>VUYV01000518.1:26745-111287 GCA_008711295.1 Anarhynchus alexandrinus
CATGTCCAGGAGTTCCTTATTCATCCATGCAGGCCTCCTGGCTTTTCTGCCTGCCTTCCTCTTTGTAGGGATGCACTGGTTCTGGGCTTGGAGGAGGTGGTCCTTGAATATTAACCAACTTTCTTGGGCCCCTCTTCCCTCCAGCGCTTCATCCCATGGCACCATACCAATCAGATTCTTCAAGAGGCCAAAGTCAGCTCTCCCAAAGTCCGGGGTCGCTAGCCTGCTGTGTACCTTCCTCGCTGCCTTGAGGATTTTGAACTCGACCATTTCATGGTCGCTACAGCCCAGGCTGCCCATGAGTTTGACACTGTCTACCAGCCCCTCCCTGTTGGTAAGCACAAGGTCCAGCATAGCTCCTTTCCTCGTTGGCTCCTCAACCATTTGGAGAAGGAAGTTGTCCTCAATGAAATCCAAGAACCTCCTGGATTGCCTATGCTTTGCTGTGTTTTCTTTCCAACAGATGTCAGGGTGGTTGAAGTCACCCATGAGCACCAGGGTCTGTGAACATGATGCCACCCCTATCTGTCTATAAAGGGCTTCGTCTGCTGGGTCTTCTTGGTCGGGTGGCCTGTAGCCACCCACCACGTATTAACAGACAGCATATTCCTGACGTCTAGCATGATGACATTAATACTTTCTTGTTTCTATGGGAAATATATTTCCTAATGCATTCAAGAATATTTACTTTTCCATTGCCATACCCTGTTAGTAATTCAGAATGATTCTGTCTTCAGCTAATACACCTAGGTCTTTCTTTACCATTGATATTTCCAGATGATGAGTTCCCAGCCAATACCAGAAATTTTGCTTAATATTCCTGAATTGCGTAGTGAGCTATTTTGTATCATTTAACTTCACCTTCTTGCTAACACCTCAGTTCTTCTCAAGGTCATCTAAAACTCACTGTAGGATTCCTGAACTTTCTTGCCATTTGTGGTGTCTCCCAACTTTATTTGACCACCTGTTTCCATTAGCAAATGCTTTAACGTTGTTGCTACAATTGTCAAGAAAAATTTTGTCCAGTATATCTTTCTTTGTGAACTAAACCCACTGATTTCTTCTTCCTTTCTTCCTTTCTTTTTTTTTTTTTATGTGACCCAGGTCTGTATTAGCCTAAAAACTATTATCCTCACCCCTGTATCCTCAATTTTTGCTAAAAAATTCCCCCGTGTCACTATGAAGTGAGGTAAAGCTTCAGATTAAGACAGTGTCTGCATAAGTTGTTGGCATCTGAACTGTATGTTGAAGGCTCAACTGTAGTAAATGAAGACCTAGTCAGTACAGCTTGTGGAGTTTAAGGGTAGACTCTATTCTCTTCAAGGTAGGCAAGGAAGATGAGATTTGGTTGTGTAAATACAGATACTTATTGATACTTTGAGGCTTTACCATATCCACCACATCTTCAGCTGTCACTCCAAGGAAGCATGGGTCTCCCATAGGTTCTATGCTCTTTTAGCCACTTCCACATGAAAGTCTTGAATGCCCTATGGCATCCAGGAAAGAACAAGGCATTTGAGTTCCACCCCTACGTAAGTACACCTGAAAATGATTATCTGAGTTTCAAAATAACTGCCACTATCTATGTGACATTCTAGTAATCACATTTCTGATATACAAATCAATGGGGTTTACTTCATTTAATTCACCTAGAAAGTTATCCACTTATTAAACACAAACATCAAGTTGTCCTGGAATAGTCAATTTTTCATGAGTTCATACTGTATTTTATTTCATTTTACCTTGAAATATATACATTTACCTATGACTAGTATTACAATTAGTGCTAAAGCTGACCCATTATTAAGGGCAGCTTGAGGAGACTTTAGCTGCTCAGAGTCTTTAAAGCTGCAGTACAACCTCTTATTTGCTGTATTTAATTAGAATTCCTGCTGCCAGAAAGTGTTTTCCAGATGGAAGATGTGATCTGGACTTCACTGGACTTAATTAGAGATAACAAAGTAGGATGGCCAAAAAAGGCCTAAAGGCCATCTGTCACAGCCTTGTCATTAGGAGTTTATAGGAAAGAGTGGCAGATCAAGGAAATATATTTTGTGCTCCATGGTTTTCATTTTTGTGTCTAAAACAGTCTCTGAAAGAAAGATCCAGAGAACACTTTGTTTGAGAAGAAGAAAAAGACAATTATTTTCCATATTCAGCAGACTATCGGACTAATATGCAGTATAAGATGAATTTTTTTTACAGTATGTTTGTTTGACATGCCTATTATGTTTACTGTCATTTGACTTCAATTTAAACCCATGTATTTCATTGCAAATGCTTTGAAGTCATCCAATATTTACACTGTTGCAAATCGTATTGGGTTTGCATGGCAATGTTATGGTAGTGGGGGAGGGTACGGGGTGATTCTGTGAGAAGCTGACAGAAGCTTCCCCTATATCCAATACAGACAATGCCAGCTGGCCCCAAGATGGACCTGCCGCTGTCCAAGGCCAAGCCAATCAGTGACGGTGGTAGTGCCTCTGAGATAACATATTTAAGAAGGGGTGGGGGGGGAACAGAACAAAATAAAACAAAGTGGAAAAAAAACCCCAAACTTGTTGAACCGCAGCTGAAGATAGGAGTGAGACTATGTGAGAGCAGCAACTCTGCAGACACCAAGGTCAGTGAAGAAGGAGGGGGAGGAGGTGCTCCAGGCGCCGGAGCAGAAATTCCCTTGCAGCCCGTGGTGAAGACCATGGTGAGGCAGACTGTCCCCCCTGCAGACCATGGATATTAATGGTGGAGCAGATATGCACCTGTAGCCCGTGGAGAGTCCCACGCTGGAGCAGGTGGATGTGCACAAAGGAGGCTGTGACCCCGTGGGAAGCCAGCACTGGATCAGGATCCCGGCGGGAATTGTGACACCACAGAAAGACAAGCCCACGCTGGAGCAGGTTTGGTGGCAGGACTTGTGATCCCACGCTGGAACAGTCTGTTCCTGAAGGACTGCACCCTGTGGAAAGGACCCACACTGGAGCAGCTTGTGAAGAACTGCAGCATGTGGGAAGGACCCATGTTGGAGAAGTTCATGGAGGACTGTCTCCTATAGGAGGGACCCCATGCTGGAGCAGAGGAAGTGTGAGGAGTCCTCCCCCTGAGGAGGAAGGAGCAGCAGAGGCAACATGTGATGAACTGACCACAACCCCCATCCCCCATTCCCCTACGCCACTCGGGAGGAAGAGGTGGAGAACTTGGGAGTAAAGTTGAGCCTGGGAAGAAGGGAGGAGTGGAGGGAAGGTGGCTTTAAGATTTGGGTTTATTTCTCATTGTCCTATTTTGATTTTGATTGATAATAAATTAATTTTCCCCAAGTCAAGTTTATTTTGCCCATGATGGTAATTGGTGAGTGATCTCCCTGTCCTGATCTCGATCCATGAGCCTTTCATTATTTTTTTCTCTCTCCTGTCCAGCTGAGAAGGAGAATGACAGAGTAGTTTTGGTGGGCAGCTGGCATCCAACCAGGATCGACTCATCACACAAATATACCGAAAGGAGCACAATTTCTTTTCAGCACTCTGTTTTCCTACAATAAAATAGCTTGTATTTCATTCCTCTCTCTCTCAAATTATATCCTCAAAGATTAGAACATCTTGCCTGCGACATCAAAGGTAATAAACATATTCTGCATTTCCTCATGAAAGACATTGCTTTCAAAGTTCTAGATAAGTTAATGAGGGCATTTGTTCCAGTACTTCATATGCTGTATGCCTAGATCACTGATAGCAATTAAAATTTAAATTTGTTCAATTAATTTGAGGTAGTATCTCATACAGATTCTTAATAATAATGCTTAACATTATAAGATAATAGAAATTTTTGCTGTGTTTCATGACAGCAATGGATTAAGTGTTTTCAGTCAAGGGTACTCAACTGTAAAACAGCTTATAGAAGAGAAAGCATTAAGGCAAAGTATGTCTTATCTTCAAAACATGCTGCAAAGTCTGTTTTCCATACCATTCGCATTTTCATTAACAGCATTGGACTTCACCATGCCATATAATTGTAACAGAGGAATTTTTACATCAATATGTATATAATATTTTCTTGTTCAGTGCCCCATCTCTGAAATGAGCTATACCACGCACAATATAGAAAACAGCAAATGCTTCATAGCATAGACCTGCTGAATAATTAAGTTACAGCAAACACTTCTTAGCTTCTGCAAATAAAATTAAACAGAAAAATATAGCAATCGATCAAAATGTGAACATTTATCTCTATGAATATTATGTAGCATTTTAATGGAACATTCTTTTGAGGACGGCTTCAAATTCTGTCTGGCTTTGCATCCACTCATTCAAAGAATATTTAGCTGCATTACAACCTGCTGAAGGGTTTCAGAGCCAGAAATTTCAGTATTTCTTCCTTTTTTTACAGAAAACTTATAAATTCTTGGATTTCATCCCTAACTGGGAGGAAGTTTTACAAAACTTAACTGATTTATCACAAACAACTCTGTCCAAAAGTATGAGAGTTTATCTATTTCCCCTTCTAATATAACAGGGTAAGCTCTGTGATTATCTATATAAATGTCCAATTAGCCCTAATGATATTTTATGATGATTAGATTCACAGACTGAACAGTATTATTGTTAGTGATACTCATGGGGAAAAATAAGGAGAAAAGCAATTCTAACTTTGTATGCACAGTGAAGGACTCTGAACTAGCTTGTACTACAAAGGAAAGAGATCTCAGAGTTATAATACATTATTCTATGAAAACAGAGTAATCATCTTAATGTTCAGAAGCAGTCAAACAAGCAAATTGAGTATTAGGATTTATTAGGAAAGGAATAGAGAACTAATCAGAAAACAATGTTGTGGCACTGTAGAATACACAGTGTTCCTGGAACATGAATTTGTGTTTGTTTCTGTCTCCTTGATTTTAAAATTTTGGAAAACAAAACAACAAAAAAAAGGATAAAATAAAACTTAGAAAAGATACAGAGAAAGGCAACAGGATGACCAAAAGTAAAAGAGTTTCCACAGAAGTAATGATTAAAATCACTACATTTTTGTCATCTTAAGAAAGAGTTAAATAATTTTTAATATGATAAAGAGCTATCAAACCACAAAGATCCCAGAAAAGTTGAAACAGATTTTTTTTTTGCAGTGTCTTATAATTGAAGAAACAGAAGGCAGCAGATGAAATTATCAAATGTCACTCTGAAAAAGGCTTTTCCCCATAAAGCACGGTTAAGTGATAGAACTCACTGCAATAAGATATTGTGCATGAAAAATTTTATATGAGTTCAAAAGCAATTATGAAAATTAATGGAAGAAGAGCTACCAGGAGTTATTAAACACTTGTAGCTCAGCAACTCATATCACTGTCTCAGAAGGACCAATCAGGAACCAAAAAACATATAACACAAAAATATTGCAAGACACTTACTTTGTTCTTATATTCTTCCTAAAATGTTATTATTAGTCACTCTTGGTGATAGAATTAGTCTGATCAGCAAATGATGAGGACATCATGTTATTGCAGGAGAAAGAGGATGAGGAGAAAATATTTTTTAAATATCATATAATAATTATATTTAATGGTATTTCTTTTATTATAAATTATTATATAATAATTATAAAAATACTATTGATGATTATGATAAACTGGGAGGTTCTATTGACCTTCTCAAGGGCCAAGAGGGGCTGAAGAGGGATCTGGTATACTGGAGCACTAAGGAATTTTCAATGGCATGTAATTTGAAAAGACCAAATGCTGGATTCTGCGTCTGCGAGAGAGTGACACCCAGTACAAGTATAAATTGGGAGAGAAGTGGCTGGAGTGGCTGGAGCCCTGCAGAAAGACATCTGAAGGTGCTGGTCGGCAGCAGGCTCTATATGAGTCAGCAGTGTGCCCTGATGGCCAAGAGGGCAAATCGCATCCCGGGGTGCATCAAACACAGTATCACCAGCTGGTCAAAAGAGGTGATTATCCTGCTGTATTTAGCGTATTCACCTTGAGTACTGTGTGCAGTTCTGGGCCCTACAATTTAAGAAGGATATGAAGGTACTCGAATGCATCCAGAGGAGGGAAACAAAGCTGGTAAAGGGGGTAGAAGGCATGTCCTATGAGGAGTGGCTAGGGACTTCGGGCTTGTCTAGGTTGGAGAAAAGGAGGCTGAGGGGCAACCTCATTGCTCTTTGCAGCTTCCTGAGGAGGGGAAATGGAAAGGGGGGTGCTGATCTTTTCTCCCTGGTATCCAGTGTTAGGACACAAGGGAGTGGTTCAAAGCCATGCCAGGGGAGGTTCAGACTGGACATGAGGAAGCATTTCTTTACTGAGAGGGTGGTCAAACACTGGAACAGGCTTCCTAGAGAGGTGGCCAATGCCCCAAGCCTGTCAGTGTTTAAGAGGCATTTGGACAATGCCCTTAACAACATGTTTTAACTCTTGGTCAGCCCTGAATTGGTCAGGCAGTTGGACAAGATGATGGTACAGGCATGAAGTATCCAGGGAAATAGCCACAAGTATTCATGACTAAAACCAGCTTGGTAAAGCTGCTGGAAATTTGAGGGAACTGGGGTTGTTTACTCTGGAGAAAAGAAGGCTGACGGGAGACCTTATTGCTCTCTACAACTACCTGAAAGGAGGTTGTAGAGAGGTGGGGGTCGGTCTCTTCTCCCAAGTAACAAGTGATAGGACAAGATGAAATGGCCTCAAGTTACACAGGGGAGATTTAGATTGGATATTTGGAAAAATTTCTTTACTGAAAGGGTTATCGAACATTGGAACAGGCTGCCCAGGGAAGTGGTGGAATCCCCATCCCTGGAGGTATTTAAAGGATGGGTAGATGTGGTGTTTAAGACCACATCTTCTCTCTGGTATCAAGTTACAAGAGGCTTGGAATGGCTCAAACCTGTGTAAGGGGAGGTTCAGACTAGATATTAGGAAACATTTCATTATAACACAGTAAAGGTCTGCTTTAACGCTTGTGAAGCTTGAACGTGACAAGATACAGAAAATCCAGACAGCCTGACAGAGTACACCAGGGTTTTTAAGATCTCAGTGGATATTTTATAGAATATGGTTGAAGACAGCAGCAGAATATACCTTGGAAAGGGTGAATGTTGGGGAGAAGTGAAAGGAAAGAGAAGTAATGGAGAGGTAAAAATAGACATTTTAAGTGATTTGGCATGTGTCATGCATTCATCCTTATGAAAAGCAAACATCTTCACCGGTTCATATAAATTCCTAGGTCCCAGGTGGCTGCATGAGCCAAATTATTGATTGAAAAGTAAAAGTAAAAACAGAGGGCATTAAGATCCAAATCATGTGATTAAAGGAAAGATAAGGTTACAATAAGATTTCTATGTCTGAGAAGTTGGTTGAAGAAAAGTAATCCATGGATGTAGGGAAATACGTTTTAAAAAGCTTTAGGAACTACAACTATATTTGCAGATAAAATCTCTTTTTCTTCTAAAGTTTCTCAGTCATAAGTTTAAAAAGCTAAAGTCACTGACATACTACAGAGAAATGACATTGCTCCGAAAATACTTCTGCTTGCTTTTAAATTTCAATGGCATTATGCACATTCCTAGAATGAAGCATATGGATGAATGTGAGTAGCTTTAGAGGCTTATATGGAGAGTCTGGGGACTTATTTATTGATTTATATAAAATAGTAATGAAGTATCTTGCAAAAATTGTCTTCATATAAGAATATATAGTGGACAATTACAACTTTTAAAGAGACTGTTTTCCCTTACCTCAGAAGTTCTTTCTAGCTCCTCACAATTTTCAAGATATTGAAGCCAACAGATATGGTCCATACTTCTTTTACATATTCACACTTGTTAAATTTTGTCTAATTTTGACTTAAGAACAGAGGAGTCAAGTAACAGCAACTGTACCACAGGTTAATTCAAGTCAAAATTATCTGCTTCTGAAGAAGCGAAAAAACAAGAAGAAAAAAATCCAGCCACGAGTAGGACAGGTGACAGATGATCTGTCCAGACAGGTTACTCATGGAGATGTATGTTCAGTGTTGGAGGTTAGGGAGAAAGAGCAGGAAATGTGACAGATCCCCAGCCAAAGCATTCACAAGCAGTTTCCAGGCACTGCAAGGGAACTCATGTGCCAACCTTCTGTCTTCTTCTACTGACTGATGATACTAGTCCCTTTGAGCTGACCAGCTGCAGAGATAAAAGCCCAGTCCCAAAACAAGTCTATGCAATTTAATTCCACGAGACAAATCTGAGGCTGACCTTGCCTACTCCATGCCAGAATTTGTCCCTTCAGCCTTGAGCCTCATGCTGTGTTGCAGACAACATTTTCTTTCAGAGCTAACTCGCTCCATGAGACAAACGGACTGAGGGTAAAACTGAATCAAAATTTTAGCCCCCAGTTACAGTGATTCAGACCACTGAAAGACCATTTAATCCCTCTAAATTTGTAAAGTCAAACACAAAATGTGATTTTTCTAGGGTTAAAACAGTGAAAAATATCAGATCAGACACTAGGATTAAAAATTTGCAAAGAAACTGTGGAAATACTAATAATCTGAGGTTTACCACAAGTAGCTATTTATGGTATCTGCAGCAGTCTGTCTGTGACTGATGCAATTTAACTGAGGACAGTTCTCAAAAAAAAAGTTAGCTTATATCCAGGGAGTTTTGCCTCTGATGTTTTACAAACTCTTACGTCTGTAACATAAAACCTAGAAAAAGTGTTTTTGTACTGGAGTTATACTAACTATTAAGCCTGTTATTGAACATAATTGACATGCAATAGCATGTGTTTTCAAATGACTGCTTAAATGTATAAGCTTCAGTTTTCATTTATTTCCTCAAACAAATTATTTTTAGTTATTCCACACTATAGTGAAAATATGTGGAGACCAGAAAGTTCAAATATTACAGGGCAAATATTAATGTAATTTTTAACAGTTGTAGTAAAGATTTTTGTAAACCACTTGGGAAATAAAAAGTTATGGAAAATTGTTTTTCATAAATACCTGTGATGTTATTACAATAAACCCTGTTTTCAGTGTCTTTTATCACTTCCATGATAGTGAAAGTCAGCTAGGGTGAGCGAATTAAATGACACCAGAGGGAATTTTTATCAGAGCCAAGGACAGATCTCATGAATTTACTGCTCTGTACTAAGTCTGTTAGGGTATATCTTTAAATTATGCTCTATGGTATCTCTTTAGATGCTGAGCACTTTTCAAGTGAAATTTGAAAATAATTCTATTTTATAATTTTACGTCAATTTTTCTCTTTTGTATTCTAAAGGTACGTCACATTTGTAATCAGAAAAGTGATTAGTAACCAAGCTATCTCAATTCCTGACAGCAACAAAGCTGTGCTGATTCAAACCAGTGTGCACGTATGAGGTCCTGAAGTATACATGTTTTTTCAATATTTCAGCTGGTGAGATAAAGGCAACTTTAGTATGCCTGCAGGTGCCACAGCTACCCCCTGTGAGTGTGGTACTTATCTACCCTTAGAGTGATTTATAAGGAGATTAATGAGGACACTCAGTTATATTTCATTAGGGAACAGTTTATTTAAAAAAGAAAAAATATTAGAATAACTGGAAAATCAGACATCGTCCATCCCCTGAGTGTCCTGGAGCAGTGAGCCTTAAGGGTATGTCTGTACTACTGAATGAAATGTCCCTCATCAAGACCACAGTGTGTCTTGTCTCCATTTGGCAAACTGTCTTCCCTTCCAAAATAGGTGGCTCCTGTTTTCCCTGTGTCTTCGGTGAACCAGGCTCAGGCAATATCTGGGAGAATATTTGTTTCACAAACCAAACCTGCATCAAGGAGCTCATGGAGAGCTGTGCTTGGGATACTGCTTGAACCTACTGCACTGTTTATTTAAATAGAACAGATATATCATACAAGTCCTGGATGGCCAAATCAACATTAGTTCTTCTGGTGGTATTCCCCAGGTGACCAAGTCTTTTGGGTGCCCGGATCCACGTCAGCACAGGCAGGGGAAAGCAAATCACTCAGAAGCCAGAGGTAGTGAGCAGATCAGATTTGCAAGCAGGGCAGTGAGGGGATGGGTAGAGATGCTTGCAAGCAATATGGCAGAGTTTGGGCAGTGTTGGTTAAAAAAGACCTGCACTGAGGTGTGTTACAAATCTGGAAAATCATTGTTCTTTGGTGGAAAAGTGTTTAGATGGGGAATTTCTGACCAGCTTTGTCACTGTGTATATATTGAACCAAATTTCACTGCTTTCCCTCATCAACCTTCTCCCCTTCTGCTTTTCTGCATCTCTACAGCAGCAAAAAGAAACAGAGCTGTCGCTGCCCCATTGAAAAGACCATCTTCTTGTTCCACTACCTAGTCCATACTACCTTTCTTAATAAAAACATAGAAAGAAGAAAGTCAAATTTGATCCATGACCTATGAAGACTCCTGGACATGCAGCAATCCCCACTGCACCAGAAGGAGGTAGGACCGAGCCCACCTGCCCATGGTGTAAGCTGCTCCTCACAAGACTCAAGGAGGGCCAAGGATACTGGTTTTCTGTCCTCAAGTTCTATTGAAAAACATGTTTCAAGAACTTCCAAGTGGTAAATGTTAGGAACATTAGTACGTGTTTTTACTCTCATTGATCTTATGTGATCTTTATTTATGTAAGTCAAGACTGCTCTATAGTAGATGTGATAAACAAATGTGTATGTGTTTCTTACTCCTGCATCATAAATCTACAAATTATGTTCTGTTTTCTTTTGGAAAAAGTATTTTCTGTTTGTTTATTTGTTTGTTTGTTTTATATATATTTGTTCTGCTCTCATTAAATATGAGAACAGTGATGATATATGTATATACAATGATATATGTATATATCATCACTGTTCTCATTTCTCTCTTTACTTGCAACTGAATGATATGAGAATTTGAAGAAAATGTTCCTTCCTCCTTAGCTTTCCTGTCAATTAGTGGGTCTGGCTGGGTCTTTTATTAAGTATGTCGAATGTTTTTGGGTAACCTTTCTTTCATTTACTAGTTCATAGGATCATTACAAAGTCTGAACACTGTCTGTGCTGTGGTTTATATCTGCTTGCAGTGATGTATGACTGGCACTGTGCTGTGTGCATTTCTGTGTTTATATATCAACAGAGTATTAATTGTAAGATAACTCCCTGTCTCTCTCTAAAGTAACATTTGCAGTATCTTGATTTAAACTTCTCATTTGTATTCCATATTCTCCGGGAGAAAATATTTTGATATCTTGAATGTTAAATCCAGATATATTTCAAATTTAATGAAAAATGTGAAGTAGGTAATATGAACAAATTTTTTACCTTATAAAAACCTGTGCAACACTGGTCTTCTCTATTTGCAATTAATATGCAATCACAAAAAAATTGCTGAACACATCAGCTGCAGTGGAAAAAGTTTGTGTTAACAAGTACATGGATTAAAACTGATGTACTGATGTGTAAACAAGTGTTTATTTTACTAGAAATTTCAAATAAAGAAAGACAGTTTCTTTAGACATCAAATCTGACAAATACAAAGTGAAATCCATGAAAACACCTTGATACTGCATCTCTGCCTTTAGGGATCAACAGATTTCACCTGCTGGAAGCATTTACAACAAATCTTTAAGACAGTAAAAATGCCCTAAAATATAGAAGTTGCATTAACATTTGAAGAATCATAGAATCGTTCTGATTGGAAGAGACCTTTAAGATCATCAATGTCCAACTGCTAACCTAGCACTGCCAAGTTACCACTAAACCATGTCCCTCAGCACTATGTCTACACATCTTTTAGATACTTCTAGGAATGGTGATTCAACCATTTCCCTGGGCAGCCTCTTCCAATGCTTGACAACCCTTTCAGTGAAGATTTTTTCCCTACTATCCAATCTAAACCTCCCTGGCACAACTTGAGGCCATTTCCTTTGTCTTATCAGCTGTTACCTGGGAGAAGAGACTGACCCCCACCTCACTACAAGAAAGGAAACCTCAAACTCCTATTGCTGAATGCAAGCCAGGAAATACACTACAAAGTAGGATAAAATGACATAGTCAGTAATAGGTTATTTCTAAGGGAGAAGTGCCTGAAAAGATTCATAATAGAATATTGATTTTCTCAAATTTTGGCCACTAATTTTCCTCCACCAATTTAGTGCAATGACTTTCATGTCTAGGTTTTGGGAATGAAGGTATTTCATTGCATATTACCTGTATCTACCCATTGGTATATGTATACCACATTATTAAATACAGAAAAGTTAATAACTGTTACTAATACACATAGCCATAACATAATGTAAATAATAATTATGATTTCATTTTTAAATCACTAAGGGAAGTTGTTGTTTAAAAAAATTGAAACAGCCTGTCATAAGTAAACCTAAATAATAAAACAAAAACTTAAATACAAAACAAAATAAAATTTACCCTGCTCCTAGAGGCAATTAGCTGTAAAAGTCCATGTAATAAAATAATTTTAAAAGTATAAAAATAACATACAAATCAAAATAAAGTAAAACATTAAATGTTGAAAGATGCTTAAATTAAAACATTGAAGACGTAATGGAAAATAAAATGTACACTAAAATCCAAGTTTATTTCCAAAATATGCATTTCAACAAAAAGGAAAACTTTATTTTGGAAAAACTTACTAAGACAAACATTCCTGACATCAGTATTCTGCTCTGGGAGAAGAGAAAAAGGCCTAGCTCTTGAAGACAGCTGAATATCTTCTATCAAAGGAAGGAGAAATTCACTTATGGAAAATCCCTCCATTTACAGAGGTCTGGGACACACTCTGGCTTTCGCTTTCCATTAGTCCAAAACAAATCTGCCAGACCCAACAAGGCATTGCTCAAGCGTGCACAAGGGAGGTTCCTCTTTCTCCTGGTGGACCTTTTTTTCAACTGTGCCATATTAAGATTGCTAAATGGTTGTAGTAAATGGCGTAATGACTACTGGGACCTCATTAAATTCCTAGAAATTCACACCATGCAACTACAGATTTATGATTTAACATTTGTTTTCTTTCCTTTTTTTTGAACTGCTGTATGTAGTTTATGTTTCCTCTGAACCAACAGCAAGTTGGTTTGAAAAAAAAATCTTATTTAAACATTAAATGTCTTTGTGTGTGTGTGTTTTTGTTTAAAGTAATGATAATAATGATAATAACCTTTTAAAATTAAAAATTCCAGTTGCACTGTATTTACCCAACTTTAAGTGCTAAAACTCTTTTTTTCCTCTCTGGACCAAAGACAGCTGTTACAGGAAAATAGATTCCTATTAAAAATGTCTGTGCAGCAGAGGAAGAACAGTATTTTATATTGTATTGTATCTTGTAGCTTACATTTCTTTACATTACTCCTTTGCTTAAGAAAATGACATTTCTGCTAGATATCACAATGCAGAGGTGATATAACCTGCATACAATGAGATATGAAAACAGAGTAAATAAGAGATTTAGTAATAGAAGTACATTCTTTGGAATATTTTTTTGCCACAAAATAGTAGATTAAATTGTTCTGACTACAATACAAGCTAGAGTGAAAGTAAAGAGTACAGATGAATAATAGTCCCCCATATCATCTTATAAGCTTTTTGGAAAAGAATGAAAGTCATTTGGCAAGCAAAATAGCAATTCACAGGAAAATGAGGAGTCCCTTTAGAAGCAGTGACTAACGAGTTTATGATTATTAAGAAACGGTTATAAATACTAAAATTATTGCATTATTTCTGGCTAACTTGGATGAAGGTAATTTCCCACAATGGAAGATATCTAGCTTTAAAAATTAGCACAAAGCTTCACTAAGGGCAAAACAAAATGACTGCAAACTGAAAATATCAAGACAGAGTCAGATTCACTGTGACTTGATCAAGTTTATACATAGCAGCCCCCAACTGCAAGCAAAAGTAGGTAGAACATGTTTTGCAGATAATTAAGTCAATCAGTTGAGACAATATAGTTTATAAGTTGTAGAATTAAAAAAAAATACGGAGCACAGATCAAAAAATTTTTTCATTAGTGGTGAACAATGGAATGATTCAAGTCAAGCAATACAGGTAAGATCTTATCTTCCTTCAATCACTTAAATGAGCACAAGCCCGCTGGTCACAACCTTGATGATTTATGGCAGTTTAATTGGCAGGCCAGGATTCTCACATGCCAGATTATAGGAAAATTGGGTGAAAAGTCTAACAGAGAGCTGATCTTGGAAGCAACTTTGTAAGCAAGAAACATGAGAGGACTGTTGCCTAATCACCATTGCACTAGTGTAGTCCATAGACAGGACTGCAGAGGTGGGTCAGTGACAGCAGTAAGGAGGGCAATTCAAATAGGCTTCCTAAGGAGACAAACCACAGGCTAGCCCTGATTAGGAGACCTGTACATCCTTTGTCACAACCAACAGAGGAGTTTATTGCTGGAGAGAGAAGCAACTATGAGATATCTTCTACTGGACAGGTACCCAGGAGCCAGGCTAGGCTAGGTGCTATGGTTTTCTCCAGAAATTAAACAGCTTGAGTGTACATTTTGGTATCTGGCATGCTTCAGGAAATCCCACTAGTTGTGTCCTGAGGATAGAAAATCTGTTCCAGAGACTTCATAAACTGCTACATGTTTATCAGTGGCTGTGAATCTGATCTAGGCTATATCTGAGATCACAACCTACAAGCGCACATTGCTTTCAAGGGACCCAAGGGCTTGCCATCTCTGTCACATCCTGAAATTCTTTCAGCCATTAGGAATGAATCTCTCTGGAAATCATCCAATCCCAGTGAAAGACATGGGTATACAAGTGCCAGGAGGGAGGCAGGACTTTTTCTAATGAACTCATGAAGTCTAGAAGCTGCACAACTAAGCAAAGAAATTAATCCTCCCTGTCTTCCCATCTTCCCCATGCCAGTAAGGCAACACACACATATAAGAATTGTCTTTAATTTTAAAGGTACTGGTTCAGCTTAGTTGCTCTGCTATGAATATCTGAAGGTTTAATCATTTAATTTGCTGTAACAAATATGATAAGATAAACAGCTATGAAAGGAAGGACATATTCTGCAGACTGTGCATTTAAAAAGAGAAGGAGTCTCAGTTTACTGTTTACAGCTTTCATACAGCACAATTTCATTTCCTGGGTCTTCTCCTTCTGTGTTTCTTCCTCACTGGTTTCAAGCTGATCTTTAACTAACTGTACCATTTCTCATCTGTTATCAAACCTATGTCCCCAGTTTTTACCAGCCAATGTTCTGGTTCTTGAATTTACTCTTTCCTTGTCATTTTATGTCTCAATCTGCAATAAATTACCTAAAGCATATATGGCACACTTTTTTATTGTTATGTTCTCTCACAAGCAAAGAATTAAAGCATGTTGCATCGTCCTTGTGCAGCTTACACATCAAGTTCATTTCATGAACAAACATATTAGTTTTAATTAATATCGGGAGCACGAAATACACCCTTTGAATATCTTCCTGTGAGATAACAGCCAGCCATGTTTTTTTCCTTTTTAAAACTACATCGACATTAATCTGAGAGCAGTAGCACATTGCTCCCTAAGCACTAATCAAGATTACTTTGGAGTATATGAAGCAAATAATGGCTGCTGAGCTCTTACTAATGCCAAGGACTTCTCTTATAATCTCTGATTTTATTGAGTGGTGAGTGACTTGACATTAATTGGCACTGCGGGAATCAGAGGTAATAATTAATACCCTGGATTTGTATTTTGATTTGTGGTTTGCTGTAAAATCTTGAAAATAAGAAACCTTGGCAGAAAATAATCTAGCTATATATAGAAACTTACATTTATCTGTCATTAAACTGTGCAGTGTGTGAGCTATGTAATTTAATCTGAAAAGAGGGTTTGTTACATCTGAAGAGAAAGGATTCTTATTAATTCCAAAGCTGTATAGTTTGCTTTCAAAAATATTTACTACGGTGCCCAAAACTATATGGTTATGTTCTTATAGAAGTATTTTATTATTTATCTGTACTCTGAAGATCTACTGCCAATACATGCATCTTTCTCAAATGCGTCTAATAGCTTTGGCCACAAAATGCAGCCATCTGCATTGAGAAATCTATCAAAATGGTACTAGAACTCCAAAGCAAATGGAGATGATGTGATTAGTGCATCTCAAGTCAGTCAGTTAAAAATAATGTATGTGATTAGTTTTTAAATGTTACTCTCTTGAGTCCTATGTATTTTGTAAATAATGATGTAAAGAAATGCCCTAAAACAAATGCCCAAGTATCTATACCAAGTCTTTCCTTTTAATGTCACAACACTGTGTAGAAGGGTGGACAACAGTTGTATTAAAGGCTACCTGAGGACATGTTGGTGGGAAATGGTATCTGTGACAGATATTCCTCCCAACCTTCTGGCACAGCCATTCTGCAAAACACCAGTATGTCAAAACACATATAACCAGAACAGGACATGGGGGAAGCAAGGAAATAAAAATCAAACACAACTAGGTTAAAGTTTAGGTAAAACTCTCAAGTAAATCAATGCTGCTTGAAATGTTCTCTGTATTCTGTGCTGTCTGTCAGAGAGCAGCCAGAATGTTTCTCTGGTTAGCTGCAAGGATCAACCTACTGGGAGCTAATGATGGTCTTTTTCCTAAAATAGGAGACCTGGAAGGGACTCCTTATATATACTCAGGAGCTCACAATACTTCATGTACGGATTCATGCAATTCACTAACCTCTGCAGCCTTTTTCTATCTTTTCCCTTAGACCACTCTGTATCTTCTGCACAGCAAGAGATTGAATGTAGCCTGATAGCTGCATTTCAGAATCTTTGTACATACCCAGCAGAATTTAATTTTAATTTTCTATCTTAGAAATCATAAGAAGCAAGAAATAGAAATAGGTAGATAGATAGAAATAGATAGAATTTTCTATAATAGCACAAAGTCATATCACGTTCTTACATTTATTGAAGGTAATCATTCTCTAACGGCTTGACTACAAACTGCATGACTAGAATTTCATGATCTAATAGCACTGAAATGGGTATGGTGCCTTTTCCTTACACAAGTTATGTATAAAACATTACCGTTCACTTCTACAGAATGTAATAAGGGAAATAGCTAGTGATGGAGAGCTTCCATAACTGTAAACTGATCTATCAACTTGTTCCTGGAAGTTCCCACTTCAGAAGAGGACAGAGGAAAATAACCTGAGGAATAGGCTGAGTTTATACCTTCCAGTGATTAGGGCACAAGTTGGGAGGAGAAATTTGGCTTCCAAGAACTGCTTGAAAATGTACTTGTATATTTTAAAGTTCACTTTCAGTGGCCAAATATAGAATCAGTCCTGGGAGCAGGGCCTGGAAAGATAGCACAGCTATATAAGGAGGAACAGAGATACACAGCATACCTAATAGCAGGATTGCACTATTTAAAAAAAATGTGTTGGTCATTAAAATCTTCAAGGAACATTAAATACATCTTGTCTCTCCTTAGACCAGCACTCACCCTACATACCAAATGCTACCAGTTGACTTAGGTTGCATCTTCCAATTAGATATGGTAACTTACACAGAAGAACCCTCAGTTCCTCAGTGCAAGTCAGGCACAGATGGAAGAGAGGTAGGGAGGTACTTAGACTGGAGTACTTCTTTGTGTTTGCTTAAGAACACAGTGCTCCTAGAGATTGTTAAGGTCAAACCACCAGCAGCGAAGGAAGGATTTTCATTTTATTTATTTATTTATTTCAGATTACAAGCCTTGCAGCTCAGTTTTTTCTAAATCATCCTTTGGATGCCGGATTCTTATTGACTCAAACCTTAGGTGTTTTACTGGATCATGGGATAACTTTCAAAGAAATTAAATGGATTCATACTGTTTGAAATAATGATAAATTGGCAGAATTTGAAAACTTCAGAAGCCAGTTTTCATCTACTGTAATTGACTGGTAAAGTTTGATTTCTGTAAACATTTTAGAAAATTTTCTGAAATTGGTCTGGTGGTCGAAAAAAAAGGTGAAGAAGAGTTTGAGTTCAGTTTGGATAATAAACAAAAAGGTTGGGTTCTCTTTCAAAATAGACACAGCAATGTGGTAATCTGCATCTCTGAGTTTCTTAAAAAATTACATATTTATATCGAGACAGAGACTTTGCATTGTTCAATATTCTTCACCACACAAAAAGTCTGTGGCAATGCAAATGGTAGCTAGTGAGAGATAGTCAAGGGAAGGGGTTAAAAAAAGGTTTCTCAATATTTTTGAGAACTTTGTGCAGGTTTGAGTTTGAAGAAATGGCTGTCTGTGAAGGTATGGCTTTTTTGTCAGGTGTGGGCTGTGCCCTTACTGAAGACTCTCCTAGTAATTTGAAAATTGTTCTATCACAGAAATGTACGGTATTGCTGCATTTCTGTCGCTTGAACTTCATTAGAGGGCATTATAAAATCATAGGAAGGTCTGGGTTGAAGGTGACCTCTGGAGACCATTTTGGTCCTCTCTGAAAGCAGAGACTTAGATTAGGCTGTTCAGGGCCCTGTTACTATTCTTAAAATGGGCGCAACTACTAAGTGAGATGTGAGTTATATTAAAGGGCAAGGAAAGCATTGCATTGTAGATGCAGCATTGGTAACACGTGTAGCCTACTGAGTTATGAAAGACGGATTTCTATTAAAAGCACCAAATACTTCTACACAGTTTGTCCTCTGCAATTGTTTTCAATCACAGTTGAACATAGGCTGAATTTAAAGTCAGGATTTTCTGAAAAATAGTATCCCAATGAGGTGTATTTGTGTATATATCTATATATGCAAATTGTCCGTATTATCCCTGAGGGCACATCCTGGCATTGTTTCATGTGCATACAAAGTGGAAATACTTTTTTAATATCCTTTTTTCTAAGCACATTTATAGGAATAGGTTTTTCTTTCAAACTGCAAATAAAATTCGGAAATAAAATAATCTGAAAAAAACACTGGAAAAGTATGAAGAAAAGTAATATTATTTTATAGGTTAGAGTTTATAATGAGTATTTTACAAGAAAGCTATAAGAAAAGTATGAAAATATAGCTAAGGTGTTAAAACAGAAATGTTCTCCTTTTGATCGATGAGTAGAAAGTTAATACATGTTGTATCACAGTAAAATTCAACCTGGTTGTTACTGGAGGGCAGAAAAGCAATGGAAAAAATCTGTATTTTAATGAAGCTATTATCAGAGGTAGCATGTTCCTTTAAAGTTACAAACTTTAAAGACTGATAAACATTACAGTAAGCCTTGTTTTCATCTCAGTAGGTTAACAATGTCTTTTAAAACCAGTATCAGTTATAGCAGAATGCAATATATTAAGGAGTTCATATTTTCATAGAATTTAATATCTCAGCTGAAATGATGTAACATCAAAATCTTGAAACACTGCATGGCCTCATCCTAAAATGTCTATCAACTGTATTAGCGAAAACATTGAAATCGGACCACACCATATAATAAGCGGAAAATCTTTTTTTCTGAATTCAGCTGGAAAATGGTCATGACAACATACAGGTAAAAACCGTATCTCTGTTAAATCCAAAATTAACATTTGGTTAATAAACTGTTGTTTCTGTGTGTATACAGAAAATAATGTACAAGAGGAAAGCAGAAATTTGTTTAACTCTCAAAAACTCTTTAATATCATTTCCATCTGTATTCAAAAGACTCACTTTTTTTTCTAACAGTTTTTTCAACTTTGACTTATTGGGAATAGTGGCATAGTTCCTAAAAATAATCCCAGCATTTTACTGTGAACTTTTCAGTCCAAAAAGCACTGTGCAATGCTAGAAAATTAAGTTTTAGAAAAGTGTCTAATTCAGATCAGAAAATGTCTTCCATTATCTCTAGGCAAAAGTCATTCAGTTGATGAAGAACTATAATGAAGTTTTGAAGCATTTCCTATAAGATTTCACAGATGAGGGCAGGGGGAAGTTTAACTTTAAAAATAAAAAAGGAATAATAAAAAAATGCTTTTGAGTTTAGACAACCAAGACAGAAGCTACCAAGGACTGCAGCCCACTTTTGAAAATTTGGCCCTCTCTGTTATTCCCAAACTTTTTTCCAGCAAATTGATCTCAGATTCGGGAATGTTTTTTAATAACTCTGATTCTTAATTGTGGGAGTCAAATTACTCAGCTGGTTATGACTTTTGATATTAAACAACCATAAACCTTTCTTAATTAACTGAGTAGTTTGGATTTATATTTTCCATAATAGATGCAGGACCACATAACAAACAAATATTTCTGACCCATAGAGTTTTTGAGCTTCTAAGAGCAAGAATGCCTCTTTGAGCAACTGGTATTTTGAACAACCAGTGAGTATTTGATAATTTTCTTCATTATCAGACTATTGGTATGTCATGAGAGACATGTTTTACCTATTCCTCTGTTTGCACAAAAACATAACTAATCATACAGCTATAACACATATTTCAACTGGTTTGAAGAATCCTATGGAAAAACAAAACAAATTTCTGAACAAATATGATATTTTGGGAGATGAACAGGTATGAATACAAATAAAAATGAGTTCTTGATGTGATCCACAGACATGAACAATATTACATTAAGAGAATGAATGTCCCAGAACAAGTGTCAAACAAACAGTCTTCAAAAAGGGCAAGAGGATGACCCGGGAAACTACAGGCCAGTCAGCCTCACCTCCATCCCTGGAAAGATGATGGAACAGCTTGTTCTGGGTGTCATCTCAAAGCACCTGAGGAAAAGAAGGTTATCAGAAGGAGTCAACATTGATTCAGCAAAGGGAAGTCATGTCTGACTAATCTAATTACCTTCTATGATGTCATGACTGGATGGGTGGATGAGGGGAGAGCAGTGAATGTCATCTACCTTAACTTCAGCAAGGCTTTCAACACTGTCTCCCACATCATCCTCATAGGCAAAGCTTAGGAAGTGTGGGTTAGATGAATGGACAGTGGGGTGGATTGAACAGTGGCTGACAGATAGAGCTCAGAGAGTTGTCGTTAGTGGTGCAGAGTCTAGTTGGAGGTTCGCCAGGAGTCAGTACTGGGTCCAGTCTTGTTCAACGTATTCATCAATGACCTGGATGAAGGGATAGAGTGTACCATCAGCAAGTTTGCTGATGACACAAAAGTGGGTGGGGTGGCTGACACACCAGAAGGCTGTGCCACCATACAGCGTGACCGGGACAGGCTGGAGAGTTAGGCGGAGAGATATTCAACAAGGGCAAGTGTAGGGTACTACACCTGGGGAGGAATAACCCCATACATCAGTACAGGTTGGGGACTGACCTCCTGGAGAGCAGCTCTGTGGAAAGGGACCTGGGAGTCATGGTGAACAACAGGATGACCATGAGCCAGCAATGTGCCCTGGTGGCCAAGAAGGCCAATGGCATCCTGGGGTGCATCAAGAAGAGTGTGGCCAACAGGTCGAGGGAGGTCATCCTTCCCCTCTACTCTGCCCTGGTGAGGCCACATCTGGAGTATTGTGTCCAGTTCTGGGCTCCCCGGTTCAAGAAGGACAGGGAACTGCTGGAGAGGGTTCAGCAAAGGGCTACAAAGATGATTAGGGGATTAGAACATCTCTCTTATGAGGAAAGACTGAGGGACTTGGGTCTTTTTAGTCTAGAGAAGAGAAGACTAAGGGGGGATCTTATCAATGCTTATAAATACTTAAAGGGAGGGTGCCAGGGGGATGGGAACAGTCTCTTTTCAGTGATGCCCAGTGATAGGACAAGAGGTAATGGGCAGAAACTTGAACATAGGAAGTTCCATCTTAACACGAGGAGGAACTTCTTTCCTTTGAGGGTGGCAGAGCACTGGACAAGGCTGCCTAGAGCCTCTGACTCTGGAGACATTCAGAACCCTCCTGGATGCTGTCCTGTGCAACCTGCTGTAGGTGACCCTGCTCTGTCAGGGGGGTTGGACTAGATGATCTGCAGAGGTCCCTTCCAACCCTGACTATTCTGGGATTCTGTGATTCCGTGAAACGAGAGAGCTTATGGCAGCCCAGGAAGCACTGAAAACTGCTGTGAGCAAGACTGAAGAAAAGGGCACAGTGTCCACATGGTGAGCTTTGTTTTCAGTGTCCTTTACTTTTATTCTGTATACCCAGCAAAAGTCATCAGTTAGAAGGTCACTGTTCTAATCTGTGTCCTAACAAAACTTTGCATTTCAGTTTAGGAGCTCTTTTGCTGCACGTGGTGCACTTCCAGAGGAAAAGACATAATCAGATCCACCTCAACACTCTGGCCACACTGGAGTCCTGTTACTTATGTATATATAAAGCTGTGATGCAAGGGTCACATTCAGGTTCTCTTTCATAGATGTATGGCCTAGACAGTTGCTTCAGCTTTCTATACAGTTCAACCTTTCCCATCAGTCTTAAATACTAAAATTCCTTCGGCCATTTCTCTACCCTCCTAGCAGCAAACTTACCTTAAGCCTGCTGAAATGCTGTTTTAGGACATTCAGTTTTCCTTTGGTTTTGTTACTTAAAAACTGTCATATCGGAAGCATGGCTGCCTTCTTTTTAGTCTCTGGGCCACTCTTGTTTTAGCAGTAGGATTTCTGTAAAATGAAACTCTGCTTGGGTTTTCCCAACTTTTCACAGTGGGAATGCTCTTCACCACTCACTAACCTGAACTTCTTTTAAATACTCTCATACTGTCTCTCTTATCACCCCTAAAGACAGGGAAGAGATTTAGTCTAAGACCTACTATTGCTGCCATGTTAGAAACCATCCCTGTTGGCAACATCTACACAGAACTGCTAGAACCTTTCCTGTGTCACTTCAGCTTTTGTCTCTCCCTCTCTCCAACTCACTCCACCTGGCTTATTTACCTGTTCAACCTTGTCAAAGGCCAGACTGTGAATAATTATGGGTAGAATGTACAGTTTTTATTGCGTCTCTGTTTTCCAGCTACCACAATGAGGCTTTTTACCTTGATTTGGTCCTCTGTTGCAGTGCAATAGTGAGGTGCAATGACAGAAGAACTCTGCAGCTGGTCCCTTGTTCAAAAGAAGCCAACATAATGTCTTCAGGGCTCTATGACAATTTGAAAAACAATGTCCATCATAGCCAGAGATTACAGCCTGCAGACATCCAATTGCAACAGATGGAATCCAACAATGAGTTATCTACTACCACTCTTGAAGCACCAGCTTAACATAAAAAACCTAAAAGTGTTGTTCTGGTAGTCTTTGTTAGTTGTTCCTTCACATGCGATGAGTTAAAACAGGTTGGAAAGAATAATCTTTAATTAACAGCCCTGCCAATTTAAGACATCCTATATATGAAATAAAAATATGAGTTAGGAACTATTAGAAGTTTGGCACAAAGATTAGCCAGAGTTCTGCATTTTTTGCTGCTGTAAATCCATTTTCCATCCAGAATCTATTTAAGTCTTTCTTACTGCATTTGCCTTCAGTAATTGTAACTCATTTAGGAGATACTATGGAAGTTTTTCCTACAATTTTTTTGCAAACAGAAAATAAATTAGCCACTGTAAAATCATGAGTACATTACTGGCTAGACTAAGTAGTAATGTGTTTCAAGCTGAGCAAGCAGATGGCACTATTTTCATTCTTACTCATTTATTTTAAAGTATTTTGTTTCTTGGGAAAAAAAATGTTCTCTGAGATACTGAGGATAACAATATAGGAGTCAAACATTTTAGGAAGAGGTTCATAGTTTTACAGCAGCATTTTAATACATATACAAAAAAAATGCTGTTTTAAAATGAACAGAAATCCCTCAATGTTTGAAAAATGTCCCTATGTAAAAGATAAAGCTGCGGACTTAACTAAAACTTTTCTGCCAAAGGATGAACTAAAATTCAGAACGCCACTCTCATACTGAATGTGACGTATTTTCACTTAAACAAAATTTGATGTGAAAATGAGAGCCACTGTTCTAAGACGGTAATATTCTATAGGATACAAAATCTTCATTTATTCAGTCTTTCATTCCCTAAGTGGTGTTGACTGATTACTAAATGTAATTGTAGAAATCTGGTTACCAATTGAGCACTGAGTACCTTGACTAATAAAATGTGTTTCTTAAATTGACACAAAATCCTCCAGATGGACACATCATAAGAAAAGACACAGGGAAAAAGAATAAACAAATCTGTCTCCTCAGCAAGCCCAGGTCAAATTAGACTCAACACAGACAATTAAGGACAGTCACCCAGTCATGCTATTAAGCGACAGAGAAATTCCCAAACCTACTGCAGCCCTTTAGTGACTTTTGTTTCTTTAGTCACAGTTCTCCAAGGTTAACAGTTTTAGTGACAAGCCTTTGGATATGTAGAACCTTTCAAATCTGCATGTGTCTTGTGTGTGCCATACATCCCACAGACAGATTTCATTCATCTCCCTGTCTTACATGTCCAGTCCTAAGGAAAGCACACAGGAAACTTCCCATTTTTCCACTTGAATTACTGTTTTCCAATTTCTTTCCAACAAAACCGTGGAGGGCTCCCTGTTAAAGATGATTTGAACAAGCTACTAGGAAGTAATTATTTTTCTCAGAATATTAAAATGTTCAGGTTGAGGTTTGTAGGTAACAGGCAATTTAGCAATATCCTTTTAAAATTATGGAATATACTCATCATGACCCTAAAGGAGAGAGGAGCATCTTGTCATGCTGGTATCCCAGTTTAATAGCATTCCTAGAAGCACAAACTTGTAGAGGTTCAATATTGCTCCCAAGAAAGCAATGGATACCAATTAGTTTTCCAGTAATTATATATCCACTTTAGAAACTTAAAAATATGGAAAAATACTTGTATCTCCACACTTAATTTCAGGGTGGAGGTGTGTGGGGGGTGGTTGGGAAAAGGACCTTCTTGTATTGTTAATAATAGAAGCGATGGTTAAAATGAGGTGGTAAGTTCGTGGCCCCAACTCTATTTTCATAAGCCCTCCTAGAAGTTGTTGTCACCTCAATGCCTGATCACACTTGGCTGTATCATGAACAGGATAGGACTTTTCTGTAAGAAGCTTGGGTTTGTACTTTTAAGAATTAAATTTTTTATATTCTTCTTAGTGCAGTGTTCCTCTATTTTTTGAGTCTGAGAAAAGTATTTATAATCGGTTTAAAACTTGTATAAATTCAAATGTACATACATACACACACACTCATATGTATACATCTATTTATATAATCTTAATTTCCCATATATTCATTTTTCATTTAAAATTCCCCTCCCTGTTAGCGCCCAATTAGTCATTTGCCATCTCCTACAGTGAAATGATCCTTAATTCTTAAAATAGCTCCTGTAAATTTTTGACAGTCATACTCACTTCAGGGATTAAGATAGGCAACGCCTCATTTGGTTTTCAATTGCACAGTAACTGAAGTGTGCTTATTTGCAAGTATCATACATTTCAACTTTTTACTTTATTACGTCAAAATAACATTAGATCCTAAACTGCATTATGAGCTGACATTAAAACCAAAACCAGGACTACTATTTGCTACTGTAGATAAAAATACATCAATTTATTTTCTCTGTTATTATGTTTGACAACTCTTCAACAGATGTTTGTTCCACCATTCCAGTTAAAGAATCTATTTTTCCTCTGCTTGTTGTTGTTGTTTTTTGGGTTTTTTTTCAGTGCAACCTGTCTTTTAAGCGTCTGTTAGAGAATTTGTTTCTTGATAGGTACTTCCACTAATCTTCTTGTCAGCTCTCAGACAAGCCAGATCCTGCTTTGAAATCTTCTGCACAATTCCAATTACACAATTCCCTGAAATCAGCATATGTCCAGCATATCCTTTGGGCTCTTAAAGGTCAAAATATTACTGCTTTGCCATATTATCTACTATTTCTACAGGATTTTTATGCAAGGATGTTTTCCTTGCTATATTTGCACTTCATACTGCCTTCCTTCCATAATTCATTAGAAAATTTTTTTCATCATCATCTAAAAGTAATGTTTTCTACTTGGAAGCATTTACTTTCAATACTCTGGGTATAAAACAGGCTAAGAATTAGTCTTTCCAAAGTGTGTTCATTAAGAAAACCATATGTGAGTGTACATGTATGTGTGTGTATGTGTGTATGCAGGTTTTTAATATGTTTGCTCACAGGTCATCCAATGATCTAAACCAAAATCTTCCAGTTCTCTACTACTGAAAAAGAAGTAGATAATTTTGGAAAAGTACAAATTGCTAACACTGTCAACACAAATATAAAATTATTTCTACGAAACGTACATTATTTATTATTCTGTCACATATGCCACTGCTTTTTCCTACTGCTACTAAGTCATTAAAAATCATGGTTTATTTTCATGTGTTAATAAAACATAATTATGTTGTGTGATTTTATCTTACACAAACTGTAGCTCAGTTTTCATTTTCAGACATATAAGCAGGAGTATCATTTTATATGTTGAATTATTCTGGAGTGAGATTCCCTCATATATTTTTAACCCCCTCCTTAGCAAAGAGGAACACCTTTAAAAGGCTACTCATAACATCCCAAAATAGGTATATATGACAAAATAGGATGACTTACCCTCTTGAAGGTGCCTATTTCCACTGACTTTGAAGCAGTCTGGGTAGACATAGACCAGTCATCTAACTTTGAGAAGTCTAAAGTTAGGACAGATTAACCTTATTATTTACTTATAGGAGAAAAGAGATCTGGATAAACAATTTTACCTATGGTCATAAAGTTATTAACTATCAGAATGATAATTTGGCAATTGTACATTTGTCAAACTATTACAGTTGGAAAAATCTTAATCTTCATGCAGCACTTTCAATAACATTTGAAAGCCAGAAAAACACAATGTTAAATGATTATGTGAATGATGTGAAAATGCTGATAATAGGCACAAAGTCCCAAATAAAAGTGGAAGATACAATGTTTAACTTCCACAGTAAATGGAAATTATCCAAAACAAAACACAGGATTGTAAGAAATGAAGAAATGGAACTGTAGAAACATTTGTAAAAAACAAAACAAAACAAAACAAAAACACTTTAAAAAGGAATTCCTAACTCTACATTACTCACATACATTATTTTAAAAATATTCCATGATCAAAAAGCAAACCAATAACAGGTGAATGTCTGACCCAAATCAAGTTAATCAGGGAGAAACTTGCAAAAGGACATGGATATCTTAAAAGCTGGTATAAGGAATTTATCTAAGTCCTTTAGGTGATTTTTGAACAGCTTTCTCTCAGTGATTACTTTTCCTTATTTTTTAGAGTTAGTGATTTCATTAAAACTTACTACTCAAAAGTTGAAACGGAAGACAATCTTTTGCTTACACAGCTCAACCTTTGGGGCCCAGCTCTGAACAACTTGTTCCTGAATCCTGAGAAACATAATTAATAATAGTAACATTTTTTGCCCCAATGTATTTTTAAAATTTCAAGAAATAAAACTAATACATGATTGCAGTCATTTCTCTGCAATCTGTAAGAAAACAGATGTGCATATGTGCCTATCTCTTTGCATGTTGAAATGCAAAGGCAAAATGCACGTAGCAATGATAAAGGTTAACTAATAATTGGGAAAGATATTATTGGGTATTATGGCCCAAACTGCCTTTAAAACATCGAGGGTTTTTTCTGCCGTACTCCACAGGATATCAATGAAATAAAGTTTTTTTCTACAGTCCTGCATTCTGGTAACACTTCCCTAAGACATGTCGCTAGAGACTCTGCAATTGACAGAAAGACTATTTGCCACTTCTCTCATTTTAGAGTCACATGGGAGGTCATTATTCTGAAGAACAGGATTAATTATTTTCTTGGGGTTTTTTATTGTTTTGGAAACTTGCATTTCCTGAGGTTTGGGGGGTGGCGTGGGGGTTGGTTGGCAGTTTGTTGTCTTTTGTTTTCCTTTTGTTGTGTATTTGTGTTGCTTTTAATGTTCAAGCAGAATGGCACAACAGGGTGTGCATTATGGTATTCTAGTGACATATGCTGGTGATTATTAGATAGAAAGCAGAAGACAGAATGCTAGCAACCTTCTAGACATTTCATTATTAGTTCATAATCATAATTCATTCCCTGGAGTATCTCATCATGTTCTTGAGCTCTTTAAAAAAGACAGGATTAGAATAAAAAGACCTGCAAAATGGAGATTATTTTTTTTCAATTAGGCAAAATATGGCACTGGAAAAAATAATCACTGATACTTTAAAAGTGATCATCATAATATTTTATGATTCCAGCAATTTTTTGCTCTACTTTTAGAAACAACACATACTGAAATAAGGACCTGTCTCTTTATACAAGGGCAACAGGATCTGCCTTCCTCAGGCTATTGTAATTTCTTCAAGGATCTTATATAAGGAGCTGACGTTCATTATTGGGCCATCACATATGCCAAAATGGCCAGTGTGTTCATTCCCAGAAAAGAAAAACCTCCTTGTTCTGTGAGAAACAACACAAGTGAAGACTCTTTGGCTACCCCTACACTCTTGAATGCATCTGCTCCATATCTGGCCCACCCCAGGCTTAATGATTTAGTATCTCTCATCCACCTTCTTTAGTGCAGAGAAGCTTGCCATGCCCTCTTCAGCTGGGTGGCCACCTCCACATTTCATAGCGCTTGGTCTTAGACTTCCTTTGGGATCTGAACCTTCAGACATTTAATTATCTTTTTTTCTGCTGTGTTTTTTCTAGTTCTCTGTGGCTGAATATTGTGGTGACTGTGCCACAGCTTAGCTGTTGCTGTTTCTTTTGTTAGAATATGAAATGGTGGTACATATTTCTCTCCAGCCAAAGAAAGTCAGGGGAAAGCTGACCCAAATTGACTTTTCCTTTGAAAAGACTTGCAAAAGTCATTATTCTAAGACATATTTTGAATTAGTACAATGCAGTCATACAGTCACTCATACATGTGTGTCCCTAAGTCTGCCTGTGTACAGAAGCTGAATAGGCCCTTTATTTTCAGTTAAAAGTATATAAAAAATGAAGCAGAAGAAATATCATACCAAGATTTTCTTTTTCCTGTATTGGTACTTTTGAATTTTTATACCAGTATTTTGGAATTGCTTTTTGATCATTACATATAGTACGGCTATTTCTCAAAATATATCTAGTGAGCACAGTTAAAAATGAAAGGAATATGCTGGGGAAAACTGTTTGGGTTTTTCCTGCTCTGGGCAAAGGCGAACCCATTTGTGGGACTGTTTTTGCTCAAGGACCTGGATGTACTTGATGGGTGATGCTGAAGAATGGAGAAGTTCAATATGTACCTCAAGGAAATGTGGCCCTGGGTGAGAATACTCAATTCTGAGCTATGTGATGTTGATTGCTGCATAACACTAACAATGTTCTGTAAGTGTTTTTCAGGATAACATAGTAGTAAGGAAGCCTGAGCTAGCTTCATCAACGTCCAGCAAACTCTCTGAGATGCACATGACACCCCTGGGCACGAACGACAATGAATTTCACACCATCTATCCTGCCCTGAGAGTCTGCTATGATAGATGAAATCCTGCAATTATGAACTAAATGGACTTAATGAACTTTTGTGTATAAAGATAAATCATAAATAAGTGACCTGCGGGTATTTATCTATATATATGTGTGTGTATAGATTTGATAGCTAAAAAGGAATAGCGATCTGAGCACGACACAAATGGTATGGAATAAGGGGTGGAATGTCCTGGTTTGAGGTAAAACAGAAATAATTTTCTGTTCCATAATTTTACTTTGCAGCTAAACCTCTTCTAACTAACTGAACTCTTCAAAACTCTGAAATTAACAGCATATTGTGGAGACACTGTTTACTCCCAGAGTGATAAAACCTGATTAGTTGTGATTTATGCCAAGGCATGGTATGCAGAGAGGCTGTTGCTTATACTTATGCTATAACAACCAAAGCCAGCAAACTTTGTTATTTGCCCCATTGGAGGGTTAGAAGCAGAAAAAGCATAAAGGGGTCCCACCTGCAGGGAGGAGCAGACAGGACAGGTGACCCAAAACTCACCAACAGGGTATTCCATCCCATCTGCCTTATGCTCAGTATAAAAGCTGAGGGATCAAAGGGTCGCCCCTCTTTCTTCAATGGCCAGTGTCTGATGAGGACTCTGACTGTTTGTCTGCCTTTGATCCCAATCTATGCATTCCTGAGTCCAGATTCATAATCCAGGTCCTGTCTGTTGCTGAGTCTAGTCTGGGATTTTCCTGGTGCCTGCTGGTGATGTGATCGTGATCCCGGGAGCTCAATACTGGTTTTGTATATGTTGTATATATTTCATTATTTTCTTTTAATTTTATTATTAATGTTTCATTAAACTATTTTAGTTTCTTCTAAACTCATAAGTTTCTTTTTCTCTCTCCCTCCTCTCCTTGGAGAGAGAGGTGAGGGAGAGCATCTGTCGTTAATCTCAGTGGCCAGTCCGTCCCAAACCGCAACACTGAGTCACGGTGCTTATTCTGTTCTCTACAGTCAGCCTAAGATCAAGTAGCATGATAAATGTAAGGGTTTGCTGCTAGTAAGAAATGTTCAGTTTCTGACATACCACTTGCATTTTTCACATGCTCGGAGGTGGAGGTGGAAGATTTTGAAGACAGATGCTACCTAGGGATCTTACTTTCTCATTTTTAAGGCATCATAGGTTGCTCAGATTACCACGATGCTGGTTGTCTGTTTACAAGAGGGTTTTGACAAACTATTTTTTTTGTTGGAACTGGTATTTTCAATGGATTGTTATGTTTTCCCTAAGCCCAAGCTGGGATTTCTCTAAATTTTCTCTTGAGAAACTGTCCAGTGCTACTGGATGGGTTCATCCCACTTAAACAGCAGCTCCTGTCTGACCCTTGGGTCACAGCTTCAGCCTCCACGTCACTGAAATCATGCAACTGTTTTTCCCATCTGTATCCACAACTTTTTCCTTTACAAATAAAGTAGCTGAAGATATCATAAGCCACATTTTGGATGGCTATACACATAACGTAAGCATCTTTTATGGTGGTATGAATAGAGGCCTTCAGCAGCTATTTTAGGAACAACTTCAATATGTGATAAAGTCAAAAGTTATCTTAATTGACCTAAATTCTCTGAAGTTTGATTAAAACTGGTACGACTGTTCTTTATGTATGTCCAGAATATGATTCGTTTCCTTCACGTAGCGAGTTCTCCTACAGACTCTCTCTTGACTCTCATTCTTTGATAAAACACTGGTAAATATAAACTGTCCCAGAAAAAAAAGAAAAAAAAACAACCAAAAAACAAATCCTCCAGACATGTCCTTCATTATGAAATTGGTATAGACAGTTCCAACAAATAGGAAATTTTACATATATTCATGTATATAGTCCTCTTTCAGAGAGACAATATTTAACAATTGGATTCTCAAAAACAGGGACAAAGGACAGACTGATTAAGGAGCCTCTGGGTAGTATCGCATCTATATGTTCAACTGCTGCACTGGTTGCCATTGAATTTTTAAACTTTTGATGAAGTCAGCAATGAACCCTCTACCAGAGATCTCTTGTAGATCTCTGACTGTTCTCCTCTGAAATCCTCTCATTTTCTATGCATCCCTTCATTGATTATATGGGGAATCTATGGTGATTACACTTACTTAAAGTGTCTCAATTTAGAGCTGAGAAGTAGGTAGAGTTAATGAATATTTTAAAGACAGCAGGTCATCAGGGACAGGATGATCCTTGTACTTCCTTTGAAAGTTTAGCAGTTGTTCAAAAAGTTCTTTAGAAAACACTTTTTGTTGTTGCTGTTGTTGTTTCTTTGTTTTAGGACACTGACCAGTTAGCATATTAATATATCATTTCTGGTTTTGTAAGAAAGAACACCATTACATGAAGCTGCCTGCAAACTTTCAAAAGCCGTTAATAAATGATAAAATATTAGACTGGTCTTGGTTTAAAGAAAGTATTCAGAAGCCAAATGATATATGGTTTTCAATAATAGCTTGGCTAATGACTGGGATTACAGATTGCAGGTGTAAACAGAATATCCAATACAGGAATAAAAGCAATTAGGTTGTTCAGCTGTGAAAATACTCAGAGCACAGAGATATAATGCAACACCGTGCAGGTCAAAATTTGCAAAGGCATTTTGGCACCGAGTTCCCATAGATTTAAGAAGCAGATAAACACCCAAATACCTTTTAATACTTAAGTCATATAATATTTAATAACACAGCTCTGGCTCATAGTAGTCATTATTAAGATCCTGTGAAGTCTTTACTTGAACAATTTCCAATGATAATAAATAGGAAATTTATTTCACTAAACTAAGTAAAGACCTCATCAATCTGTAGAGGATAAGATAATTCAATCTGCAGTAAAATCAGCTAATTCACCTGAGGAACAAAAAACCCAAACACAAACTGACACGAAGAAATGCAAACAGGCAAATTGATATTCAGTAAAAAGTGGAGGATTTAAAAAAAGCAGTGGTGTCTACGGATCTTTGTGGGTCTTGAGGAACTAATGCAGGATCAATGCACTGAGGCAGGATGGAAAAAAATAAAAAATGTAGAAATTAGTTCACTATTCTTCACTATGCAACCTAAGATGGGATGAACAGGCACCTGGAATTACCTATCTACCTCTGCACTCTCTATAACGGAAGTAAAGATAATTAATGTAGATTAGATTAGTATTCAGTTAAAGCAACATAGGTGTCTAGTGACACTGGCACACCATGTAGGATATCCACAGGTGGCTGACAGAACAGGACCAATGATAGACCTGTGATCTTCCGGAGTGGCAGCGGAGGATGGGACAGGATACTGTCCGACATCCCAAATAGCACTAGATACCTCTGTATGGCAGCAAATCAGTCCCTAGACGCCTCATTTTTACAGAGTTAGGGCTCAGTCCGGCTATCCAAAGATGACTAACGCCACTTGAAATGCCCCAGTCATGCAACACATCCACATAATGCTTACAAATACGACACTGGATCTATAAGCACTATAAGCCTGTGTATAAGAAACTGAATTGAGTTGCTGGTCATCGTGCTGCTTAAATTAACCCAATGAAAGTGTTCAAAGACATACATTCAAATCTTTTTCTAAATCATTGTAGCTCCGCTTGCTTCATGTATTTTATCAGCTGAATGTCAGTTGAAGACCTAGTACAGAGTTTAAACAATAATCTCGGAATGCGAGGCTGTAGACTGTCAACATTTTACATCTTTTAGTTGCATGAATACAGGCGTACAAGAAAGAAAAGACAAATCCATAAGTTATAAGGAGAATTGTAGTTTAGTTTTTACATTTGACAGAGCAGGACAATATCAAAGTTTAAAGGGAAATATTTTATTGTGTTCGTATTTTCTGTCTTCACTACACAACCAAAGATGTGTTTTGAGTAAAGTCAGTGTAATCTGATGTAAGAGGAACTATGTAGCTACTTTCCTTACTTCATGAATTAAAGCAGCAATGTTACAGCTACATGAATCACTCAGATTCATTTACGTTGTTAATGCTGTCATTTCCCAGTGTAGAAGTACTCCCCAAAATAAACCTTACTAAGATCAATCCCACACCCTCAAATATTTAGAACTTATGAAGAAACAATTTGTGACTTTTACAGACATTCCGTTAAAGTCTTCAGTAACAAAATAAGGAATTGTAATCACTGTGCAATAATTTAAATTTTTCTTTTTAGGACTCCTCAGTGTTCAAAAATTTCTCATAAAACACCTGTATTTTTTTATTTAGGAAAGTACATCTGTTACTTATGTGCCGTATATAGCTGCATCACCAAACAGAAACACATATTCCTGGGTTTCTTTGTAGTTTTAGCTCCAATTAGAAAAATCATGTAGCCATGGAAATCAGATCGGGGGGGGGGGTTACCTTTTCTGAAACGTTGTCACTTTAAAATGGGTTTATTATTTTTGCAGTTTCTGTAGTCTGTCTTGAAATGAAAGACAATGCTATGATGACAGGCAGGGATATGCGTACAAGGAAACGTAAAGGATTTTATGCATCAGTTATGAGTTTTCTAGCTATTATTTCTGGAAATAGATTCCAGTTTCTCAACACTTTTTATTTGCTTTCATTGAGAATATGCATTTCAACCTCATCATTGACTGTGGACTCTTTTCAATATTTGCAGTCTAATACTGCTTTATATGATTAGTAATAAACCTTAAGTTTTATAATTTCTCTCAAGTGGTTAAAAGATAAAACATTTCTTTCTATAATATAAGTTGCAGAGACTCTGACTCAGGCAGAGAGAGATAGTAATGAATGGAGAACGAAAACATCTCCTTCCTTCCATTTCACAAGATTGATGATCATGTATTAGCGAGAAAAGTGTAACCCACACTATGGATGGAAAAATGCAACCCATGGAAATATTACATCTCAGTTACTTTCTGTACAATTTTCTCTTCTTACAATCACATTTTAAATTGGTTTGGCATTCACATGTGTAATATGTGAAGGACATGATAATGTTTTTTACTCTGTGGGATTAGTTATATTTCTGTTAATTTAGAATGATCATAGAAACATTTTAATTTACTTCCAGACAAGTAGAATTCACTTTACACTTCATTTAGGCTAAAGTTTGCCCAAGCTTTGATTCTTGGTTCCTGAATAATTTTCCAATTGGCACATTTTTTATTATCTTGATTTTTTTCCCTTTTATTCCTTTTGCAGTATTCTGAGAGTTAATCATGTCTTATCTAGTTCAAGTTCTCGCTTTTGAAGGTTCCAAATATCTATGTAGAAAATTCTGTTCGCTGCAGATGAGAAAGACATTAAAAACTTTCTGCTGTACCCAGTCCAGTACTGTTCTATGTGCAAGATGAATACTAAAAGCACCATTAGCAGCAGACACAGGCAGTTACTAATCACTTATTGATGATTATGTAATTAATTAAGTAGTTGTTTCCCATTAACATTTTCAATCTGAGTGCACATTTTCTGCTATGTATCCAAAATCAAATATTTGTCAAACTGGAGGACCAATCTGACTTGCTTTCTTAAGTACTTCCTGACCAGGGAGTTGCAGGAAACAAGAAGCACATGGCTCAGGCCTGTATTCACAGCTCACGATCATGCTACGCTTCTTGTACTGCAAAGGAACAGCATGTACTTTACCATGCACAAGAGACTACTGTCTTCATCCTTGTGTTAAAGCTTCTTTCTATGGTTATGGGTAAAATGACCCTTAGACTATCCTAAAAGTCAAGGACATGTTAAGAACAGAAACAAGTTTGTATATTAAAAGTCTTGAGGTTAACCTCATGAAAAGAATACCTGATTGATATATGTGTTTATTTCTGCTTCTTGAGACTCCACAAAACTTACTATTGCATACTTAATCAAGCTTCCTATTCACAATGCCTTCTCTGGAAAACATCATTAGCAAGGACATCCTAAAAGTTTTTAAAGGAGAAATTCCTTCGATGAAATCTTGTGCCAGTAGGGTAAACATCACAGACTTCTCTCAACCTTGTCTTTCCTATTGGTCTTAGAAACAGAGAATAGAAATGCACAGTTGTCTCTTCTGCTTATATCCCAGTGTTGCCACTGTACTATTCTGCAGCTTGAGAAAAACATCATGATTTGGGAGGGGAGGCTATGTGTGTGGTGCAATATTACTTCCCAGACTGATATTTCAAAAGCGTTGTGAAGTGTAATTAATGTATATTAATTTCTTTATATTGGAAGGCTCTGTAATATTGATTAAAGGGAAAATAAAGCTTCATTACAGCACATTCTCACACAATCAGCTCTAGGAAACCTCTCAACACAGGAATACAACCAGATACATCAATGACTGTCTAATTCTTCACTTTCAGGGCTGACTTGACATCAAGGAAAAACTCGCTCTGTAATAAACTGAAATGTTTCTCTGCAACATTTACCAGCTCCTGGAAAAAATGCCTGAGGCCTCAAAGGTTTGAGGTTTTTTGCCTAACAAACAATTTAAATAATCCTGTTAATTTAGTAAATCAATAAAAAATAAACAATGAAGACTGCTTTATGTAATTTTAGATGGAAAGCTACTCTTTATGCTTTTTTAAACCAAAACCAAAATGTATTTGCTCTGTTCAGACAGTTATGAACATACCTGTCCCTAAAAAACCCTACTGGCAAATGGAAGTCTAAAAGAAGGCAACGAATCTAATTATTCATGATGGAGGACTTATCAAGGTAACTATACAGACAGAGAGGGGAAAAAGAAAAAAGCTGATGTATTAAAAATGCCTCTACTATTGCAACTCAGGGAAAAGGTCTTTTCATCCAAGCACGTGTTTTTAAATAAATAAAACCATATATGTTCAGATCAGTGGGCATGCTGTCAACATACATCACTCATGAAGGCCCACTTACTGCTAACTGCCCATCTCTCTTCCAGCCACCTCTCATTTCTTGCTCGCATTTCCACTCAAGATATTGCTGTGTCTGCATCAGATTCCCTTTCTTCATGCCTCTTGCTACACACATCCTTCTCGTTAAACTAAACAGTATTCCTGGGCACAGGATGATATTACAAGGAGACAGACTGGATAGCTCTGATCTCTTTTTTTTGCCTCCTTCAGTCAATAAAGATTAAATCATAAATGTTTTTGTTTGACTTCTTTTCTTTTATTTCTCTAAGTTAGAAGTACTCTTGAGATCACAATGTCAGAAAATGAAAAGGTTAAGATTGCAAACAAGCTAACTTCTCTGTATTGCACACTATCTTTCATGATTCTCTCTTCTCACGTAGCCTTCAGATGCTACTCAGAAGGGCACTGGTCTCACCAGCACCCTGTGTCCCATCGACCATCCCATGTGCATATCTTGGATGCACCGGTGTGTGAAATGACAACAGGACCCTTTGTTGTGATTACACCGAGCCACTCATCAACATATTCCCAGGTGTCTAGAGAGATTTTCAGCTGAACAGCCATAGGTGTCTCACGTACAATGAAGTTTAGAGACAATGAGGTCTAGAAACTATTGGCTGAATTGACTGAATTTTCAGTGACTGCCTCAAGTTCACTTTATGTCTCTAATCCAAAGCTGTAATTAAGAGCAAGTGCTAGCTTTCCTCTTCCCAAGACATCCTGGGCTTGTGAAAAGGAGGTTCTCTGGCACGCATCCCTCTGCTGTGGCTTTGGAGAGCTATACAAGCTTAGCACCTTTGAATATCATCATTGGCTTCTCAGACTCCATAATATACAGCTAAGGGCTGTATAAAACTATGACACGAATCTCAATTATCAAAACAAAAACATGAGCAAAATACATATATCCTTTTGTAGCTGATGTCTTTTGATTCAGATAATCCTCTTCCCATGTTGTGCACTGGTACCAGGGCGTCAGCATGTGCCACTAACTATGTGTGTGCGCACTCATATTATACACAGCAAAAATCATTAGATCCAGTTCTTGGTAGGGACCATAATGGAAGTAACTGTGACACTCTGTTATGAGACAAAGCTTGATCCTTGTTTAGAGTGTCAGAGGAACTAACATGGTAGAGCAGTAGAAACAAGGAAAGGAGGAAAATTGCACAGACCTCTGCCACAGAGCAAATCTGAGACAAGTCCTGTGAATCTAATAATGCTACAGAAGTGTTGCATTGCAGAGAACAATTCTGAATCAATGTTTTGCAAAGGAAAAGGGTTACAGGTAAAGGAACTGAAGACAGAAAACGTTCATGTAAAGGAAGAGGTTTATGCTATTTCCAATTGTTTAGCTTTTTCCCTTCAAGCTATTTCAGAATAGGCATGAGAACATTCTTCCTTTGTGCAATTTAGTCCTTCTGAAAAGCTGAAGTCAAAACCTTTCATACCCACCTATGAAAACCATGACTGGTATGCCACTTTAACTTCTACTGGCTAATTTATTCTAAAAACATCTCTAGAATATTACAATGTCAACATCACAGGATGCACTGATAAGGGAGGGATTATAAGCTACTTTCATGACAGGACTTGAGGGGCCGAAGCTACTCTTTTCATTTGTCACAGAATTGATGGAAACGCATCTGTTAATTACTACTTCTCAGCCAAGCCCTCCATTGCCCGCATGAGTGCTTCTCTGCCATTCCCATGGAAAGCTAAACTGCCTTGTTAAATCTCAGGTGAACCGAGATAACCTCTGCCTTTGCAGTGAACCAGAAAGGGGTAATATTCTCTGAATCCTGCAGCTGTCTCCGCTGAAAGGCAACCATTTACACCACCAACCAAACAGCTGAGTCGCTGGCCGAAGCGAGCCTTAAAACAGGTGTAAGAGCAGTACACAGCAACCTCTCAGGTTGAAGACTGAGGTGCAAGCTTACTTTAAAACTTGGCTATGAAAAATCCTTTCTGGTTGAACAGATTCTGGGACTTTGGGATTATCACACTTTGTAAAGAGATGGTCAGAAAGATTATATTTCTTACCTGCTTCATATAATAACAGATGATAAAATAAGGTGCAAGCAGTGAAGAATCAAGATCTTGAATCTGTTTTATTTTGGCAACAACCAAAGGATAAGATACTTTTGATATTTTTTATGCAATAAAATAATTGAAAAGCTGCTTTAACCATAAGAGGTTTAAAAGGATCCCAGGTAGCACGCTGCCATGAGTAGAAATGTATCGCCTTTCATTATAAATCTGATTTTCAAGGGTTCATAACACATTTAAAAACTTACTTGAGGCTGGCATTAAAAGTTCAGTTCAAGAACATGTAGAGGGGAAAAACACAATAGAAATCTTTGCCCATTTCTGGGTTACACACATCAAGAAAAAAATAAATTACAGTTTATCACTGAGAATTAAAGGAAACAATGATACTAACTGTAGTCCATTTACCGTCAAATCTACCATTTCTACATGCATGTTTGCACCTTTATTGGATACCTAAGCAAAGCCTTACTCCTTCAACTGAAATTTTTAAGGCTGTGCAATGAACAGATGCATATGGGCATCTCTGAGAAGGACCGAAGAAGAAGCTAGTTAGACAGAAGCTTTGTTTACAGATATGTTTTCTGTGTAAATACAACTAATTTTTTTCCACAAAAATTTTACAGGGAGGTTTAGTATGCAGACTAATAGTGACTGTACGTGGTAAGTACACTGGTAAATATAAAACCCAATAGCCCCAGTCTGCCAAGAAAAACCCCAAACAAACCTAATTAAAAGCGCTGATCCTTAACCAAGTCTTAATTCATCCAGTTTTCTTGGCAGGCTAGAGGTTTTCAGTAACACTTATTACATATGTTCATTTGGTGAACATCTGAGGAAGGTAACTAGTGGAAATCTCAGACGCAATTCTTTCATGATCCATAAACAAAATGTTATTTAAATAGCATCTGAAGCCTGGTTATTTGCCATGTGCGTTTGGGTTTATTATGACTGTATTTCCTTGTTAGACCAAATTCTGGATTTAATATTCATTTGGATAGAGTCGGCAGTGAAATTATTTTAATCTCCAGATTTAATTTAAGCCAGAGGAGATAATGTTTTAATTTAATTTGTTTAAAACAAATACCTGTAAATGTAACAAGAGATCCTCTACTGCTGTTGTTGACTTAAATAGAAGTAAAATAAAATAAAAAATTGGCAGGTATGTCCAATTACCTGTGAGCTAAGGCCTGCCCTTCTAATCAGTTCTGCACAGATGGGTCTTGGCATCTTTAAAGGAACTCTATTGATTTTAGAGGAGGCTCAAACAAATGATCAACCATGCAATGCATTGAGTAAGGCATTAAGATAAAACTGTAAAACATTCCATGGTAAGAATGTGAGAAAAACAATCACAAGCATTTAAAAAATAACTGGTTTACCCACCCTAAAACCCGCTTATCCTGTTATAGAATTGTAATTAATTATAATTACTATGCACTGTTGGATTTTAAATTATTGTTATTATTATTATTCTTTAAAGATCAGCAACGCATAAAGAAATTACAGTCCTTTATTATTTATTATTGTTAATAAGCTTCCAGCTTTCTGTTGCCTCAAAAGTCAATTTACCTACATGCTGGTAAAGGCCAGTTTTTACAAATTTTCATTTAATTGCTTCCTACTCATTTTCCACTTCTTTTGTTTGTATCCATTTACCTTCAAAGACTCTGTACCAATCTAATCAGTCCTATTTGACAATCTTTAATCAAAGCAAAATAACAAACAAGATGATTTCAGAACACCCTATAGAGTTTATTGAACATGCCTTGAGAATTAAAAACAAAATGTGGTGTTTGGAAGATCATTTAGATAGTGTACATTGCATTATCTTACGGGTTCGTGTCTTACCTGAACATATGGTCATTTCTTTTAATTTGTATCAGAACAGAGCTGAGAAAGGTGCTGTTCAAACATCATTGCCAGTCAAGTCCATCCAAAAGCTTTGACAGAGACTGAATATCTGAAGAACAATTTCAGATCTCTTTTTAAAATTGTTTGCTATTTCCAATTTTTTTCCCTGGGTACTTCTTTGGCATTTTTAACAAAGTTTGCAAATTTTCATCATACAATGTTTTCATGGCATGACATTTAGTGTCTTTCCAGATCATCCATAAAGTCTTTAAATGCTAAATATACTAAGGCTGATTAATGACTCTTATTCTGTACCTTTGTACCTATCTGAAAATATCACCCTTTAGCACTTTCCTTCATTTCTAGTTTGGGGTTAGTTCTCAATATACTCGGAGTTAACATTTTCAGTAACAGAGGTTGTCTTTATCTACTGCTCTCTCTTCTTTCATGAATGTTGTAAATGTTCTTTATTCTTGTAATTAATATGTTGAGTGAATTTCTTTGTGATTTAATATTGCTCGTGCACCATAGTCATCATTTCTTGAAATAACATCAAAAACTTAAATATAACAGAATGTGTCAAAATTGTCTGCCTTATAACAAGTATTCTTAATGAAGTCAGACTGCCTTTTAGTTAGAAATCTATCGGAATATTGAAGGGCATTTTAATTCTCTAGCAGCACCTAGCTGTCACCATTTCTATGGGGTAAATAGACATCTGAATCAATCATAATGTTCCAAATACCATGATGAGTACTGAGTGTAATTTCAGGTGAAGACTGGTCGAGGCCATTTAGAGTGTTATTTATCTCACAGGTGATCTCTAATATAATGTGCCTTTTGCAACATTTGAGTTAGGGGACAGATTTCAACTATTATTATAAAAAATTCTGTCATATATAGGCAGATAATTTTTGTGTTTTACCATTAATTCTGAATTGTTCCATTCAGAGGTCTAAAAGAATATGGGAGTTGTAACTTTCAAGGACAGATGTAAAACGTGTCTTTGCTCTGGCATTGCCTTGACAGTGTATTTGTTACCCATTCAAGTCCTGATATTTAGCTCTTGGGGAGAGTTAAGTGCAATTCCTTGACTGATCAGAGCATTTATTTTCAATCTTATATACATCTATTACAATCCTACTATGAGAGGGATTTCATGTCTTATCCACAACTGCAAGGTATGTCACCTCAAGGCCAAATTATGCTCTTTAATTATATCTATCTAAGAGAAATAATGGGTTCTAGAGATATGAATCCCAGGATAGTCCCCATCTCTTATTATAAATCACATAATATTCCTAATTTATGTACTCCTGTGGATCTTGAATACACCTTTCCACCGTAAATCTGTGTTCTCAGATACAATAAGCCGTACAACCAAAACTGCATTGTTGATCCATTCAAGTGCAGTTTACGGAAAACCATAAAGTGTTACATAACAAATACAAGGTTGCATGATCTGCTTTTATTGTGCTTTTTGACATACTTTACACATGCAAAACAAAGATTTGTAACCATCCTTTCTCAGTTAATTTGCAAGTGTTGATGGAACAGTGCGCAGACCCTAGGTCCTCAGATAACTTGTCAGTTTTCAACAGTGAAAACCTCAAGGCAATCATTTTGGAACATGCTAGAATGTTGTCATGAATATTTGGCTGTATCAAAAGGTAAACACCTTTTACGTGAAAATAAAACACATTGATGTTTGGTATAGTTTGAGTTCTAAGAATATTATAGTCCCACTAAATTACTTTTCTTTCTGCTAAAGCATAAATAATCAATTTGAAGAGATAAAATGATGAATGTCACAGTCGTGAACTTGGCAGGAATACCTGTAAATAAGTACATTACATTTAGAGTAAACACATTAATTTTATACTTTATAGATTAACTTTTACTGAAGTTATAAAATCACTGAATAAGAAAACAAATTCTTCTTCTAAACTACTGCTTATAGAAACTCATGCAAACCCTGCAAAGTCTGATTGTTAAACAAGATGTTTGCTTTCAGTGAAAAATTACTTGAAGCATAAATAATTTGTTATTATACTATAATCATTTTCCTGGGCATGCAATTAAAATAATATTACTTGCAATACAAGAAGAAGTTGAAAAAGTATAGTAATACATCAAAGTATGTGAACAAATGTCAATACAAATTTACAGCATATTAGATAAAATCCAGGCCAACAGAATCTTAGTGTAATAAGTTAGTTGCTGTTACAGTGTTATTTCAGGATTCAGGTGCTGAATGGAAAAAATTAAAATGATAAATCCCTATTTATGGCTTTACACCAGAAGGTACTTAACTGAGAACCAATTGCCAAAGACAGCTTGTGAAAGATGGGGTTGCAGCCCTTCCCTGAACTTTTTTGCATCTAGTCCTTGAATTCCCTTCTGACCCTTTTTTATTTAACAGTGCAGAAATATCCATGTTTCAAGACAGAGAACGCAAGTGCTTAGTATGCACCTTAAACTCAGCTTGGAAGGCTAAGTATAGCACTGAGCCAGAAAATAATTCTGATCTTGTGCTCAAGTTTCATAAAGCTATTGGCACAAGTTCCCTTAAGGATATGAAGTACTGATACTGCACATCTTTGGAAGCACTGTCAGTTTATCTGAGCTGAGTGTCAAGACACATTCAACTTACCAAAGCCCTTCTGGGATCCGGAAATAAGGGTATCCTTATGCCTAGACTCCATAAAGGACTTAACTCGCTATTGACATGCAGAGTGTCCTTACCACATGACACTAGCTCAAAACCTAGCTGGTGTACCCATCTTCTACAGAATAATGCCCTAATTAGGGCATTTGCTCCGAATTTTAGGCATAATTGAACCTAAGGAGGTTTGCCTGTACAACTTTGTCTTCCTAGACCACTGTTCTAGCCACCAGCCAAAAAAAACCCCAAAAAAAACAAAACACAAAAACCTCTTCTGTGTCAGAACGCTCTGTTCTGCTGAAATTATGCCACATTTCTGCTAAGACTGAAAATGCGTGGATGCAGAATAAGTGAACCTGCTTTGGTATCCTCGTGGATATGCAGTGCTTTAAAATATTTCCTTACTCTGTTATTTTACCTCTATGAAAATGCCCTCCTGTATGACAAAATCTGGGAAATTAGAGAACACAGGTCATCCCAATGCTCTTCTGTCTCAAATTGTTTTCTGGGGCTGCAAACAAAAGCTGATGAGAAAGCAGAGCTCAGCCCTCAAGACAGTTCATATTTTTGAGGTGAATGTAAATGCATCTGAAGGACCAGATTTCAGTCTGGGAAAGTACATGTAAAAGCAGTCTACTTTGTACTACCTAATATTTGAATGTTCCACAGGCCATTGAATAGACTACCCGCATGCAGTGCTGAAAATAAACTCTGTCTAACAGAAGTTTTTAAAAAGTGTTCGTAATTTGCAGAACATAGCTGCAGCAGTTATAGCTTAGAAAAATACCATCAATGCATTTCACCTCCATAAAAACAGTTAAGAAAGCTACTGAAGTGCATCATAACACTTCTAAAGCAGCCTTGCAGAGCATCTCTGTGCTTCTGCAAATTTAAATCAGCCTTGCATTCTGATTTATCTCCTGGTCTGGTTTGACTTCTGACGCAAAATAGAGCTGCTTTAGGGTTATTTTAATTGGTATTAGCAATTAAGCCCCCCACCTTCTGATTGTTCTTATTTTATGAAAGCTGTCAGATTATAGCAGTGTATGTCCAGTGTCTCATATAACATTCCTGACCAGAGAAAGCTGGGAGTTGCACAGGAAAAGGTATTTTGATTTTACATTGTCAACATTTTTACAAAGGGGAAATTCTGAGATAACTAGGTAAGGAACTACTGCAGCAGTGCAGAGACACAGAAGAACCTGACAGGGCCCTGATGTGTACTCTTCAGAGAAATCTTTTGGGTATGTTTGAAGCTTGTGTGTTAATTATTTTCAAATAGCTTGGGGTTTTGCCCAAAGTCAGGGATGAAGTAGGGACTGTGATGTTCTCTGTCTCATAAGCAGACTCAAATTAAAACATTTACAAGTATGTTAGAGAAAGATCAAGCAAAAATGACTACACTTGGCTTCTGAGCCAAGGGAAAATAAGCCTTCTGCTTGCAATCTCTGCCTTCTGTTAAATCTTTCATAGAGGACAAGTGCTAATAGTCTGAACTCTCTAACCTCCTCATGATGGGTAAGTAGTATGTGAATAGTAAATTACCCAGCTCTAAGAACTCTTCTAGTGTGGAAGTGTTTACTTCTTTTCTAGTACAGATACTTCAGAAAAAAAAAAGCCTGATCTCAGTAACATCTATTTGGGGTTGTGAGACAATATGGCTTGATAATTACATATGTACTTTGCTTTAATTTACGAAATAATTTTATTCTTGTTCAGATAGATTGGGAACTTGCTGACAGATGACACACTATGATGTGCAAGTGCCTCTGAATAAACATCATTGAAAACTTAGAGCTAAATCCATCTCACATTGACCAGTAATCTAAATTAAGTCTTTTAATATGATCAAGAGAACTCTAAAATTGATTCAAGCAATGTCCTCACCATACTCACAAAGATCACAAAAATTTAAGGACTGATTCTATAATTAGAGAATCCCCCCAAAAGAAAAACAGAAATACTGACTGAAAAAATGAGCTATTGAACTAAAGCACGTAAGAGATCTTTAAAAAGAACTTGGTGAGTTTCTAAACACAGCCTCCATTGAGAAGCAATGAAAACATATGCTAATAGAGATGATTAAATATTAAAAGATGAGTATTCTGGCTTTTTCTCTGGGATTTAGGCCACTTACATCCAATCTTTAATAATTATCCTTGCTGTCAGTATTAAGTGGTTTTCATAAATCTCCACCAATTTAACCAATATACGTCTTCAAAGAAGACTGTGCTTCAAAGACTGCTTTATAACAGTCATTGCATGAGGGTTACCTTTGGTTATACTAATTAAAGGAGAGCCCACAATTGATGCATGTGCCATTGAACGACACAGGTAGGCTCACAGGCACACTGCTTAGTGCTTGCTCCATCTATGCATGATCTCTATTGGAAGGATCCAAGACAGTCAAGGGCTAAGGTAGCAATAAGGTGGTGTGGGGATCAGGGTTCTATTACTCAAGCTCCATCTCTATCATATTTTCATTTAACAGTGAATATTTATTCATAAATATGCCCAAGAATCTTTCACAATGTCTGGGGAAGTGCTCCAGATACAATGCATTCAGCACAAAATCATAAAGCATGCATTATACAGCAATAAATAAAAATAGTACACATCTTTGGAACACCAGTCTCCTTGGCAGAATCCCAAGCACTGGGTTAAAGCATACTTTAATACATTTGAGTGCTTAAGGTTGCTTGGGAGTCAAATGAGTAAGGAATTTATTTAAGAAATAGTTTGTCAGGAAGTTTCAGTTTGATGAAGCATGATGAAAAGCAGAAGCAGTAACTTTCTGATGGTACAGACATAAGCTGGAACCCAGAAGACTCCAGTTCAGTTTTGTTCTATGGAAGATTTGAAATCAGAGAAAGTCTACTCTACTTCCCTCACACTCCGACTGCACATGCTAATCAACAAGTTTTAACACACTCTCCCCCCCTTTCTTTCTTGTTCAGTGATTATTTAATTATATAAACAATATTGAGGAGCTCTCCTGTAAGAAACTGCGCAGAACTCTATTCTGGATAGTGCATGTCCAAAGGTTTCAAATTCCTTTTCTACATTAGTCAGAGTAAGAACCTGAAATCGGATTGTATCTATCCATAGCAAGTGCCTTACCACCTGGCCCAGCTGGCCCCACTCAACTAATGGGGACATGTGGATCATTTTTTCATGGACATTTTTCAGACACATACCATTTGTGCTATGATATAGAATAAATCCTAACTTGCTACTTTTTTTCCCCCCACAAAATCACAGGTTTGCGATTAGGTCAGGACTTATTGTGGTAGCCATGACCTGTTTGTGACACTTTTCTCAGGAACCATTATTTATAATCAGTCAGGTTTATCTCTTATTAACCTTCAAGCTATATAGACAAATTAAAGTAGGTTTTTCCAAACTTCAGTAGTGAGGGTGCTCCTCCAGATGGGTAGCTCAGAAGTGTATTTGAGGCATAACTTGACAAGCTGGGTTTGGTTGTTTTTGGTTTGGGGTTTTTTTTTTATAGTGAACTTATTGCCTGTGAGCACAGACAGATTAATAGCCCTGAAATCCTTCATGAATTCACAAAATAAGTATATCATGAGCAGCACATGCCTAAGTCTTTACCACTCATGTAAGGAAACCACTTTTGCAGCATATAAAAGGAAGTTAATTTCCTGAAATCTTTTTAAAATATTCTTGACAATGGCACTAGTTATTTGCACTGGAAGAGATTATCTGACGTGAATGTCTGTATTGTGAGGCTCTAATAGGTCTCATCTGGAGCTCTGCTTCTGCTACTCTGTTAACACAAAGCAGCCCAAAATTAGAAAAAATTTCCCTCTGTTCATAAACTCCTAGGTCACAGCTCCCAATGTCTAGCACAGAGTGGTCTTCCAGGGACAAAAAAAAACGGACAGGATTTATCTGATAGACCTGAGGTTAATTTAATTCATGATAGGTCACAGCTGACTGGGGTATTTACAAGTTCAGAAAAGCCTGAAAGGATTTCAAAGTCTCATTAGTCAATACTGTTCTTCCTATTCTGGTCTCATAACAAACTCAGCATAGCTGGAAAAGATGATCAAAGTTGTCTTACAGTGGAGGGGGGGGGGGGAACAACGTTGGTGATGAGCTATACTTTTGCTCATCTGACTGAAATGCTACACATCTATTCATTGTCTTCAGATATTAAAAACCTGCTCACGAGAATGTCGTAAAAGCCTTATTAGTTTGGGTGGTTGACTCAGCTGAAAACATAGTGATTCACATCCTAGTAATTATCATTCACAGACAAGACTACACAAGCTGAGCTGCATACTTCTGAATGAATTAAAGACTGGTATTAAATGAGTGCTTATTTAAAACAGTTCTTCCTTTGGAGCTGAAGAGAGTGGGTAGGATTTTTTTTCAGTTAACATTAAGCATCTACAGTGTAAGAGATATGAAGGATACTTCTTGCAAGAATTCCCAACAAATATTTCTGTCGTACTACATTTCTACTATTTAAGCATCTGCTGTAAGATGATATAAATTCTAGCCTATGGCTATGTTTTTACTGTTGAATAAAAAGCTGGGTACTGATCTTAAGTGACATCAAGCAATCCACGTCAAGACTTCCTAGGGTTCTCTCCTAACACACCAGACTTGTGCAGCAGAGAGTTAGAAGAAGAGGTTCAAAGCAAAGGCAGAAAACAAGTTAAAATTTTAGACCTGATTAGTACTCAGTCTTTCTCCTTGAACTTCCTTAATTCGGCTGTATAAAAATCTTCTATAGCTGCCTGTTTCTCTCCACGGACTACTGTAAAAGGAGTGCAGGATACAGATCTCCAGAAACAGGTATTTACATCTCCTATGTTTAGTGAGGTGAGATGAATTTCTGGTTTACACTGCTGCCACTTGTGTTATTGGATCATAGAGGTACCAGGAATAGCTCTACACCGAGTGTGTTATTCAGTGAAGTAGGGCATAGTCTTATTGTTTTCATTTCAAGATAAAAGAGGAGGCCTGGGACTAGAGGGTTAATTGGCAACCCACTGTCTTTCAACAACTCCTTGAGGGAGTCTGACTTTTATATAATCATCTTTTGACCAATTCTAGGTCTAAAGAAATTAGCTGCTAATGAAACACTACCATTGCTTCAAAAGAAGTCACAACAGTTGACTGGGTGAATATATGTCTTTGCAAAGAAGCAGAAATTGTCTCAGGGCTCTTTTGGAAGGGATGAATGTGAATAAAATGTGTACTGATAGTAGATTTAAAAGGTTGGAATATATAAATAGTTTACAACAAATTCATCTTTCTTTGCACGCTCATTTAATATTGTATTGGTTAGTACTGTGGAGTACCAACTGCTAAAAATTCTGCAAAGCACCATGTTAAAAACAGTAGTTTAACACAGTTGCATAGAAAAAAGTTGAACCTCTGGCTGTATGTTTCTTCTTTTACTAGTTAGAGTTACAAACACAGAATTCAGAGAAACTGTAAATGTTTGTTGTTTAGCTGCCAACATATTTGTTTGGGAATTGTTGGCAAGATTATCTTCCACATCAGAGTACCACAGATCACAAAAACTGGGTGTTGGCCAGCTGCATAAATGATCTAACCGCATAAATGATCTAGCTGCATAAATGATCTAACTGGCTTCTCTTGGATAGTTCTTGACTGCATCACTGTGAACTCTTCATCAGTGCAGGATAAGTATAGCAGAGTTCAACTCTTCCCTATTCACGTGGTTTAATCCTGATAGGCAGTTCAGCCCCACACAGCCACTCAGTCACCTCCCACTAGTGGGATGGAAGAGAGAATCGGAAGGGTGAAAGTGTAAAGACTTCTGAGTTGAGATAACAGTTTAATAGGTAAAGCGGTATCCAATTCGTCCTCATTAACCACCCACCGCCCTTTGAGCTCAGGTCAGGTCACCGCTGCACTTGTACTGCTTCCTGTGATGCTCATCCTCCATTGTTTTGGGTGGTTCCTGCTATAGTACTTGCAACTCAAATCATGAGTTACAACAATTTAAAGATATATCCATTACAATCTCAACCCCTGCTCACTTTGAGTTTAATATTGTAATGAATTTATCCCCTTGTCCCTAGTCTGACTAGCAGCAAGGGGTTCCTGTTATAGTACTTCCTATAACATGGAACTCAAATTATGTGTTACAACAATTTAAAGGTATTTCCATTATAATTTCAATCCGTGATCTCTTTTGGCCAGGCCACAGGGTTTAACATTGCAATGAACTCCTCCCTTTGCTCCTGCTCCAGGATGGCCTTATCCATAGGCCACAACCTCTTTGGGGTGTACCTGCTCCAGTGTGGCCTTATCCAAGGGCCACAGTCTCTTCAGGGGTGTCCTTGCTGTGTCATGAACTTATAGCCACTGATACTTTAGGTTATACCTGCTGTGGCAGGTACCTGGACTTATCCAAAGCCATAGATGCTTCGAGGTGTATCTTCTCCAGCATGGACTTTTCCTTGGGCCAAAATCCCTTCAGGGGTGTGTCTGCTCTGGTGTGGACTTATCCATGGCCACAGATCCTTTGGGGTGTCCTGCTCCCAGGTGGACTTATCCACAGGTCACAGGTGCTTCAACTCAAGTTCACACTGTAGTTCCAGCCTGTCCAGTAGAGAAGCACGGGAACAGAAACAATGCCCTGGCCATCTTCCAGCGCAGGTGCATGTCCTTTGATGTTATCAAAATGCTCACAGGCACAGCAGAGTAAAATGAGAAAGAATACCAAAACAGAAAATGCAAAAAAGTATTAATTAGACTCTCATATACAGTAAGACAAGCAAGCCCTGCGGCAAGTACAGGAGCCAGCTAATTAGTAGATAAATAGCTATGATAGCTATAAATTCAGTCTAGCACACTCCAATCAAGTCTGTCGTTATCTTGAGCTCTTCAAGTCTCATGTTGGGCACCAAAATGAACTGCCATGGGTTAACCCTATCAGGCAGCTAAGCCCTACACAGTACACCTGTCCAGTGTATTTTTCCTTCAGCATGAGAGACTTACATCACAGAGATGGCTATTCCATCCCACTGTGCACTTATACTTATGGGCAATGGTCTGCTGAAAATCCATGACAAAATTGTTAATATTCTACGATGTCTGACCAATACATGGGGTAAGTTCTAACAAAAGCTTACTAGAGGCTCTGGCTTTTTGAGCCTGGAGTTTATGTGTTTCCCCATAGTGGAGTAGTCTAATCATGGCTGTTTATCCTGTTTGGGAAACAGTAGTTAAAATGTGTGCTTTGCACTAAATTTTGCTTCCATTTGCAGGGGGGAAATACCTTCATATTCAACCCATTCTGAGTTTTAATATTCTCTCAGTTTTCCTCCTAGCATTTCTGAAAACTGACAAAACAGTATTCCAGGACTTCATTTATTCAAAATATTTAAAGAAGTCCTTAAATCGTTTTGAACAGAAAAGAAACATTGTAGGAAATAAAATGGTGTAATTTGTCAAGCTGAATGGCATGTGAAATGATAGATGACACCCTGGCTCCACAGAACTTACACAGAAGTTTTACCATTGATTTAAATGAAGACAGTTTTGGAACAGCTATGAACAAATATCTTGTCTTAGCAGCTCATTTTTCTGAAGAGAAGAGAAAGTAGAGAAAGAACAGCATGTTCTTTCATAGAGTGGAGCAATATAATAGAAAAAATAATAAGACTGGTTTGGAAAGATCAGGAATAAGACAGAGAAAAGGGGTGAGTTATTGGAAACCAAAGAGATTTTTCTAAAAAGAAAAAAATATCTGTACAGACAAGACAGAGGATGTTCCAAATAATCTTTATTCATTTTTTAACAATTCTAAGAAACTGAAGGAAGTTGTAGCATTTGGAACAGATTCTGATTGTTCAACACAGATGTCACAAATCATGGCAGGTTAGTAGCTAGCTCCAGTGAGGAAAATCTCCTAAACTGCCTTGACAAACAATGGTGAATGATTGGTGCCTAACTTCATCAACCTGAATCCTCTTTGGAGGCACCTATATCTTCCAACGCACTGTAGTGGGAAAATAGACACCTCAAGAAGTTTTCACTTGGCTGAAAACCCACCAGAGCCAAGCATAGGTAGGAAAAGTTTCTCTAACACTCCCAGAAAAAGGGTAGACAAATTAGGCTACGTACCAAATCCCAACCCCCAAAAAACACTTTGAATGCAGAGTTTAGCTTAAGAATTTGCAACACGTTAATTGTCTCATTATGAAGAAAGTCAAGATATGTTGCCCACTTCATAAAAGACTGCTATACTCATCATACCTTCAGCTATGTTCGGACCATACCATTGTTCATTCCCACTGTTGAAAGGGAAAAACTCTGCAGAAAGTCATCAAAGATTCAGTCAAGGCACTACCAGGCCTTTGTGGCCCTGCCCGGCCTCCCCAGGATCTCTCCCCACCCCTGTCCATGGGCCCTGGGGTGACATACAAGCCCAGGCCTGGCCACCCAAACCTGGCCTGAGCTACAGTGTAGGTCTCCAGCCCTGACTGTGGCACCAACTCCTTCTGCTCTTGACTGAATCCCACGGTTGCACCTTGGACCTGGTTCATCACCTGCCATATTGGGGGCTACCTGTGGGCCCTGTAATCAGCCCCAGGCTCTGCCCATCGTGCTCAGACCCCATAGGACAAATTCTCAGAATCTCAGAGTCTCTCCCCGTGTCATGCAACCCCACTTCTGCAGCCCCCTGTCAGATTCACAGGGACAAGGGAAGAGTGACCGACCCAGTTATGTCATTCAGTAACTCACTGGATTCTGCTATTGTTTTTACATTCTTTTCCAATGTTACATGAAAATGCAAAAGTTTCTGAAGCAACTAAAGAAATTCTGACCAGGAATCAGTTTTATACTTCCTGGACCAGCATACTTTTTATTTAAAATACAGTTTGTCTAGAGACACGGTCTGAGTATTCCATATTAGAGAGATGCTGCTGCTTTTTTTTTTTTCTTTCCCTAAGACAAGAGAGGTTAATTTATAAAGAGGTTCTTCTCTGAATGCAGGTGTAAGCGGAAAACCATCACCAAAGGACAAAAAACCTAAATGTAGAAAGTTAAAACCAAATCTGACAAAATTTGAAAATCCCTGAAAATGAACTTGGAATTTGGGGGTATTACACTGGGCAAGGGTAATGGGGATTTGTGTGGTGGAATACTTTGCTTCTGTGTCCCTGACACTCATTTTCACCTCAATATGAAGTGACAAAATGGTGCTTACATGCAGGACTTCAGATGTACCTACAATTTACATCCATATTTTATGTGATATGATGTACCAAGATGTCACTCCTGAATTCTAGGTCTGGACAACCAGATGCCTGAAATTCATTTTTTAAGTGTACCTGCATTTAAAATTTGGCCCTCATCCCATCTTAACTTCAGATCTCTAAAATAGCTATAAGTCCATATCTAAGCTAGATAACCTTTATATGGCACGTACAGTGTGAGAGCACCTGCCTCATTCAGGTTATCTGATCTGTCCCTTATCTGCACCTTTTCAGTGCAAGAGGGACAATAAGTACAGAGGGAAGCAATAAACAAGAGCACAGAGACACTGACCTGAGACACAAGGGATAACAGAAACAATGCAAAAGACCCCAGGTCTCCAATCACTAACTGATATGTCATTAGGAAACTCCAGGCACAGCTTTGGAAAGGGCCAGCCTGGACTTCATAAAAAGGAGCCAACAAGGGGAACATGAGATTTGGGATGTTCAAGAGTGGGCCTGTGGGACTGTACAAAATGTATTAAGAAATATTTAGCGGAGGGGGACTGGGGAGGAAGAACAAAGGATATAAAAGTGGAGGTCACATGTAAACTGGGGTGGGTCAGTGCACTTGTCTGGCTGAGCCTTGTGACCAGTCACCCCAGTCCCCAAGTACAGGGTGCCTGTGGGACAAGTGTGTAAGTGCTGCATGCGTGCAGCGAGTACCCAGCTGGACCAGCCAGAGAGTCAGGGAACCATGGGGTGGGTAAGGGGGCTGGAATCTGGGTGGAGGTGCCGGACAGGCAGAGGTCCTCAGGGGGATCCACAAATGTGCATGTGTTTGTGAACCTGGAGAGTGTGGTGTCTGTGCTGCACCAGTGACCTTCTGCCTCTGCCAGCCCAAGAGCTCAGTTTCTTATTTATCTCTTCCCATAACTTCTCCTGTGATTCTTCCTGAAGTTCCTCTGGAGATGGCACCTATGGCAGTGGTCTGTGAGCATATCTCCACCCGTAATTCAAATTCCTCTATAAGACCTTCTTCTACAATTAATATCATAAAACCAGCCATAAAATCTAATCAAATATACTATCAATAATTGTTCACATGAAAAAATGATAAAAACTTTATGTCACCCTTTCTGATCATGTAGTCTTCCCCTGTGTAGTCTAATATGAGGGCTGGAACCGAAACTTAGATTTATTTTGGTAGGTGGAAAACATCTAGCATACGTTAAGTCCTCCCATAGTTTAATAAAAAGCAATGAATAACAATCAATCACACTTGTCAAATTTATCCAACAGTACAATGAAGTCCTTAGTTTCAGATTACTTAAGCTGTTTTCTAAAATAAGAGTAAGGTATTAAATGGCAATGTCAAAAAAACTTAAGATACTGCAGTGGAGAGAGAGATATAAAAATCTAGTAAGAAAATGCAAGTGCTTTGAGTCAAACATCAAGAAACAAAATGACTATATTAAAATTGAATGTTTCAGCAAAAAGGTACAGATATCCCTCAAAATCTTAAAACTACACGAAGTCACTTACAATAGTATTTATCTTGCCTAAATTTACACATCTAGACATTATTTGTCTAATCTGATAATCACCACATGCTGTATCCTTAGTAAATAGAGGAGGCAGCATAATAGAAACAGAAATAGGCACTTTATAGATATCTACTCCTCCTGTTTCATGACACCTTTCTAAGTTGCTTGGAATGAAGTACTCTCTGGGTACATCTATTTCATTCCACTAATTGTCTCCATGTCTCCAGCCAATTATTTCAGTTGGAAAACTGCTTTTAGGTAGATTAAAAAAAATAAATAAATAAGGTAAATTCTGCCCTTATATCTGAGCTTTACAATCCTAACTACATAATTGGGCCTGATGTGAGAGTTAAACTTCAATGTAGTTCTATATGTTTCTTGTACTGATCTTCTCATGTCATATTATGATTGGTAAACCTTAGCCAGTAGTGGCAGAACCTCAGTAATCTGCAACATCTGAACAAAAATAGTAATATATGATAAGCATGCCTCACGCATATCTCACCCATCATATAATAGTTTGTTGTCTTCCCCTGCAGCTGAAAAATAAAGGTGGACTATTATTCTCTTTCCTCAAAAAGGGAAACTGTTCAAACTTATCAAATCAAATACTACCCCCATTGCTCATGTCTCCTTTTTCCAGTGACTGCTGAACGAAAACCACATTCCACTGTAAAGAGATTTAGAAAAAAATGTTTAGAAAATTACCCATATCCTGCTGATTTCTGAGCTTTCCTTGATCCCTTGGACATTATCTTACACTCATGAAGTATCCAAGTGGTGTACTTGCCCTAATCAATCTGGAGATATTCACCAGAAAGAAAAACAACTGGACTTCACCTGTTTACTGCTTGAATATTCTCGTCTGAAGAGATTTTGTTTACATTTGTCTACACTGCAGGCAGGATTTGACAGTAAGCTGCAAATGCCAGTGATTCAAGAACCTGTATAATGCTAGTATTCTAATTTTCAGTTGAAATAAGAAGTGCTTTCTAACCAGTACCTAGGTAATGTTTGTGGTACATGACATAAATGACAATCTTGTTCATATATTTAAGTTATGCATTTTTTCCTAAATTATACCGGTGATTTTTGAAAGAATAAAGCCAGAAACAGCTCAGCTTTCCCCAGCAGAGAAGCCTTTTTCCCATTTGAATAGTGATAGGAGACACAGTAAATTTTTTCCTGAATTTTTAATTGCTTTTCCTTGCCTTTTGAAATTGTGTTTTTTATTTGTCATTTATATACATCAATACATAACAATGTGCAGAATAAATTCTATTTGGTTAGAAATTCCTAGTAGCTTTGATCCATTACTGTATGTATTAACTGTATAGCCTCACATTAGTAATACAATAAAGCTGAAAAGACACCTTCAAAATCCATTTTACCCTCCAGTTTTTACAGGCAACATCAGAGTGTGCATTTTATATCAAACATCCTCTATAATTTGTCCAAATTTCTGATCATTTTACAGTAAGTAAAAGATAGTGTAATTGGTTGTGTTAAAATTGTTTTTGTAATCAGGACAGTGATGGACAGAATAATTTCTGAAGAAACAGACATTGATATAATTCACCATAGAAATACCAATGATAGCAAAGGTCAGGCACTGATGGACAGAGAAAATATTAAATTCAAATGGTTTACTTGACTATGAAGCCCTTGATCCTCTGCCTAAACCTGGAGAATTTAGAGCATCTACCACAAGTCTGAGCAGGAAGTTTAGGCGAGAAAGCAAGCAAGTATGCCCAGAAATCTAGAATAGGATTCACCTCACCCAATGCAGACATCAACTTTAGACAATTTCTATCATGAAACTCCTTGTTTCTCTCCAGCAACTATACAAGTAGTACAGAAAATTAGCTAAAAAGTAGATATTTACATTGTAGACATCTAAAGTAGGTGCAATCAACCTGATCTCAGGTATCCAAGTAACATAATAGTCTGGGCACTTAAAAAAGATCTCGAATTCTCAGAGTATGAATATATAAATGGATTAGTAGAAACCCCCACTCATAATAATTTTTCACTCTTTCAGGAGTCACCTCAGTCACAGTAGAATAACTCCATAATATGAGCTGTAGCATTTAAAAGAGCAAGCAGTTCATAGAATCATGGAATCACAGAATGGTTAGAGTCAGAAGGGAATGTGAAAATCACCTAATTCCAACCCCCCTGCCACCTTCCACTAGACCAGGTTACTCAAAGCCCCATCCAACCTGGCCTTAAACACCTCCAGGGATGGGACATCCACAACTTCTCTGGGGAACCAGTTCCACTGTCTCATCACCCTCAGGGTAAAGAACTTCTCCCTTATATCTAATCTAAATCTAACTTCTCTCACTTTAAAACCATTAACCCTCATCTTATCGCTACACTGCATAATAAAGATTACTCCCCCATCTTTTCTGTAGACCATCTTTAGGTACTGGAAGGCAGCAATAAGGTTTCCATGGAGCCATCTCTTCTCCAGGCTGAACAACCTCAACTCTCTCAGCCTCTCAGTTACCTCCCTAAAGATCTGCGAGTCTGTACAGAACCTTTATATGATAAAATGTTGGCTGTTTAGGAAAAGTTCTTCATCTGCATTACAAAAAAAAAAAAAATTCTCAGACTTTTGGAGCTGGTTTAAAAATTATTGTATGAATGTGAACAATTAAGTAATGTTTCCATTAATAAAGAGTACCACTGATGATCACGTTAGAGTTTATATTCAGTTGTGCTGTTAACTGTAACTTATCTGAACATTTACCTTTTATATGTCTTCAAAACTAACTTTCTCTGGAGGCATGCAATCTATGCATATGTATATGGATATATCATATTATTTACTTACGTGTACCCATATATATGTATGTCATTTGCACCTGTCCTCCCAATTGAACAACAATTTTCGTTGTTTAGGAAATTAGGAAAAATTAAACCCACCCATTGTCTTAGTTACAGAGAAAAAAAATTACATTTCTTACATAAGATGAGAACATTTTCTTTTTCACTTAGAATTGAATAGCTATGTGCAGACACATTATGAATATGTCATGCACATATCAAATCTGTTAGAGGTTTATAAATATCATTAGCACAGAGAAATTGTTTTGTTATTCTGAAAATAAGAGGCAGCGTGGAAAAGACCTTTGAAAAGTGTCAATAACATGGTCAGTAAATCAAAGAGCAAATGCTGAAAATGCTTAAAGCCTATAGTACAGGAAAATAAGCATTAATGGAAAAGATCCACAACTGAAACACTTTTTTTCTCCCACAGTGGCTTGTAGATTGTTGGTCTTTTCTATTGATGTTTCTGTTCCTTTGCTTTTAAACAAAGACTGGAAGTTTTATTTGTAAATCCCATTAGATGTTATCTTCAGGTACCTTTCAAATCACTGTGCCTTCAGAAACACTTTTTGCCAAGTTTTCAAGCATACTGGGGTTTTATACCCTGGACAAAACGCACTAGGAAGATAAGCAAGAACACTAATCTTGTAAATTTGTGACCCTGACAAATGCTGAGGATAAATCAGGAGAATGATAATGAGCAGTTCTGTTCTCTAAGATAGACTCTGGTCCTAACAGCTAGTAATACAGCATAGCTTGGGACTGGTGAAGAGAGAAACCATTTCACACAAATTTTTCTTATCTAGCCAACTAGCTAGCTGGTTATTTCCTGCTTTTTTCAGTTTGGCTTCAGCTACCAGGAACGTTAAACTCTGATTTTTCTGAAAGCTATACCCAGAAGAGTCCGTTCAAAATGAATCATCCAGGTGCCCACATGGATGTGAGTCTTATCATCAGTCTGGAAAATGTCTTTCCATGAATTATATTGAACTGTTCAAGTAAAAGGAATATACCGCATGACATTTCCAGGCAATCAAAGTAGATGTATTTCTTTACATGAGACAGCTACGAGTGATTACTTAAGAACAAGAGCCAGGGCAGCTGTTATTGATGTTAATTGTTAACATTATTCTGAAAAACAAATATATTTGAGTAAATTATGTTTTTTCTGGAGAAATCATGTATGTGAGAACAGGTGAAGTTTCTCTCACAAAAATATTTCAGTATTGTTTCTCATCACTGTACAGTGTACCACAAGAGTACTAGGATTATTTTTTTTTATACTGATCTTGTAAATGTCAGTAACAGATTTCGCCTCAAAAAGACATGGAATTAGGTGTCAAGAGAGTTCAGATAATATATGCTTTGGGTATATAGAATCACAGAATCATTTTGATTGGAAAAGGCCTTTAAGATCATAAAGTCCAACCATTAACCTACCACTGCCAAATCCACCACTAAACCATGTCCTTAAGCACCTCATCTACACATCTTTTAAATACTTCCAGGGATGGTGACGCAACCACTCCACAGGGCAGCCTGTTCCGATGCTTAACAACCCTTTCAGTGAAATCAAATCTAAACCTCCCCTAGTACAATGTATTATTTTCTAAATGAANAAAAAAACCACAATGAAAACCCCGCCTTGTAAATACAAAAGCACCTTTACTGTGACTTTGAGTTGATTTTATCATTCATCTGGAAAGGATTTCACTTTCCTGCAATTTGTTTAATCACAGTTTATCTTAAGGGGCAGTTCATGGAATCAATGTGAAGTACGATAACTAGCTGACTGCATGATCTAATTAACATTACCTTGTTAATTCCTTCCTTCTGTTTTTTGTCATGGTCATTCTTACTCTTTCCACCCACTGCAGATTAATTCCTCAGAGCAGAAACTGTGCCATGCTCAGTGTTCATGATTCACCTATTACCGACAGCTGCCAAACCTTGTAGGATTTTTTTATCATCAACCATTGTATTATAAATAAAAACATATATTATTAACTCTCATTGATTTTAGTAAACATAACTAAAGAAAGCCCATATAAATATCAAATCAAATAATCAGACATGAGAAAGAAGCAACAAGAAAAAAAAAGACATTAATTCGTGTTTGATCATCTCTACCCTTACAATACAAAATATTCTTATAAGCAGCTGGAACAGATGCTATAGATACAGTATAAAGCTCTGGGGGGGTTTCCTTTCTGTGGCAAATGATGCATTTGTTCCTACTATGTTTAGTCCATCAAATAATTTATATCAGAAGAAACCAAATATAAGTGCCTCAGTAATGGAAGATCTTAGTTAATTCATTGATAACCAAATGGGGAAGACAGAAAACATTAGATATTATAATTTAAAATGTTCCAATGTGGCTTTTTATAGAAAAGTAATTGCATGGATGTTAAATATTCACACTGCAAAGTCGTTCTGAAAAATTGCCTATGTTAAATTTGTCCCCCATCAAGCTTCTATTTTCTAACATTACAACACAGTCCAAGAAATATTTGGGTTTGACTTGTTCTTTTGATATTAATGAAGGCTCTAAGAAAACCATTTCAAATAAAAAATATCTCAAAGAATAATCAAGTTTATTTTTCAGCCTTGCTACAAGATGACCACTCTATTGAGACTGTGGTGACCTCACTGTGACTATTCAACGAGTCTGTAATGCTTCACAGTGAAGCTTTTTACTTTATGCTAATCAGCATTCATTATTTGCAATTAAAAACATGTGCTTTTATCATTTCACAAACATTTGATTGTGACAGCTAATTCAATGCTAGCTTTGTCTTCAATTTCAAAGAAGAAGTGTAAACCAATTGGATCACAGTTACTGTGATGACATAAATTTACTACTAAGGATATAGACAATTACCCTCTTGCAATAGTAAGGGAACCATGTAGGTCATACTTTTAAGGGAGTTTATACCCTGGCATAGTAATGTGATGTAGCTCTGTTAATCTAAAAACTCTGTTATCTTTTAACTAAGCTGTCTCCCCAGTAATCAGTCATGCCAATGTTAAACTTTTTATAGTTTTTAAAACAAAAGTGCTTATTCATTTCATAAATGACATCATTATGCTTTGAGAATATGAAAAAGCTTTAATTAAATAATTTCTATATTTTATTTAAAGAAATCATTAGGCTTTAAAGAAATATTAGACATACATTTTGGATTTTTACTACTTTGGCAGTTAAACTATTTCTTTGCTGGGATACTTTGTATATGAGATTCTATTTTCTTTATAGACATTAATATTTTTTTGCTGTATTTCTATTTCTTTTATAACACTAAAGCTTATGCAGGAAATGTCATTTTCTGGTGTCTTTATCTTCTTCACTGTCAGTGGGTGATGTCAGAAAGTTTCTGAAATGTTCAATATTAACACAAGCTCTATTTTATTCCTCTTCATCTTTTTTTTATTTATGTGACTGTAGTGATGCCTATGAGGTATTTAAAATTTCAAGGTTGTCTGTTACTTAAACTAACCAGTTAGTTATTCAAAGATTACCTTCTGCTTCATAGGATTTGAAGTCTACAAGCTTCCTTTTTCTAGTGCTTCTCAAAGGTACTAGCATGGATCAAAATCAGTTAAATAAACAATATGACTTTTTCCAGTCACTGGAAGAGACTGGGGGTGGGTTTATTTTACAGAAAAAGGAATTTTTTTGTTTCCACACGCAGTGCTCATAGTCAGTATCAACAACAATACCCACCTTTGTGCTTAGCTAAATAAAAATCAGGCAGCAGAGTATGGCTATGCACTTGTATAACCATTGGGTTTTATTCATCAATAATTCTAATGTTGAAACTGGTATACATAATTTTAAATAAAAAGGTTATTATTTTGAAAAGGCGGATGTTTATATACATCTTTGTAGTCAGATATGCCAGAACAGCAGAAGCATGTCATCTGCTAATGAGTTTTTCAGTTCTGTTTTAAAAGCCCACAGAGACATGTCAGGACAGTCCTCTGTAAACTATAACAGGCTGTTAAGTGAACACCTGATTGACACCAAAATTTCAGTATCTTAGTAATAATATCTGCTGTGGCAGCACTGAAAGACATATTCTCTCTTTTACAAAACCAGAATCTCCTTTGTTCTTTTAATACTTTAATGTAATGAATTGTTTATTGTCCTAAGGAAAATAAATTAACAAGTAAAGGCACCTCTTGGGACCCTGAAAGTGCTTGTGTTTTGAGATGTCCGTAAACTGTTACCCACAAATCTTTCCTAATTTTCAGCCAATACTGAAGAATAAGTGGTAACTGGTAATTATCCAGTTTCATCAGTACAAGTGTTCTCTCAATTCATTTGTTAAATACTACCAGTATTTCCTACTGGGTTCATGTCATCTACCATAGTTTCAATGTATCTGTGAAAAACTTGTCTCCAACAAGATACCTCATGGCTCTCATGAATCAAATGTCTGTTCTCAATACATCTAACAGCAGTAGGAAAATGTATTATCTTTTTTTCATTGACATATACATATTACACAAGACCTTTAATAATATTTAACTAGTTGTCGTGGTTTAGGCTGAATCAGCTACTGGGGACGTGGAGCACCCCAGATGGGACTGATAGATGCTCCCCACTACCCCTCTTCAAAGAGAGAGACAGAGGAGGAAAAAGAGACTTATGAGTTTAGAAGGAACTAAACTACTTTAATGAAATATTAATACTAAAATAAAAATAAATAATGACATATATACAAAACCGTATCAAGCTCCCAGGATGACAATCACGACACTGGCTGGCACTGGGGAAGTCCCAGGCTGGACTCAGTGATGGATGGGAACTGGATTCCAGATCTGCATTCAGGATCAGGATCAAAGGCAGACGAACAGACAGAGTCCTCACCAGATGTCAGCCATTGAAGAAAAAGGGCTGACCCTTCGATCCCTCAGCTTTTATACTGAGCATGAGGCAGGTGGGATGGAACACCCTGTTGATCAGTTTTGGGTCACCTGTCCTGTCCACTTCTCCCTGCAGGTGGGATCCCTCTATGCTTTTCCGCTTCCAACCCTCCAACGGGGCAAATAACAAAGTCAGCTGACCCTGGTTGTTATAGCAATAAGTATAAGCAAGAGTTTCTCTGCATACCGTGCCTTGGCATCAACTACTAACATAGGTCTAATCACTCTGAGAGCAAACAGTGTCTACACAATACGCTGTTAATTTCAGTAGTTAGAAGAGCCCTAGCTAAGAAGCAAAGTTACTGAACAAAATTGGTCCTGTTTTACCTCAAACCAGGACACTTGTACATATGCCTTATGCTAATATTATTTTTTTTTTGTGAATTATTTTCTGAAGAAGAAAAAACAGTGAAAGAATGAAGTGAAAAATAGAGAAAAGCACAAGGAAGGGCTAATATATTGGTGGAGGAGTAATAGGTCACATCAGGGTTGCCCTGCCCAAAGTATCAAATGAAAGAATTTGAGGAAAGCACAGCTTAGGAAAGACCTGGATTTATTTACTAAGTTCTATTGATTACAAAAACCATTTTCTGCCAAAAATAAGTCTTAGAAACATTCTTCACTTCATCAAATATGTTTGTATTTCTGCCAGCTTTCCCAAATTTCTCTCAGCTGATAGCTAATCAAATGAAACAAAAAAATATTTCACCTGTAGCTGTCCAGAAGATTTTGTTCCATCATTTCAATTGATGATTCATGCTTTAATGACCTCCATGCTATAGATGAATGGAATTCAGAACCAGCATTCCCATCTCATCATAATAGAGTGAAATGGCTTTTTCATCACCAGTGCTATCTATTGCAAATAATTACAGGAGTCTTCAACTCAGTTCTCTGCATTTGCACAGAACCCTGAGTCAAATTCAAAGTCTTACTATCGTTCTCTAAGAAAGGCTCAGGACCATATAACTTATAAAGTTGCTTCCATGACAATAATCCTCCTAACTATCGTTAGATCACACTTAGTCAATTTAATTTTCTATAGTCACAACAGATACTGTAGCAACAAGGAAGAAAGAAGAAGATAGAAAAGCAGGATCAAATAATCCACCGGCTACTTCAAAGTAAACAAAAATCAAAATAGACCATAAAGAACAAAATAAAACTTGCGGGGGAATATGGACCTAGCACCAAGGAAATCATCGGTCGGAAGAAATCTGAAGATCCTGTCAGAGCAAAAAATACAGACTACTAGTAGCTTCTCTAGAAAGACAGTGTTATGGCAGCAGCACGGGCCAAGAGCAGATGCCTGCTGCAGGGAGACTTCTTCAAGCCTGAAAAATGTCAGTGGTAGTGGATTTTGTAACTGGATTGCGTGGACGTAATTGTTTCTATTTTAATTTGCTAATAGTTGGTCTGGAAGAAAGAGGGTTAATTTTAAAAGGGTAAATTTTCATAAAGTAAGGATATTGGTTAGGATATTGTGATGAGATTTCTGGTGGGTTCTCAGGCCTTGTACCCTCCATCTGAGCTGTTTACGTGCAGAGTGAAGAGTGGACTGTGTAAGGATCTATACATGAACTCTACCCCATAATTATAGGAGCGGACTTCTTCAGTCTTTCCTCTGCTACATGCCAGAAAGTATTTCTCCAGACTGGGCATGCCTGCATACCTGTGGCACTGTCAGAGCACAATGTTCACAATTTAATCTGATTACTGAATCTCCAGGAGTCTATGAAGCAAGGAGCAGCCTTCTTTCAATCCTAGAAATAGTGGTTTGGAAATATCTTGGCAAAAGTTTGCCTTTCTGAAGCCATGTTTTGGTCTGGTTTTCCAGGAAACAATTATCTGTTGCCTGATGCTTTCTTTGCAGTGTCTCATGTTTGAACCTATCGCTTTTTTTGGGAAAGGGGAAGACTACTCAAGCACAGGGAGGAATAAACAGAACATCATGCACAGAAAAGGTAAAGGAGATGCAAAGAAGAGGAGTCAACAGCAGGAATGAAATGAGAGCATTTTATCAGCCTACAGCTATCCACCCAGCCTAGTCAAGTTAAAAGGTAACGTTCAGGCAGACCATCAACTCATCCAAATGCAGTCCCTCAAGTGTAAAGAGTAATTTTCTGTTTGGCCTGTGGGAAGTGAGCTGTAGCTAAAGAGCAAGCAGTTCTTTTGGAGATCTATGTAAATGCACCTTAGGTAATGAACTTAGGAAAGAGGAGACCAGGTTTGAAAATTATCTGCAGGCATTTATAGAAGGCGTTGATCTCTTAGGTACAATAAACAATTTCTAATGTTCTTTTGTCAACTCCAATGCTGCTTTAGAACAATAACTGCCATATATTTAGCCGCCTTCTTGTAACTAAACAAACAAACTGGTGATTTGGGTTGTTTTTTCAACTAACTGATACCACAATGGAGAAAGTGTTATCAGCCCAATATCATCTGTCCATTTAAGTGAATTTTATAATAGAAAACATTTTCTGCCCTCAGTGAAACCTCTTCCATACCACTGTATGTTCATTTATAAACAAAGAAACAAACAAACAGAAACATGTGTTTGGCCTATCAAAGAAAAAAAGAAAAATGTCGAGAGGGAATATCTCTGCCTGATACAAACAGCTCAAGAGAAACATGAGGAGAAAGAAACATAAAGTGAAAAATAGTAACGTCCCAAGACTTAATGGACCTGTATTGGTCGCTTATACCTGTAAGATGAAAATTGCAAGATTTATTGATCATGAAAACATTTTTGAAAAAAAAAAAAAAAGCCCAACATGAGGGGCATAACTCCTTATGAGAAAGTCTATAAGATGTAATTGCCTGGGGTATTTGGGGATTGGAGTCAACAGTCCCTTAGGTGCCTTCCAATCTTGTGTTCTTGGGGAATCTCTCTGCTAGCACTCAAAGGTCCCAAACCTAAACAGGAACTGGTATGTTCCCATTCCCTAGCCATGTCCTGGTTTCCCTAGTCATACTCATTCTTTCCACTACCCTACTGGCAAAAAAGGTGGTAAGCCAGAATCATGTCTATTATTCAGAGCAGAATTTTATATTATATACTTTTTAAATAAATACATTTTGCCTTGCTTGTTCTTTTCCTCTGTGGAAACAATGACTTAAATACAAGAAAATCACAGGAGCTTCCTTATAAATAGTAGCATGCTCAGATAACACTATGATATATATACTCTACTCTCAAGGGAAAAAAATAGAGCTAATACAACCAACATTATGCTTGATAAGGACCTTATTCAACATTAAATAAATTCAGAAACAAACATTTCCTTTTTCTGTTTTGGGGTTGTTTTTTTTCCTTCACAAATAAACTCTAAATTTGGTTTGCTGGATGAGTGAAAAACAGATTGGATGTTTACTGTCACCACTAAAAAAAAGTCTCTGCCACTGACTGCTGTAAGTAAGATCAGGGAGTTTTGTAGGCTTTTTGAGATTACCTTAATCAAGCCTGTAAAACCAATAGAAAAATTTCCTCTTGCATCTCTTTCATTAGTTACTCATTCTTTACTCTCTGGGAGTCAACTGCTACACGTCTTGCTTCTTCTCAATTAATTGGATGAACATTTTTTTATTGCTTTTTTAAAAAGTCATTATGAAAACTGTATGAATTCTCCTGCCTGGAAGAATGAAATCTTAGGTTATAAAGACTAATTAGGACAGTTTTGTCACAGAGATCCTGAAGCATCAATTATCTTCTGTCTCCTGAAATATGTTGAAACGTCACATATAGAAGGTGCCATTAACACCTCCTGCTGTTGCTGTGAATCACTTCAGTTCCATCATATGCAGTACGTTAAAACTTTGAATTAAGGTCCACATGATCAATACAAGCTTTGACAACAGCTGCAGACCTCTTGTCTTCAAGCAGTACCTTCACTTAAGATTGCTGTATACCACTTACCTTAGAGCATGCAATTTAGAGATTACATTTCTTGTATACTGAGAGAGATAACCTGTTATATACAAATAAAATAGATTTCTCCTTAGACTATGACGAGCTTTCACTTGAGGAGGAGGAAAATCTGTTTTTTTTTATTTCAGGAAACTTAAAATAACAATAATTCTCCAACATACATCCCTTCTATTGTAATAGAAATTAACCTCCCATTAGGAAAAAAATATTAATAAAAATAAATGTTATACATACAAGTCAGGATTAGGTAGTCACCAAAATCCTGATTACATGAATATAAAAATATACATATATATATGCCTACACATAAATTTTATCAACCATTCCAGAGCTGCAACAGTGCTGGAAGTTAGACTCAGAATTCCCTGCAAAAGACAAGGCATATATTCTCTGATACTGCTTTTATCAGCTTTACTGGTTACATGAGTGGGATTTTACTTCATCAACAATCACATAATATATAACAGCTGTGTGTATGTGAGTGTGCGTGTGTGAAAAGCACATGCCTGTTCCTACTGTATTATGTACCATATGAAGTGATTTAAATTCAACAGTAATATGACTCCTTATTTAGAAACAAAGAAAAATTTTATTTCTTTGCACTGGTGTATAGAACAATGATGTTGAAAGTCATACAGAATTAACCACCTTTTCATAAAACAATCATGCTGAAGGTCATGCAGAATTAACCATCTTTTCTAAACAACTTTCAAGACAAATCCCATATGTTCTCTGGTCCTTTCCTTGCCATGTTTTCCTCTTCTAAATATTGCTGCAACTGTATTAACATTTGAATGTTTCAAAACATCTGATGCAAATATAAAATAGGACTCCCTTCCTGTGTCTGATCCTATGTTAAAAGTTGCTTCAGGAAAGCTGACAGGGAAAGAGAGATTCCTACTAGCTGATTCACAAGAAGACTCAACTCTGTCCTGAAGAAACAGATGGCTTCAGTTAACTCTTTGCATGCATAGTTAAATACACAAGGGCTCCTCATGCAACATTTTTCTAAATCTGGAAGACATAATACAGTTTCCCACACAACACAGAGGCCTGAAGCGGGTCTAGATATTTTTAGAAATGGGAAAAAAAGTGATGGTGTAGAATGTACCTTTCACTTTTCTGCTTGAAAACATCTCAGGGATACACTTTGATGTGGAGTACACATTTACACAATGCAGCAATAAGGAACAAAATTTCTCTTTCAGAGTCATGCACTGTAAAACTGCCCCATCACCAACTTATATACTAGTATGTCCAAGGTGACATTGGCCAAAAATACTTAACATCAGAGCCTGAAAGATATCTGGGCTCTTAACTGACACTTCAGAGGGAGTTAAGGGCCTTTATAATTGTAAGCATCTGGGCATTAACGACTTAGAGATTCAATTTTCAAAAGTAACTTAAGTTATTAGAGGCCCAGGTTGAATTGAATTGTAATTAGTCTGAGGTTCCAAAGGGCCATATTTTTGAAACTACTCAAATATCTTGAATTGTGGCTGATTGGTTAGTGAGATTTCTAAGAGAATAAGAGGTATAAAAGAATAAGAATACACTGTAAGACCAATATAATTTTCACTTCTGAAAATAGACCTGTGTTCCTGTATTAATGAAATACTTTTGAAAACACTATTAAAAATCTAGTCATAAATTGTGTTGTTGAGCAATAAATACCTGTTCCCTGAAACTTTAAAATACTGATTCTTTATCTTTTATATCCAAATACCCTATTTATATTTCTCTTAAGGCATCAAAATGCTTTAAAATTCCAAAAGTGATGGTCACTATTTTAAAAGAAAAATGTATGGGAGTAGTAAAATTCACAATATAGTACAGGGAGCTGGTGAAGCTTAATTACAGTTCCTTGTAAAATTCTTTGAGATCTCAGGTAAAAGGGACTACAGAATTACACATGATGATGATGGTGATGTCAATGATCATTATTGATTCTGGGAGCTACTTGTGTTTTTATATAAATTGCACTGGTTTTAAGGTCTATGCAGTGGACCTCAAATAGATTTTCTCTCTTGTATTCAGATGAATTTTTGGATGGGAGCTACACATGACATAGTGCTCCAAATTCACTGTTACTCCCTGCAGTAAAAGGTATGTATTCCTCACTGAAGTCAGAGACAAAACTAAATGTGCCATTTTATTTAAACTGTTAAAGACCAGAAAATAAGTAGTTTGATGCCCACAGAATTTATGCCATTTTCATGATAAGACAACATCTGCTTTTTTCACTCCTACAAAGGATTGAATCATTTAAATGTTCATTACTCAGTAAACCATTGAGACTTGTATTGCAATCACTTCATCAAGGATGTGCTGCAGGGAACAGGGAAAAGGAGAATTCATTGGGACTCTACTAGCAAAAGTCAGCTTGAATACAGACTAACATTCCCTCGATCACTGAGCTGGACAGCAAAGCTGAAGAGACAGAGCCAAGTAGGTCAGAATATAGCTAGCGTTAAGCATGGGGAAAGATAAGATTGTACCATTATAACTAATATCATGATGGTGCGGTGGATGCTCAGCTCAGGTTGTATTCCTTCTTTTTACTAAGCCTGGGGCAACTATACCACTAGCCACTCTCATGCTTCAGCAAGGTAATAGAGAAATGCTTGCATCACTTGTAAGTATGTTTGGGAGCTGAATTCTTCACCTGCATGTATGTCCAGGAGCTACTGCCACTCTCATTGGCAATATAATATGAAAGTGTTCAGTAAGAGGCAGTCGCGGTAGTAATCAACTACCTAAACCTAGGTATTCTGAGCTATCCAAGACATCCATGAGGAAGATATGAAACAGATGCAGCAGCAGATGACAGGGGACATTGTGAGTGATCTAAGGTTAGGGCAATTGATTCCCACCCAATTTGCCCTGAAGTGTTTATCATTTCAAGGCACAGCAAAGGAAGCCCAACCACTGAGAGGCAACACCACTTGCTCATGATTACGCAGCACAGAGGAAGTGCTGGGGGCAGAAAATATGTCCAAAATCCCAATGTGGTGTTTGTGATGTCCAGATGTTATCCAGAGCTGAAGAATCTCACAGCGTGTGCAACCACAGACATTGCCAGATGATTCTTTCTGGAAAACTCCTAAAATAATAGTTCCCTACCTTGCAGGCACTCCATCATGGGTCTGGGAAGGCATACATCATTTTTTCCATTCCCAAAAGATATGATCACTATTTGCAGTGTGTTACCCTCATTGTCTTGAAGCGTGTAACTTAGTATTGTTGTTTGTGGTCAATTTTGTTCTAAGTACACAAGTGGTTCAAACCTTCATGTTATTTTTTTTTTCCTTCCAACTCGAAGTGTTAAATATAGTGAATGTTCACTTAGAAAATCAAGGGGAGCTCAAAAGGAATTCTGTGGGAAGTGGAAAAGAACAAATTTAGATTAAAAAGATGTGAGGTGAAAAAGACTTCTGTTGAGAATGAAGATTCAGGAGCATGGAGAGCTTGATGAAGGAAGTGTTCATCAGAGAACAAAACAAGAATGAATCAGTCACACCAAGAAAAATGTAAATCACTCTTGGATCAAAGCCTGACAGATTAGTTTTTACATATTTTTACACTGCTTTGCGCATGAATTATCTGTGGTCTTAATGTAAGTTTTGAAAAATACTATATAGCAATAGCAAAAGTAGATGTGTATTAAAGAATCAAAGCTTCTTGGTAACTTACAGGTATGTTAGATCTTACCTTTATTTTTCATTTATCTAATTATACACATTGTTTCAGGTATGATACAACTTTCTGAAAAAAACAGAGGACAGGCTTATAAATCAAGAAAAAATTAAAACATTTGCCTTTGAAACTCTGTAGATAAATGTTAAGTGAAGATAAGCTCAGTTGACTGTGGTCCACACCCTCAAGGAAAAAGAGAAATGAAATGTGGCTACAGAAAACAGCAGGAGCTTCTGATAAAGAAATTAGAGAAAGGGCTAAGACCACATAGAGATTCAGCTGCCACAGTAGCTGTATCTAAAATGTGAATGCTCATCCTTCTCCTTAACTCAATTCCCTGCAACATTTACTTATCTTTCAAAGCAGAGCAAGTCAAATTTGTGACAACAACGAGGTCTCCAAGGTCCAGGAAGCCTGTTTCAAACCAAGTGACATGCACCCCCTGATTGAAGTCTCACATCTAAGCCCTGTTGGGATTTGCAAACTAGGAGTGCCTCACTCTCTTGCTCATGCACCTGGTTTGGTACTCTACAAGGTCAGTACCTACAGATGAAGAACGGATGGAAGGAAAACCTCTTTGTACCCAAGGATCACTGATTTGAGTACTTGCCTGGAATGGAGGATACATGTATTGAATTTCTCCTCCTGCTGCTCGTAATTTGGGTACTGCTATAAACAGAAGGCAATAGATATTCAGAGTAAGGCTGGGCTTTTTATGGCCTAGTCAAACAGTCATAGAATCAGACAGAAAACGATCTACAATCTTGTGGCCTGGGCACTGAGCTGAGCAACTGGGAATTCTATTTCATTACCTTTTCTGTCTCATACTTTTCAGTTTCAGAATATTTTTTCTCCATTTTTTTCCCTCTTTTTCTTTCTTTCCGTCATTACGCTGTCCAGTGAGGATCAGCTTTCAGAGGAGAAACTGAAAATATCTTCATCTCAAACAATGTTCTAAGCCAGTATCTCAATTGCATGAAGCAGAAAAACACTGAAAAGGTGTAATGGGACACATCTTTCTCAAATTTCTTTTCTGTCTCATTACTAGATTTTTGAACTAGTTGGAGAGAGAAGAAACTGACATGGAAAAAAAATTGATTACTCTCTTGTCATGTTCTGAAAGAAAAGGGCAGAAAGGAGGCCAAGAACAGTGGCATATTTTGTTGTGAGTGTGTAAAAAATTAGGTGTCTTTTAAGTGGACACTTAAATGTGAAATTTTACTAGAGAGAAGTTAAAATATTTTCCTAGCACTTCTCACTGGATAATGCAAGTGGTACCCTAAAAGTCTGCTGTCCCTTTATAATGCCTCGACAGTTCAGAGCTCAAGCTGTAGAACCCACCTGGTCGCTAAATGCATGAGACCCATCTTTTCAAGGGTACCATAGCATTCAGCACTGAGCCTAAGTCCCATTTATAGATCCAGTCCTATATTGTCAAAGTAGCTTTTTTCTTCGAGTAGGAAAAGCAGACACTAAAACCATAGAATAAGGAGAATACATTATCTATTTAAAGTAAATGGAAAATCATGTAGATTGATTGAAATTCAGCATTTGACTGAGAGAAGAGTCCTCAGCCTAAAAATTGTGGGTTTTTGAGGGCAAAAGGAGGAGCTGCATTTGATTGCCTGTGCTCAAGAGCTATTTAATGTGAACTGCAGGAGATAGTCTACATTACACTACACTGAAATGGAAAAGATGCATAAAGACTAGCCCCTTGTCACTGAAAGACAAAAGGCCAAAGGCAATTATTATTAAATCACTGTGATAGCAAGATAAAGATTGAGCTCCGCAAGTGACAAAGAGATTGGAAAATGTTAAATGTAGGCCAATACAAAACTCTCAGCACAGCACCAGGTGTTGTGCACTGAATCAAATAAGAGAAAACATTCTCCAAAACACAAATGTATAAATATAATAAATTTTTGTCCACACATACACTCGGCATTCACATTTTTCCTAATTCATGGGTCTTTGTCAAAATGGCTCATTATAGCTCAGATGGTCACTGAAGTATTCTATGTACTGGCATTTGCTATGGCGTGATCCAGTTAAAAGTACCTTGAGTCCTGTGTGATCCACTAAATTATGTATTATACTATTCACTATTAAACATGGCTTTGCAAATACCATCTGCCATGGAAGACATCATTTTCTACATGTAGATCTCTCCAGTCTGATGTGTTGATGCTGCGAACAGACAGAGAAAATTCCCAAAGGATAAAAAAGAGTAGTTCATGTAACAAAAGGGATAAAAATATTTCATATTTAACAGCTTTTACCACTGCTTTAATTAAACTGACCTTGACATGAAAAATTAATAACTTTTAGGAAGCATTCATTAATACAATTATTCAGGGCAGGAAAAGAACACAAACTAGAATAAGTACATAAAACAATCTTTAAGAAATGGAGAATAAAAAGATGAGAACAAAAGTGTCAAATTTGCTATAAATAATCTAAAAAAGATGAAACTCAAAAGGGACTGCATTCAGAAAAGTAAAAGTAGAAATATCTAGGTATCCAGTTGAAGGATCAAATTGTATTAATTGAAAAAATTATTCACCTTAGAGGCTGACAGACTAAAAAGCAATGTCCTGAAATGGGAAAAGAAAAAAAAAAAAAAAAAGGTTGTAAAAGCAGCTCTAAGAAATCCTTTGTGATTTCTAGAGGCTTAGCTACACATGGGCAAACTTGATTTCAGTGATTTAGACAACATTAAAATGAGCTATTTTACATAGGTACTGGAGGGAGGTATAACTGTTTCCACCAAGGTAATTCTGAAGTTTTCATAGTTTTCTTACCATAAGCGTAGTCTCTGAAGTGCACGTAGATCAGTACTAATGAAAATAACAAATAAATAATTTTAATGAAGAGAAAAGTGACATCATGGGACAGTAGTACATTCTTTAAACTCAACTTCAATGCTGGAAATAAACCAGTAATTTTATGTATGTATATACCCTGGTTAGTCAGTGCATTGCTAGTTACGCCATTAAATCTTCAGTGTTCAAATGGATGGCACTGGCATTAATTTTTTTTATCACTTATTTCCACCAATATGGAATCATTAATTTTACTAGATTCAGAGGGATCTAAAATTGGAAAGGGAGTCCTAATCTTTGAATCTCCGTTTTTTCAGATTAAACATCTTTCAGGGTTTGAAAATGGTTGAGAGCTAAGCCACTGCCAATACTGTTTAAAGGACAAGTGGAGTAGCTGAGGCTGCATGTCAGCCCAAAGGAAGGGAAGAAAGCAGAACTTTGGCTGTATGGAATCTGTCACACATTTGAGGACATTTTAGGCTTTAGATAAGGCAACATGAGTACCAAGGAGGTTATTATTTAGTTTTTGATTGCTGCTACAGTCTCCTGAATAAATAATAACTTTTTGTTTCGAACAAGCTCTTTTCTGCCACTGAAATCCATTGCTGCCATAATGTGTCAAAAGGAAGTCTACACAAGTGAAAAAATATCAAGCCAAAAGCACAATGAAAAATCACAAGTATGGTAACCTGATAAGCCAGGCACAGAGTGAGGATAGTTAGCAGGATTCCATTATAACAATGTACTGCCATGGATCTACCACTTGGAAGAAACACATGCAGAGTCAGGGGAAGCAGCACAACTTACGCAAAGAAAGGGCTGAGAAAAACATAATGATTGATAATTAAAAGGTTAGCCTTCTAATTTATCTGTCCATATATACGTCCAGACTCCAAACCCCCAAATATTTAGAGTTGTTCAAGTCATCTTTATGGTCAAATTGGAGAAACAGACAAACACAGATGGGGGTCGTGTTTGAGAAATGAAAAGTTCTGAGAGAGGAATCCTACCACTGGAAGTTAAACATCTTGGTAAAATCTCAAAACAGTGTTGCATCACAGGTTCCCATTATTTAAAACAGAATAATACTATGTTGTTGTTGGAGTAATTAATGCACTAAAGCTCTTCTAGCATGAAGATGCTGTAAACAGTGGAATACTATGAATTGTCCTTATAAAGATTGAAAAATGACTATTTATCTTTAACCTATCAAGCTCTTAGCCTTTTAACTGCATTATACCCACTGCATAAACACTGTAAGAAAACAAATGTGCAATGCAATCAAAAAGAATGGGATGCTAGGTGAGTTGAAACATCTGTACTTAGCCATAAGCTCATCATCTCATAAAGTACATGGAGAACATTGTTAAACTCTTACTTTGCATGTCAGTAACATCAGTTAAAATTAATTTGTCTGTTGGAGTTTCTGCTATGATTTACAATGATAAGTGAGACATTAAATTTACTCATTTTGACGAATGCATAGAATAAATAAAAAGTAAACGAATACAAGCATGTTCAGATAAGGAACAACATAAAATACTATGCATGTTAAACATTATCTGTTACCTTAATATGCTGAATGAATCATAGAACAGTGCAAAGTAGTGTCATATAAATACAAGTCATATTTGGCAGATTTTTTACAAGTGAAATCCAAGGTCAGGAGTCATGTGATCAATTTCTATAACTTTTTTAAAGTGAAATAAAGTGAACCCTAGGGACACACAAAAAATGTAAAAGTCTATTACTTCATTCATGAAACCTGATGCTATCACATTTCTGATCACTTTAACCTAGAGATACTGTTTTAAGATGGAGAGATCCACTGCTCCAAGCTGTCAGAGCAAAGTGTGAACAGTCAAACCATTTTTGAACTGTAATCTCCAAAGACATTTTTGTCTTGGATGCATATAAATAAACACTGCAGTGTTGTGAGAAGACACGATCTTCCTCTGAAAGTCACAACATTTTCCTACATATAACTCAAGGTTATCAAAAAAGTTTAATTTATTAGAGTATGCAGGTAGTACAAGTTTATCTGCCAGAACCCCTTCCCTCCGTGCAAAGAGGAATAGATTTCTCTCCTCCTTCTGGTGTACAGCATGAGTGGATTACCTAAGAATGTTGCTTATCTTCATACTTATTTTCAAGAAACATTATATACGAGGCTTTACGTTATCTGGAAAATGAATTATGCATGTGACAATATGGCACATCCCTCAGTCAGCCTGTTTCTAGTGACTACATTGCCTCTTCTGCCATCACATGCTGTGATCAAAAATAACTCTGTTTTTCTGAAGTTGCTTTGTTCTTAGTTTTTTCCTATTATCCCTGGGAAGGAATTACTTTAACTTTCTAACAAAATACTAACAAATACTATTTGAAAATGCAATGAAGTTATCTTCAAATCACCAAAGATTAACCAAAGCAGCAGGAAGCCAAGGGAAGGTGCTATCCCTTCAGAAAGAAAGATAACAGTTTGAGAAAACTGAAGGTTTTGAAGGGTTTGGATTTGTTTTGTTTTGTTTTCTTAAAGTAGGAGTACCAAAGGTTAGAAATTAGCAATATAAAGATGTTGTTTACTGCCTGTTTCTCTGTGTTTGACTCGTGTGCCATTGATAATATTTATCTGATACTGACGATTCTCTCTATGGATGACATACTACTGAAGCTTCCGCCAACTCAATACTACGGCAAGATATTGTTGACATATTGATATTGAGGTATTTTAAAACTGTATTTTTTTTTTGTCTCACTTGATGACAAAACCCATTATTCTGAGGCACAGCATAAACTATTTGCGAAGATGGCAGTCTTTTTAGTTGTGTGTAGCAAGTGAAGTTAATTGGTCTCTTCTTCCTTCTAATGAGGGAAGTTTCTCTGCCTGTTTCCCAACATATGAAATTTCCATCTCTATACACTGCAGTCTCTGGAATAGCACATATGCTGTCTTGAGTCAGCTTGGAACCCTTCCACCTTCCACATCCCCACAGTCTTCTTAAGAGGAAGTGTACTGAGCGCCTCCATCTGTACTGATAAATATAGAAGGACCAGGGAGCAATCCATGTCCTATCCCCCACCATGCAACACCAACGAGCATGCATTTATACTTTTTATTAATTAGCCCAAGCTAATTTATCTTTTCAGCACTAGTAGCCCAAAGCAGAGCCAAGATCTTGTGCCAGCAGTTAAGCTGTGTGTGTGATCAGGGGGTGCAGCGCTAAGGTCACTCGCTGGCCCTCCTGGGAACCCAGTAAGACCCAGCTTTGAGGCAAAATACATATCCATGTGAGGTACTTAGGTCTTGATCAAGAAATGTAATGATCAGGTGCCTGCCCAGACCACGCGTGAGGAATATGCGTGTTACCAGTAGAAAGTTAGAAAACTCAGAATGGAATCCAACCTGACAAGTGCACTGAGAAGGGAATCACCTAAATTCTGCATATAATGTGGAACCAGCAAAATTTAACTAAAAAATAACATTTAAGACCTTGCTAACTCGTAAGCAGTCCTCCTTAGGTACCCTCGTTAGCTTCCTACACAGAAACATATTCTCTCAGTTTAAATAGATGGCTCGGAAGGAACACCTGAAAGTACCTTCCTTGAATGCTGAAACATCAGCCCATTTTACAAAAATGGAGTGGCAGCTTATCTGCATTACCTGAGTCCTGAAAAAAGGATATTTCCTCTTCCTTGATCCCTCAGGGAAAGCTGAGGTCTTTTTGCGAAGTAAAAGGCTCTTTTGAGCCTTCGATGTTGTCCAGTGGATAGTCATGACAATCCGTAGCTTTAAGCAAACCAGGCGAGATGTAAAATATATTTGGTGGTTAAAACTGTGTGATATTTCTCTCAAGTGAGCTTTAGGCACTTCACAGAGACCATGATAATTTTAAATGGCTCCCTGAACACCAACAAGCTGTTTTGAATTCTACTCTGTGGCATGAACAACTTCTCAAGTACTGTAAAGGGAGAACAAGCATCCATTCTAGGTTGGTGGGAGCTCTTGATGCTGTACGCTTCTCCCTGTCCAAAAAAACCAAATTCCATTATGCTTCGCTTTCTTTTTAAAATTACCTCAACTTTGAAACTAGCCATGGGTACAAATTACTGAAGAAAAAAATTCATTAACTACTCTTATAAATTCTTAAAATAGCCTCTGAAGAGTGTAAATCCACTGATGTTACAAAGTTCAGTGACCTGTAATAACTATTATTGTTTCCATTGACCCATAGTAACAATTGACCTGGACTGGAACTAGCAACACTCAATACCACATTTCCAATTTTTTTTAATGTTCTATTTCCCAAGACACACACACACAAATATCAGTCTACATCAGAAAGTCCAGCTTTTAATCTGCTTGTGTTTTTGGTGACAATAAAACTATAATCATAAAACTAGAAAGTAATGAATGTAATGTCAAGTAACTAAATACAAATCAATAGACAATTGCGCAGAAAATCAAATATAATTTTATGTCTTTGAAAAAAACAATAAAAATATCAATATTCATTATACTGTGATATGTAGAAACAACTGTGTTTATGTTTATAAAAGCTAGTATCAGGTCGTGTAAAAAGCTGAAAGACGAGAGATGCTATTTCAGAACGTCAAGCATGGCAATCTGAGTCTGAGGAGGAAAGTTGCTCACTAACAACTAGCAACATATATGCTGGACATATATATGGCATACATATCACACATATTTATATTTGAGGATCTTTATACATCCACAAAATGGTTTCAGTATCAAGAAGATTTGTAGTTAACACAGTACCAGGCATTTCTTTCAGAGGTTGGTCTTTCTACTTTCACTCAGTAAAAGTGTAGGGGCAATCCTTAAAGTTTCAGACCGGTCAGAATGAGATCTGAGTTAATATTGGATAGAAAATAAAAAAAAAAAAACACCAAGTTTCTTTTCCATAGTTCACTTAGTAAGTATCCCTTCCCTGTGTTGATCTTCCCATTGCTGAATGTTTCTAAAACTTACACAAATTACTTATTATCAAATGAAAGATTCATTCAAGAAAAGTATTTTAATGTCAATGACCATATGTGGAAAACTACCTTGAATCATATTCAGAAAAGACAGCAGGGACCTTTATTCCTGTCTTTGTAGCATGATGCACACAATTCAAATCAGAATGTATTCAGTTTCCATTATTTTAGGGTTCCTTGGTTTGTTATTTTTTGCTCTGCTGCAAGATCTTCTCAGTCAATTTACTTACAATACATATTCCATACATAGAGGTACTATTTATGCATATATCAATTTTTGAAGAGATGTACCAGAAGGGCAATATACCATGTAAAAGCTATTCCAGCTAGCAGTTCTATGCTCTTGCTCATTGGCTAGACAATTGAAATCGAACTTTTTATATCCCTAAGGAATAAGAAAACACTAACAAACATCTTGGTTAAGCTGTTAACACTGACACATTAGATGGTACATTACTAAAATAAAGTTTGAAATAGAAATTTACATTAATTGCTATTTCATTCACAATCCAATATTACCCTGAATAAGGAGAAAAAGGTTTTACCCTTGTGTAGAGGCTGCTCATTTTTCCATGAATTATGCATTTCCATTTTTTAACAAAAAAAAAAAGAAAATTGTTTTTTCCCTGAAGAAATTCACTATATGAAGAAGTAAAACACTAGATAATTTTATTCTATGCTGTAGGAAATGCCTTTTGACTTTTATTAAACTGCTTGCTGAGTTTCTGATTTCTTGAATTAAATGGTTATTATGTGGAGCCCTAGAGATGTGCAGCACTGGGAAGAGGAAAGAAGTAAAACTCTAAACTTGACTTTTTAATGCTGCTTAAAAAACATCTCAAATTTGTCAAATAAAAGTGTTATCTTATTGTGGGTAAAAATTTCAAATGTCATCTTCTTACAAGTTATTTTCTTCACTTACCTGAGTTAAACTGTATATGTATGAAGAAAAAGTGGTGTCTGGTGAATAAAGCTAATAGTTCATAAAAAATAACATATACAATTAATTTTGACTTTCTGAAACTACGTTAGGAATAGATCACTATTTTTTTTTCCTATCAGATTTAATTATTATCTAAAATGATTGTGAAACAACATCTGTAAATATTTCTTGATTGGTAATTGGAGAGAAGCGTGCTGCTAGCGTCCAATCTTAAGGCTTTTCAGATTTTACAGTAGTTTCAAAGTAGATTGCTAATTATTCTAAGAGTATGGTTTAAAGTCCCATCTGCAATGTAGCTGTTGTGGCTACACATTCAGCACGTTCTCTATAATCCACCTTTAAACAGATAAAATTTAAACATCTGTATCTGAGCTATTCACTTTATCCCGCATTTTTAGTTTGGCGACAAACCGACCCATCCAGAGAGCAATTTGTCTCTTTTGGTTTAGACACCTCTCTCTGCTGTTTACATACCTTGGAAATGTCTATATCTCAGGAAGGAAAAAAGAGCCTAGACTGGGTATGTTATTTTCAGATATCAAAGTCAGAGCAAGCAAATCCCACCCTTTCTAATGCGTAATCCTCTCTTTTTACTACATATGAAAGTTGAACAAGACAGAAGTATGATTTTGATGTGACCAAATGCTTTTACAAACTCAAGAAAATCTGCGTTTGGATGAGCCTCAGAGTAGGTTTGGCTGCCACCGTTTGTTCAGCTCTGCCGAGTGAACCCAGTGCCTCTGCAGAGAAAACACTATTGTCTCTTATCTCGGTAGGGAGCTGAGTGATCAGAGCAACAATATGAACAATAAAGCCACTATCAGCTGCAAGATTTCTGAAGCATAGAGCCAATATGTTTTCCCATTATGTAAAAAGTTGACTACGCATTAAGTTGTTTGGTTTCACTATCTTCATTTCATCACAGACATAAAAATGTTCCAAATCCCACTGAGAGTTGGTCAATTCACTTGTCCTAATAAAAGAAGCAATTTGGCCCAAATCCCAGATCACATCATAGCAATTATCCTGTGTTCAGCAAAAAGCTTTTGGGGTTCTTTAAGAATTTTTGGTGAGCAAGGAATAAGATAATATTAGGGAATTAGAGCTAACGTCTTCATTAAGAATTCGTAACTGAATACAGACTAAAGGAAGATGACAGAATCTGGTCCCTGGAAAATTCCAAATAATTTATTGTCAAGGAAGCAAGCGTTCATTCTACGTAGCCAAAGATCTCAGGTGAAACTACAACATCTTGTGTGTATTTCGGAGCAAAGCTAGGCAGTTCAGCTGACAGGGTTACAGATATACAAACATCTGTTCCAGAGGAACTAAGAGAAGAGAAGCTGGAATACTATTGGAGCTGCAGCAGCCACAGGAAAAATGGTCCGCATTACTGCACTATATCCACTCTCTAACCATTTCCACCTCAGAAAATGAAATGGGATTGGAGGCTGTGGCTGGTTGGCTTAGAGGGTCTACCTCACACACGGTAGCCCACATGGGGCCCAACAGGCACATGCTCCGCATCTGATATCTACCTAGCCTATCACAGGGGTCCTTCAATGCATTGTGCTCCATGGCTGCGAGCAGCCTGCTCCTCACAGGTCTGATCTCTGGCATCAAGAGGTTGTAACTTCAGCTCAGAAGCCATGGCTTAATGTCAATGAGAAGTCGATTAAAAAATATATACATATTCATGACACTCTCATAACTTGCAGGCATTATGTAGAAAGTGAGCTGGCAGAAGCTGGAATGCTCTCCCTGAACTAATGTGATAAGGACCGTAATGAAAGACTTACGGTATTAATAATTTTTAGCAGTATCACATTAGTACTGTACCTCAGCCTGTGCTTTGGCTTGTATGAAACAAAAGTTGTATCATTATTAGTTTAAGCCTGACACAAGAACTCAGTGAAAGCAAATGTTAATACACTGTGTAATACAGTGTAAAAAACACTGGTAAAAAAAGATGTGCTGGAATATAATCTAAGTTAAATCCTTCCTGCCTACTTACCTTTATAAAATTATGCTTAGTTAATAAGCTTTAAATTAGTTTTTCTTTTGAAAATAAAGTTGTGATCAGACTATAAATACATTGAAAGAAATCTTTCTCACTGTCAGAATATGTTGGCATTTTTCCAGATAAAAAGAGACATGAGCAAAACGTATGGAGGCATATGCAAAATATCATAACCATATTTCTATGAAAACTCAAAAGAACTTGAGGACAAGTTGGTCAAATGTATCAAATGCAGTTGGTTCAGAGACCGGAGGAAGCTTTTTTCTGAGTTTCTTTTCTCTGCCAGTCTGTAACACCTCAGATTTGTGATACTTCAACACAGAAGTCCCCAATAGATGTTAAGCTAAGTAGACAGGAAAATCTCATCCACCTTTGTCAGCCTTCCTATCAAACATCGCTTTGTCTCGTGAGGTACTTCTTCTTAAGTTTAGAAACCACTTCCACGTGTCAGCTACTTTCTTGTAAGTTTGTCAGGATGGCAGCAGGATTTTGTTCATGAAAGGCTGCTGAGCAGAACCTTGCAGGTTCACCTTGCAAGAGCTTGTGAGGACCAGCCCTTTAAAAGCATGACTGGAGAATTTGAGTGTTATAAACTCCAAAGAGTCATCCATCTTCCAGCTCCACTGCTGCTTTGTTCAAGCTGGACCCACAGTTTTTTACTGTCTTTCAGTGTCACAAGGGCAAGCAGTGCCAAGACCCCTCTTCTGCTCTGTGCTGAGAACAGGATGATCACGCTAGGTCTGATCTACAGTGACATGGAATGATGGCAGCTTTCAGTACAAACGCAAGCACCACATGCTCAGCACTTCCGCGGGCAAGGTCTATTCATAGAGTCATTCACACTGTAATCCACTATCCTGCACAGGAGGTTCAGGACAGAAGGCGTTTTCCTTACTGAGCTGCAAAGCCGTAAAAAGTTCGTATCGCTAATAGTTAAAAGGATCTCCTTTACTTGCCCTGTATCTCCTGCAGTTTAAACTCTTCAGAGAAGTGGCAGTCTGTTAGTCTTGTGCCTTTCTGGGTTTTACTGTGACTAGGAATCAATACTAACACCAGTGCTCTCACTCAGTTTGACTGCTTCCCCGCTGAAAAGCACCCAGCTCGAAGGGTCACACCGACTGAAGTATTACCAAGTTTGTCAGCTGAATCAGTAGAATCTCACTGACGGGGAATCTCACACCACAACCTTCCTCAGCAGAACCGCAGGCTGTAACAGGGACAGCTCTCTGCTAGGCTGAGGAGACAACATGTACCTGCAGCCCCATCTCTTATAAAACTTGGTCAGGGTTACAAGCCATGCCAAAAAAAAAAAAAAAAAAAAAANTGGAAGCAGTTCCATCTGCCACTGGAACACCGCCCACAAAACCAAGGCATTTCAATTGAGTATCAGTCCTGCTATGTTCACCTTAATAAAGCCAAATAAATACTCTATTTTTCCATAGCAATAACGTACTTCTTTTAATGTGTTTATAAATAACTATGACACTTCTTGTACGGCTTGTCACTTGTTCTCAGTCTTCTGCTCTGTAACTTACCTGAGGGAATCGGGAATCCCACAGCAATGCTCCTACTTGTTCCTTTTAATTCACTAATTGCAACCAGAATCTTGGATGCAGTCCCAATAAGTGGATATATTCAGTGATAATAAGATCTGACGTAGTGAAATGCAAGTTAAAAATATATGTTTAGCTAAATGTGATCAAATGGGACTGGGTTTATAAATTACTAACAACTTTTCCCCAGAAAACATAACTGAATTTAGAAATATAATGAAAACAGTTAATGTTTTCCTGGGACTTTGGAAGCGGCTCTCCCCCCAAAAAATGCCAGGAACGAATGTGCTAATTTTGCATCTTTTCTGCACTGCTTCTTCTCTCCCACCCCTCATCCTATATCCCATACACAGCTGGAGTACTTCTCCTTAAAGAGGAGATTTATTGGACACTTTAGTCTTTAAAGAGCCTTTAAGACTTATTAGATGTTGCTGATGTCTAACAAAATAAAATATTACAGAGGTACCAGCTGCTCCAGAAAACTTTTAATTTTGCTGTTACACCTGTGGTTTAATAAAATAAAGTGCACCATTTCATTTAATGAAGACCTGAATACTATAATAGTAGAGGCATCACCTGCCCTATCAGAGGCCTCAGGGAAATGCAGTGACTGTGATGGTTAAGAAGAATGGCATAGTAATAGGTCAGTAATTTCAAGAGGATAAGAGGACAGGCAAATAAACTGAGACATCGGGGGGTGGGGGGAATTAAAGATAGAACTTGATAGGGACTTCAGATTCATTCACAAGAAGACTACTGATTCACTAAAACTAAGTTTATAATCGGTCTATGAAATTCACATAAATCACTGTCAAAATCTGACCGAAATCCAAATGAGTCAATATTTCTCTGTTGAAATGAATAAAATTAGAGCAGATGTGAGTCAACTAAAAGCATCTGTCGTGTCCAGCTAAACTAACTTAAACAGGATCGAGTTTATGGTCACCTTTCACATTGAGCAATCTGCAGAACACTGCACACGGATGAGAATTTAGTAAAGGACTTGGGTAGTTTGATTTCTTGCTTAAATTATACATGTTTGCTTTGAACTGTATATACTGTATTGCCTGTTCTATTTGTGCTGGAATTGAATGGTAAAGACATAAACAATGTATAAAGCCAGTACATACTGAGTGGTTTCAAAACCCTAGAGATTAATGAATAATAAATATAGCCAGGCATTTTGTTAGAACTCTAATGCTTTACTGTTTAAGTCACATATGATTATTGTGGTGCTAATGTCATTTTGGGGATGAAATGGATATTAAAATCATAGTATATTTCAATGAGATCCACTGAATAAAACGGAGCCTGATTCTGCTGCCACTGACTTTAGCAAGAATGGGGTAAAATTCTAATTCAGAGAAACAGTATTGCACTATTTATATTTCAAGGATGGAGGATATGAGACAAAGGAATTAATATGATTTGTTTACAGCCCTGGAGGAAGTCAGTCTCAGAAGTTTTAATTTCTGTTCTGTTCTATTCTATTCTATTCTAATTCTATTCTATTCAGCTTGCGCCACTGCCCTGATCCTCACAACATCCAAGAACATCCCAAGAGTTACTAAACAATATGTTCTGTATTTTTCACTTATGATTTGCTTTTGAAAGATGCAGTGTTCCAAGACTTGGGCATAGGGCTGCTTTTGGATCGGGATTCTAATTACTTTTTTGTTTGTTTGTTTCTCCATTTTGGATTGGTCATGAAGTTTGTCTCAAGGGGCTGTAGAAGGAAAAGCGAAGTGTGTTTTCTGTTTTGACTGAAGCTAAAATTTTTGCTGTCCTACATGTTTTTAGTACGTAAGCTGACATCAAATACCTGCACACTGTGCTTGCCATGGAGTGTGGAGACATTCAAGGTGGTCTTCAGACAATGTGATTTAGACAGTTCAGTTTCCTGTACAAACTTTACTGTTGTGAGGGGCAGTTCCACTGCGTTTGACAAATGCAACTGCCTACCAGAGTCCCAATACCTGAACCATCAGCAATAGCTTGGATCCACACAATTAAACGTGTTAAGGCTGAAGACAGACATCTCAAATTCCACTTGAAATCTTACAGAGAGACAGTGTAAGGAACACAGGGCAAGTTAGCTATCCTTTTGATAGTCCAAGATGTTAAAGAAATGTGTAATTGGTCTTGTGCTATCTAAAGTTTCCTGAGTGCTGATAATTTCATGTCTAGTTCTATGGCAGTCTTTATAGCCTAGCCAACAGTGACTGGTGACTATAAAATAAGAGCACATAATTTCCTGTCGCAGGGGACCTTCGGGTTCCCAGCCAGCAGGAAATTGCAGTTGGTGCCCTCATTTGCCAGGACATGCACCTTCCACCAATCAAACACTTGTGAACTCCTCAAAGCATTACTGTCATTTCGTGCAGACACAAGCCGCTCACTGCTCATCAGGGCTCGGCAACGCTCCTTAAACCACGGCAGCTTTTAATTCTCGCTTTGCCTGCTGACACCCACACCACAACATCTTTCCACAGAAGAAGGAAAACATGACTTTTTTTTCTTTATTTTTTTTTTTTTCCCTGACAGTTTCCAGATGGGAGTATCTTAGAGTCATAGAATCATAGAATCGTCAAGGTTGGAAGGGACTTTTAAGATCACTGAGTCCAACATTAACCTAACACTGCCAAAACCACCACTAAACCATGACCCTAAGCACCATGGCTACCTGTCTGTTAAATACCTCCAGGGATGGTGATAGAACCACTTCCCTGGGCAGCCTCTTCCAATGTTTGATAAACGTCTCAGTGAAGAAATTTTTCCTAACATCCATCCTAAACCTCCCCTGGTGCAACTTGAGGCCATTTCCTCTTGTCCTATCACTTGTTACTTGGGAGAAGAGACTGACCCCCACCTCGCTACAACCTCCTTTCAGGTAGTTGTAGAGAGCGATAAGGTCTCCCCTGAGCCTCCTTTTCTCCAGGCTAAACAACTCCAGTTCCCTCAGCCACTCCTCACAAGACTTGTTCTCCAGACCCCTCACCAGCTTCGTTGCCCTTCTCTGGACACACTCCAGTGCCTCAATGTCTTTCTTGTCATGAGGCGCCCAAAACCGAACATGGTATTCGAGGCGCGGCCTCACCAGTGCCGAGTACAGCGGGACAATCTTCTTCCCTTGGTCCTAGTGCTTCACACACACACACACAGAGATACACACACACAAGCACAAACCCCGACGCCGACGGGCCGATGCGCTCAGCGGACCGCCCGCCTTCCCCCCACCCCTCATCCCCATCCCC
>VUYV01000518.1:112183-139687 GCA_008711295.1 Anarhynchus alexandrinus
GGGGGGGGGGGGGGGGGGTCTGGGGTTGTGGCGGGGTTGGGGGGGGGGAGGGGGGTGTGGTACGGTGTGGGGGTGTTCAGGAGGATGCCCCGGCTTTGGGTTGTGCTTGCGGGAGGGAGGGTGGGTGCTGCTAGTGAGAAGGAAGGGGGGCAAGTGCTGCTGCTGGTGGGGGGGCAGAGTGCCCCTGGCCCATCCCTGGCAGTGAGTATTTGCTGTGGGGAATGCAGCTGGTGTTGCCTGGTGGGTACAGATGGTGATGCTCTGGAAATAGCTGCTGTACTAGGGGCAGAAGATGGGGGGGGACAGGGAGGGTGGCTTCATGTTGCAGATGCCGAGCTCCCTGCTTGCAGTGGCAATGGGGGAGGCAGTGGGCGAAGGGGGCAGGGGGGGCTGCCTCCTGGCTCCCCTCCTTCTCTAACACCACCTCCTCCCTGCATCCCTGTGCCTCTCTCTCCCCAGCACTTGCTCCTCTTCCTGCTCTTCGTTGGACCTTTCAACTGCTTTGCCAGTTACAGCCGCGCGACCGAGCTCTTCTACAGCCTCAACGAGGGGCTGCCCGCTGGGGTGCTCATCGGCAGCCTGGCCCGTGACCTGCGGTTGCCAACGGCTAGTGGGCAGCGCCCTGCGGCCCCCCAGCCCCCACTCTCCTTCACCCTGGCCTCCCGTGGCTTGGGGGAACAGTACGTGCAGCTGGACAACCGCTCCGGTGAGCTGCACACCTCAGCCGTGGAGATCGACCGGGAAGCTCTGTGTGTGGAGAGCAGTGGGGCCACCGTCTTTGGGGGAGCAGCTGCTGTCTCCTCCTCCTCTTCCTCCTCCGCCTCATCCGAGTCATGCCTGCTGCTGCTGGATGTGCTGGTGCTGCCGCAGGAGTACTTCCGCCTGGTGAAGGTGAAAATTGCTATCCGGGATGTCAATGACAATGCACCCCGCTTCCCGGTGCCCCACATCCGCCTCTCAGTGCCCGAGAATGCACCTGTGAACACCCGCCTGGCTATTGAGCACCCCGCCCTTGACCCTGACGTGGGGACCAACGGTGTCCAGACATACCGCCTGAGAGATAACTACGGTGTCTTCACCCTGGATGTGGAGGAGAATGAGAGCGGGGAGAGGACTCCCTACCTGATTGTCATGGGGTCTCTGGACAGGGAGACACGAGAGGAATATGTCACAGTCATCATTGCTGAGGATGGGGGGACTCCTCCACTCGTGGGCAGTGCCACCCTCACTATTGGCATCAGCGACATCAATGACAACTGCCCCCAGTTCAGCGACTCACAGCTCAACATCACTCTTTATGGGAATTCCAGTCTAGGGACACACGTGGCCACTGTTCACGCAGTAGACATGGACCTTGGATCCAATGCCCAGATCACCTACTCTTACAGCCAGAAGGTCCCCCAGCCATCCAGAGACTTGTTCCATCTGGACGAAAGCACAGGAGCCATCATGCTCTCCAGTAAAGTTGATGGGGACACTCCAAGGCTCCACAGGCTGATCATATTGGGCAATGGTCCTGGTTGTATCCCTGCTGTGATCACAGTGCTAGTGACCATCATCAAAGTCATGATGAGGCCACCGGAAGTTGTCCCTCGTTTCATAGCTAATGAAGCAGAAGGGGTGGTGTACTTAAAGGAACTGGAGCCTATCAACACACCGATAGCATTTTTTACCATCAAAGACCCTGATGAAAAATACAAAGTCAATTGCTATTTGGATGGTGATGGGCCTTTCAGACTTTCACCATACAAGCCATACAATAATGAATACCTGTTAGAGACCACAAAGCCTTTGGACTATGAGACACAGCAGCTGTATGAAATCTCTGTAGTTGCGTGGAACTCAGAAGGATTTCATGTCAACAAAATAGTCAAAGTACAGGTTCTGGATGACAATGACAACTCGCCAGTTTTCTCTCAACAGCTGATAGAATTGTCCATTGAGGAGAACAATGTTCCCAATGCTTTCTTGACCAAACTGCATGCCACAGATGCTGACAGCGGAGAAAGAGGGCAAGTGTCCTATTTTTTAGGGCCTGATGCCCCTTCCTATTTTTCTTTAGATAAAACCACAGGAGTTCTTACAGTTTCCACCCAATTGGACAGAGAAGAAAAAGAGAAATACAGATATACTGTCAAAGCAGTAGATTCTGGGTTCCCTCCAAGAGAATCAATAGCAACTGTCACCATCACTGTATTGGATAAAAACGATAATAGTCCAAGATTTATCAATAAGGATTTCAGCTTTTTTGTGCCAGAAAACTTTCCAGGTTTTGGTGAAATTGGAGTTATAAGTGTCACAGATGCTGATGCAGGGCAAAATGGATGGGTTGCCCTTTCAGTTCTGAATGGAAGTGATATTTTTGTCATAGATACTGGAAAAGGAGTTTTGAGAGCTAAAGTCTCCCTGGACAGGGAGCAGCAAAGCTCCTACATTCTGTGGATTGAAGCAGTTGATGGTGGTGATCCTGCCCTGTCTTCTACTGCAAAAATAACTATCCTTCTTCTGGACATAAATGACAACCCCCCTTTGGTCTTGTTTCCTCAATCTAATATGTCGTATTTGTTGGTCCTTCCTTCTACCCTTCCTGGCTCTCCCATCACTGAGGTCTATGCTGTCGATAAGGACACTGGCATGAATGCAGTCATAGCTTACAGCATCATAGGAAGAAGAGGCCCTCGACCGGAATCATTTAGGATTGACCCTAAAACTGGTAATATCACCTTGGAAGAGTCACTGATGCAAAATGACTATGGCCTCTATCGACTGCTTGTAAAAGTTAGTGATCATGGCTATCCAGAACCTCTCCATTCCACTGTCATGGTGAACCTTTTCGTCAATGACACTGTTAGCAATGAGAGCTACATTGAAAGTTTGTTAAGGAAGGAGCCTGATATCAGTATAGAAGAAAAGCAGCCGCAAATATCAATAGAGCCTACACATAAAAAAATGGAGTCAGCATCCTGCATGCCTACCTTGGTAGCTCTGTCAATAATAAGCTTGGGTTCAATTGCTTTAGTAACAGGGATGGGCATTTACATCTGTCTAAGAAAAGGGAAAAAGCACCACAGAGCAGATGAAAACTTGGAAGTACAAATCCCATTAAATGGAAGAATTAACCTGCACATGTTGGAGAAGAAACCGATGGAGATTTCTAACATTTGACATTTCTTTGTGGATAAATCCAACATCTGAAAAACCTTGGACAACTTCGAAATGCCTAGCCGTGGGTTGTATTGACAGAGGTTGCAATGAAGGACTGCTAATTTATAACTTAATAATATTATAATTGTAAATAGCTGTTTACAGTTTTTTAAATTCAAATTCAGTGTACAGCTTTTTTATGAAACCTTAGTAACTAACAGCTAGCACCCCGTCTATAAAGACATGGACATCATTTGCAGCTTTCATAAATCAATAAGATCAGTGATCATAAAAAAGGGGAAGGTAAGACGATTCTTTAAACTCAAGTTTTAAAAGTCTTTTTAACCACAAGAGGGCATCAGATGCTCCTGAGCAGGGAACTGTTCGAGGTACTGTCCATGGGATAAACACAGAGTATATTTTAAATATATTGGTTTTAATATAAAATATGCATTGGCATACAGACATTTAACCACAAAAAAAGAGAAATGTCTGTCCCGATGTATGTCTAATTAAAAGAATAAAAACATTAAAATGCACTAGTAATAAAAGAAAAAAGAGAATGTTTATTACCTCACAAGTAAAGCTTATACAGTAGGATAGAAAAGGCATTAACAAGAAGTGCAATTCCTGTTGAGCAAGAATGCAAGATATTGTAATGAGAATCTGAACTGCTGTGACATATCATCTTTCATTTGCTCCAGATTTCACCCACATTATCATTTGCTCCAGCAATCTGCTGGTCATTTTTATGGAAACATTATATTTAGTATTTCCTACAGCAAATAGTGACAGAACCCCATGCTCATCCTCGTAAACATGCCAGATGCAAGGAAGCAAGGGAATGGCTAAATCTTTAGTTGTCACAGAAGTGGTGGTATTTTTTGTACTTTGAGCAATCTGTCAGTAGTACTCCATCAGTTTGGTTGTGTAATAGTTTTTTTTTTTTCATGTGATACTTCTGAATCTGATCAGCCAGATGAAAACAAAAATCGCTTCGTATTCTAAGGAATTATAGGACTTAGTTTATTCTGACTGTTGCTCCTTTCTGGATTGGTATTTCATGTGAAAGATCTTGTTTCTGACTTTTGGCGACCATTCCTGGCTCCTTTTCATTGGCTTTGGTTTTGGATTAGATCCAAAATCTAACTTGTAAGACTGGTGGCATATTTTCTTGATAATTTATTCTTTGCTGTATCCTCTGCAACAAAGCAGCAGGTTTATTGGTGATGTATCACTTTCACTTCATTTTAAGAGCTGAGAACTATCTTTTGTATGATGATTACATAAAATTTCTCTGTGTGAACAAGATAAATTAGTGTTATGCTTAAAACTTATTATTTTGATTTCTGGCATCATATGTCTGTAATGTACCAAAAGTGTTTATATGTCTGCAAATTAAAGCTATATATTTTCATAATAACTTATGTGCTCTCTCTCTCTCCTGTAGTTTTAATTATAATGCTAAATATTATTTTAGTTATAAGAAATGCATGTTTGATTGGGTGCTGTGTATCTTGTCTGACATGTAATAATACTTCCCCAAATTAGTACATTTCAGCATCATTAATGAGAGTTTATGCTGTACTTATTGAAATTACTGGCAAAGACAATTGCATTTCAGCTGATGTAAGTGGGGCGGCAGCTGGTACCGGTTTTAAAAGTAGGGAATGCAATTTGAGGCAATTTTGATTTTTCTCTGTGTGATTGGCACATTACTTCACCTTGAGCCTATTGAAACGTTGGACCTTCTTATAGATATTGGTTCTGCTTAGCCTAAGTAAGAGTATTAGCATAATGCCCAGATTGTGCCATTCTACCTACAAGAAATAGCTTTTATTTTTTTTCCCTAGGTTAGAATATTTTCTGTTTATGCACAGTTTCATAGCTGCGTGTCATGAAAAATTAATTCAGCCTGTCAAAGGTTTGTGGTTAATCACCTTTTTTCATTTATTTTCGTATTATTAAAATATGAAAACGGTATGTATGCCTGTAATGCATTTGTCACAAAGAGACATTGTTTACTATCTCTGAAGAAAAATGACATTAATTCTTCAGAAATGGCTTCAGTATTACAGATGCTCTGTATTGCTGTGGTGGAGAAGCTAGATCCTCTGCATTTTTTTCTTCACTAAGGAGGCAAGGTAACCGAAAGAAAGCTTTTCATTGCTCCTCTCTTATTTGAATAGCAGTCCCATATCTTCTCAAGACAATTTAAACAGGAGCAAACCCAAGACTTAAGGAATACAATAAAACCATAAACCTGATCCTTCTGTGTGTTTTCATGTGACACTGGGCAGATATTTTTATTCAGGTCTGACAAATACATAGTCTTGAACCTGTTTAATTAAGCTTACCAAGTTTAAATGTGCTGTTCTTGTTGCTTTTCTTTGTTTTTTTTTTAGTTCAAGCACGTTCCTAATGCGTAATAAAATATAATGGTATGAGCCTGTTAACGCCCAAGAACTGCTCATGAAGCATTTCGCTCACACAATTTTCTACACATTTAAAGAAAACTGGTTTGAAATCACAGCTCCAGCTAAACCAGCATCACTACTTGTGAAAAATTGTGAAAAATACTTTACCCTGAATAATACTTCATAGAATAAAAGCACATTTTTGCCTTCCTGTGAGTAGCCTCTGAGTAGGTAATGTCACTGAAGATGGCACAATATGCAGAGTGAAGGTTGGTTTTTTTTTTCCAAATTCCGTAGTTCATGTTGCTTAAAAAACATACAGCTGGTAGCAGCAAGTAATAAGCATGATATTTAAGCCTAATCACTGTTGAGCCTAACAGTCATTAAAGAAACCAAAACCAGGAATCTTAAATTCATAGAACCTGGGAATTTCTTCTCAAAAAAATGCTTTTTCTCAGTGGAAAAAAATGCTTGATACTGGCTATATAGCAAACATCTCTGTGACGTTGCTGTTTTCAAAATATCCCTTACTGAGACCCCTTTCACGTGAATACACATTTTTAATGAGTATAACTAAAGTAAATTAGACTCAAACATAAAAGGCCTATTTTATTACCACCTTGTGTAGTGCATTTGCCAAAAGATATGCAAATCTTCTCGACACTGGTAGTTGAGCTGGCACAAAAATAAATGTCTCATTCATTTACAGTATCCATTGAACAATCTTAGAGTGAGCGGGCGCTCTTTGTTCATTTTTATAAAAAATGAGATTGTCCTAAGCTTTGTATTGCCAAAGCCTTCTAAACTTGCCATGCAAGCACTTTTTAGAATTAACAAATTAAAAAATAAAAGACAAGAAATGGGCAGCAAGCCAAGTGGCAGTGGACAGAGAATATCAGCTCAGTCTTCTCTTTCTGTTTCATTTAATTCTTTTTAAAAGAACTCTTTGAAATTACTGTTTTGATGCAAAATTAACCTAACACCTGGCCGAATATCAATAAAGGATGAGATCTGAAAGTGCGGAAGGGGAATTAGAGCACGTTACTTTTTCTTATGTCAAAACTGAGTAAACAATCTTGTGGCCTTTTAAGTTCATTTTTCAGTACCAAGGTTCAAACATGCAACTGTGCCAGAGTCCACTGAGGACAATGTAAAAAGCTCCAACTATCTTAATTAGGATGGCCAATGAGAGGTACAGTGTCAGAGTAAGACTTGGCCTCCCTGAAAGCAATGACAAACCCCTGATTGCTTGCTGGGGTTTCATTGTGAGCTTTCTGCCCCCAGCTGCTATTTTGGGAAGGTTTCATTGATATACTCAAGCATATGAAGAGGATGGGTAATCCATTTCACCCCCAGGATCAAAGCAATGAACTCTCAGGGGGAGCAGTGGCCTGCATCACAAAAATACCTCTCAGTTCAGTATGAGTGGAGATGCACAGCGTCTCTGCCACAAATAAATCATCAGCTGAGTATGCAGAGTGTTTCTTTTCATGATTCAGGTGTATTATCAGAGCCATGCAGGAAACCAGCTGCCACATTCCCTCTACTGCGCTTGTCACTGGCTTCGCGCAGCCATTGGTTTCTATGTATGTACATTCCTTCTCACCCATGTAACTTACATGGAAAAAAAAAAACAACAAAACAATTAATTATGAAATATTAGCCAGCTGAAATGCAAAACTTTGATTTAGACAGCTCTCCCTCAGTGCTGGGCTTTGAGGATTTAAGCACATTCATCTTCCTTACCAAAATAATTTGATTTTGAAGGAAATATCTTATGAAATTTTAAGCAGAAATAAAGATATTCGGCACCCCCGCTTCCTATAGAGTAGGGTCCTATACTTTTTATATGAACAGTAGTTGCTCAGATAGATAAAACTTGCAGGAATTAGTTTTATTTTAATACTGTGGGAAATGTTCTGAGGAAACTTTGAAAGCTTCTAACTGACAGGTTCGTAACATGTTGCTCAGAGTTATGAAATTTCAAACAATTCAAACATGTCATAATTTACAGTGTTATGAGTTAAAGCATGTGCAAAAATACCTGTGCAGGCAGTGTTGCTATTTCCTTTTCAGTCTCTCTACCAGACTGAACCAGCAGATAAGAAGATAAAACTGCCATCTGCGTTCTGAGATGGAGGGATTCCAAGATTTTGTCTCACAAATAAATGTAAAGTTAAACAGCTCTGGTTTTGACATTATGGACGAGAAAAATACTTTCATTCTTACCAGCACAGATTGATAGGCTGCATACTCTTTCTAACATGCTGGATACAAATGTTTCAGTGATTTCTGCTGTACTTTCACTCCAGTTTCATCAGGGAATGAATGTTAAAGGCAAAATTTCAACTCCTAAATATTTCCGATGACAGAGTGCTTTGAACAGGTGCTAAGAAAACATTCTGAATGAAGAAATATTGAATCGTTTATGATGCATTCAGTCATTTGTTCCACTGCTTGTGAAAACAAATATGTGCTTAACTGTTCGAGTTGCAGGATTTCATGTTGTTAGCTAATGCTGCTGGTAAGTAGTAAGTATTTAGCAGAAATACATTATATGGGATCATTTAAACTGTGTTCAAATTGAGGGGACTTGCATTTTAAGCATCAAGTTGGATGTTGCCCTTCTCCCTGCAGCCCTAGCAATGTCAATTCAGTCTTCTGTCCTAACTTTTTTGTCTTATTTTCCGTCTTCAAAGTTTTGGTTAAATATTCATCTATAGAGCAAGTCGCTGAGGTGAGAGCTCTTATCTCTTTATGCAGAACAGGAGCAAAGATAGTGACAGCTTGATTCTTCTGCCTATGTGTCAGCATCTAGTAGCAACTTGAGGTGCCTTAAGGTATCCCACCTGGCCTCCAGCTGCCAGTCTGGAAGAGTGCAGGCTTTCCATCAATGAACTATCGTATCTGCCCCACCCAATGTCGATGCTTTGGATATGTCAGGAGGGTTTCACTAAACACCCGTGTGTGTTGAAGTGAGTCTTCGATGTGATTCAGCTCCGTATTTACACATCTATGTTGAAATGTCTACAGGCAGTTATCGACCAGTGAGCTAGGAGTCTAAGCTTCCACTATAGTCTGTGAGTCTCATCAACACAGTAGAACTAGAGTGCTTCAGCTTGCTCTAGAGTAGGCATTCAGGGCAAAGTTTAGCTGCTCTGAAAATTAATATCAAGTGCTATCTAGAATGCCCTTGAGCATCCTGACAGGGCTGCCAGGAAGACTTGTGCCTTTCTAGAGTAGTAGTTAGATGCCAGTACTGCAAAGCAGCACCTAAAATGACATGAGAAAACTATGGATGGGCATGTGTATCCCACTGGTGGTGGTGGTGCACCAAGTATATCAACCTCTCAGCTCCACTGAGTAGAGCTTGACAGACTATAATGGGAACATAAAACAGATCATACAGAGGCATCTGATTTTTAGCATCAGAGCTAAAAAATGACCTACAAGTCTAAAATGTAACAACTATCACACCTAACTGATAAGCTCTGAAGCCTAAATTAATCCCATCTGATTTTGGTGATTTAGTGGAGCCATCTGTGCCCTCTGCTGTGAGCAGAGAGATAAAGAATCTTTTCTGCAGGCAGTTCAGGTCTTTGGTAAGCACTAGTGTTGTTTACTTGTCTCCACTATGTTTACAGATAACTCAGGGTAACTAAGATTTGTGTTTCAGTCAAAGAAGAAAAATTTAGGCCATGAAGCAAACTAGAGGTCGCAGTGCTAGGCACTCCCACTAGCGTTATAATGCATGGAGTGAAACTGGTGTCTCAGACAGCACCAGAACAGCCAGCGTGTTGGAGAGGAAGCCACTTGTAGTCAGTGCAGGTGCCTGGAGCTCATATGACTTTAAACCTGTCTTTCAAACACTTTGTTATAGGCTGCAAGGCTCCATCCATTTGTGTTTCACTGTCCAAAGGTTCTCACAGCTTTATCCTTTTCTGTCTTTTTTTCTTTTTACTCTTTTTTTTTTCTTCAAACCAAAGCTTTGCGTGCAAGTCACTCTTATAGAACACAGTAAAAGAAGATGTACCCTTGGTTTCTATTATGGCAGAGCACTCACTCAGAAGGTGAGAAAATTTTATCTTTCAGAGTCTTCTCAGTTGTATATTTGGAGGGGTTACTAAAAGGCATCTGTTGGTAAAAGCACTCTTCAGCCTTCTTTTGGAAACTGAGCTATTGTATTTCATGCAAAGACTCAAATGTCAAAATCTTCCCAGGTTGAGGAGACACAACCATGCATGCCTACTAGAGGAGCATTCCAAGGAACTGGAGATACTCGGCCTTGAAATCGTGCCCCAAGCACTTTCAAAGCTTTTCTTTAAACAATCAGTGTGGGTTGAAGGGGCGGAATTCTGGGGAAAACACAGTCCTGTGCTCTTCCCTCTATGATGAGCATCTTCTGGCATTTAAAAAAAAAAAAATTGAAACTTGAAATAGTTACCTCATAGATTTTTTTCAGAGGTGTTTGTCTTCTCATAGTTCAGAATAATTTCAGTCCTATTCTCTCTATTCATGCTATAAACCCATTAAAATTGCAGTCTCAAGAGAGTTAGGTGGTAGAAGTTGGTCTTCCTCTGCCTAAGGCTCTATTTTCTGAAGAATGTATTTATAAAGGGTCTGACTGACAACCAGAGTACAAAGCAGAACTGCTTTTCAGGATGTTTTTTATTTCAGGACAGACTGAAGTAGAAAAGAGCAGAAGACAGCAAGAATAAATAAATGCAGTCAAAATTAAAAATTAAAGGGCCCTTTATAAAGATTGCATGTGGGAAACAAAAAGAAGTGGTCAGAAACAATATAAAGATTTTTTCCAGATCTACTGGGTTTACTGTGTATTATCAGCAGTGTTAATAGTCCCTTTTCAGCAGTATCTCATCCCCTTTCTTAACCTATAAGTATGAGAGCTTGTTGCAGAGCATTGGGATTTCCTGACACAAAGCGCTAACACAAAATACATTAAAAAGTGATTCTCATTGTCAGCAGGTCAAAGTTGTACAGAGAAATAAAGGCTTTGAGTAGAATATCTTTAAAGTGTCTGTTTCATTATGATAACGGCATTCTCTTTTCATGGTGATTTTCTGTAGTGTTATTACATTGGGTGCATTCATTTTTGCTATTTCATTTTTGCTATTATTAGAAACATTTGCATCTTCTCAGCCAAAATAAAAGCTGATACTGTGACATGTTTCCAGTGAATGCTGTTAATGAAATGAGATCTTTTTTGTGACAATACACAAATACCAGACATGCTTCTGTGCTCACTTTCCTAAAATGCATCATGATAAGATAACCTTCCTCTTCATGTTTATAAACAGAATAAACATTTAATTACAGTAGTAAGAGGGTTCTGATACACCACTGTGTTAACACAGTGTAGAACCTGTAGACGTTTTCTATTGAAATATCTTCAAATGGGTCCTTTGCATATCTATCTAGAGGTCATCTATGTGTTTTGAAGGTGTCTTTTTTTTTTTTCTTTATAAGTCATAAGAGAAAAGTAAAGGCCACACAGTTGTCTTGGTGTTATCTTTTATTTATTTCTGTTTACCGGGCTAAGTTTAGCTGAACTGCATACACAAGAATGCTCATCTTGAACTGACTTTTCTTTGAATTTGAATTTAATTTTCAGAAACGTCATATATAAGGTTATGCACCTAAATGGTAGATATTTGAATATCTGAAAAAGCAATAAAGGAAGCAAGCATCCAGGAAAAAATTTTGGAGTATAATTCCATCTTGAAAGTTCAACATAACGTAACTAATGTATTAATCTCCTCAAGGATGTTTTTCACTATGCTCAGACATAATGAAAACAATTCAGTACGTTCAGCTGTATGTACTTAGGACACATCCTTAGAGCCTTTGCTGCACTCCTTTCAGGAGGTGAATAGCTTTATCTCTTACTAATATAAATCCAGTTTAAAAGTGTTCAAATTTTCATATTAAACTATAGTTTAATGTGCAAAAACAAAACTAGCCAACATTGTCCATCCTCATTACAGCTGCTCGGAAGACATAAAAAATGAAATGTTAAAGGGTCAGAATATTTTTATTGATTGTAAATGATGGTTTTTATTACCTTTGATATTGAAACTGAATCTTTCAACATCTATTCAACAGTAATTTTATTTGACAGAATACATTGGACAAATAGCTTAATCAACAACATTTTGATCACTTACAAAATGTTGGAACAAAATCCCCAAGATATTTTTTTGCACAATTTTAGCTTTTGAAATAAAAAACTTACATTTTTAAAGAGCAATACTTTTTTTGCCTGTTATTATCAGCTATGGTACAGCATCATAAGGGCATTACAAAGCTTTCAAAGATTTTTCTCTTAATAAGATTTTCATAGTCTTTGCTATTATATAATGTTTTTCCAAAAACACTTTTAAATTTTGACTTGAAATTTAATGAAATTAAATGCTACTGAAGGCAGAGATTTAAGTTTTAGTAACATCCAGAAATACCAAGTCACAAGTGATTCCCAGCTCAGATTCATGCCACGTGAACTTAAGGCATCTGTGTAAGTCAGGAGGACGCACACCTAAGATTGCTTCTCTAGTCAAGACAACTCTAGAAGCTGTTTATTGAGAATGTAGATGGCTTACAGCAGTGCTTGCATTGCTCCCAGTTCACTCTAGAAAGACATTATGGCAGGACCCTCACAAAGGTACCTCAGTTCAATATCTCAAATTAAATAGAGTGAATGTAGACTATGTACTAGAACAAGAAACAGCCAGGTCTGATATTTCACTTTCCTTGTTACAGAGGACGGGAAGCTCTCCTAAAGTGTTGCAGAGTATAAAACCTCTATATATATTGAGACAGCTTCCTTTTCTTTTCCGAGAATGGAAGGATTTGTGTGTGTTTGGTTTTTACTTTAATCTTCGTAAGTGTGGAGGCAAACTTCTTTGAAGTGATGGAGACAGCTGCATTTGACAGAACTGACACATCTTTTTGCCATGTCACTTGCTGTTTGTAAAAATGAAAACCCACAAATCTTGAAAAGAATGAAATATAACAGACATAGAGGCAATGAAAGGAGTCGCTTTCCTACTCTGTCTTCCCAAGTCTGCAGGTGATAGATTACAGTGTCCTGAGTAAGCAGTTCTTTGATGGAAGTTGTACGTGTGATAAGAAATGCTCTGTGGGAATGACAAAACCAGTATGTAAAATTATGCAGAAAGGGAGTAAAAAAAATTCCTTCTAGCTTAATAAAAATGCACAGATTCATGGTAAGATTTTGAACTGTTGCACAGGTCAAATAGTACAACAGCTTATACAATCATTACCTCTTCAGCAAAAACCAGAAAGTCATAGGCAAAACCAGGTGAACCCTTTTACCTTGAAGATAAAGACTATTTAGAAATAATTTACTTGAATTCAGAGTACTTTTGAATTGAGTGTTCTACAAGATGACCTGAGTGAAAAAAAAACCACAATTTGATACATGAAATCTGTCTTCACAAGACATGCAATTTTTACAAACTGTTTTCAGATAATAGTAGACAATAAGCTACTGTAAAATGGAAAACTTTTACACAGTGTTATGGGGTTTTGGTCACTTTCCATCAACTTTAAGGAACTACAAAATAAAAAGACTAGCATATTAAACAATTTGAACTATCTGAAATATATTAAAGACAATAAAAGGAAGTGTAAGACCCTTTAAAGCACATCCTCTAAGTGTCAAACTCAAATTACAGAATCACAGAATCACAGAATGATCAGGATTGGAAGGGACCTCCACAGATCATCTATTCCAACCCCCCTGACAGAGCAGGGTCACCTACAGCAGGTTGCACAGGACGGTGTCCAGGTGGGTTTTGAATGTCTCCAGTGTGGGAGACTCCACAACCTCTCTGGGCAGCCTGGTCCAGTGCTCTGCCACCCTCAAAGGAAAGAAGTTCCTCCTCATGTTAAGATGAAACTTCCTGTGTTCAAGTTTGTGCTCATTACCTCTTGTCCTATCACTGGGCACCACTGAAAAAAGACTGTTCTTATCCACCTGGCATCCTCCCTTTAAGTATTTATAAGTGCTGATAAGATCCCCCCTCAGTCTTTTCTGTAGACTAAAATGACCCAAGTGCCTCAGCCTTTCATCACTTATTAGAAATGCTAATATACATTAGGCTGTATTTCACTGAAATTTGGATACGTTTACTTTATAAGATGTTTTTAAGAAGACATTAATAATTTTTATTGAACCAGATATGCCCCCCATGAAAGAAAGAAAAAAATAGAAAAAGAAATAAAGAGGGAGAGAGAAAGAGAAAGAAAGAAAAAAGAGAGAAGGAAAAGAAAGAAAGAGAAAAAAGAAAGAGAAAAGAAACAAAGGAAGAAAGAAAAAGAAAAAAGGAAAGAAAGAAAAGAAGGAAAGAAAGAAAGGAAAAGAAAGAGAAAGAAAGAGAAGAAAGAGAAAGAAAGAGAAAAGAAAGAAAGCATGAAAGAAAGAATGAAAGAAAGAAAGAGAAAAGTAAGAAAGAAAGAAAAGGAAAAAAGAAAGAAAGAAAAGAAGGAAAGAAAGAAAGAAAGAAAATATGTGAAATGTGAAAGAATGCCAAGGAATTAAATACAGCTAGGAGCAATGACACAGGCTGCTGTACTACTAAAAAATAAACAACAAAAAGAGTAAAGAGTATCAGCATAAATTAAAATCGAGAAGGTTCCAAAACCCATCAGATGAACAAGTGTTGGCAAAATGAGTCAGGAAAAGAGAAAACATAAGGTTTTCAAGAGTTCAGGTGTAAGTAAAAAAAATAAAGTCCAAAAATTATACACGTCAATGCATGTGGATTTATTTTTTTTCATCTAGCTTATAGGACTGCTACCTATGTCTCTGAGTGAATGTCACCTTAATTCCAGGTGTTCTACATATCAGTTCATTGATGTGTTCACCTGCCTTTGACCTCTCAGAAAGTTTATTTTCTTTGATTTATAGTGATGTAGTCTCCCATTATTTGTTAATCAGATGTTTGTGACCTCTTCCAGGTAATAAATACAGCTGAAGATCGAAAAGATAAATATATGCTGTAGTGAAACACCTGACATATGCTTAAGAACTGAAACTCCCAGGAGAAAAGAAATTAAGAGATGGGATAGTTAACATAGGCAGAGGTGAGACATTTAACTAGGATAGAGTAAAGATGCTACTGTAAGAATTAAATCCATTATTATTAATGATGGATGACACATAAAACTGCAGTGGACCATGAAATAAAAACAAACCAACAGTATTATTGTAGCTATTTCCTGTGTTGAGTGAAATGCATTTTCCTTTGAGAATCTAGTTTCTAAAAAAGTCAGTTTGGACGCCCAACTATTAGCTCAAACTTGGTAAGTTGAACTTAGCTCAAACTTGTCAAACATTAGTCTGAAAAATACTTTTTAAGGCACAGATACACAAAACTTCTAGAGGAGAAACTGGTTCTTCTTTCCACCTAAGAGCACAGAGATACTCCAGGGTACTCCTGTAGCTTTTTAATAATGTGTATACACTTACATACATCCTTTGAACATAGTCTCTGTATCTGGGGCTTTGAACCACTGCTGCTCCCTAAAAATATGTTGCATCTTCTGAACTGCAGTAGAGGGAGAAATTCTTACTCATCTGATAATGAGTGAGTGGGAAAGAAAAAATATTATTTATTTCATGGGTATTAAAATGTATTTCCCATAATAAACAGAATACTAAACAACAGATACCAGAGATGAACATTTTTTCTAGTTTTGTTTGTGGTTAATTTGTTTAAATTGCAGAGTAACTAGAAAAGTACAGGCGTTATACCAATATTTAGTAAGGCTAGATGGGATGGCACAAATATTTACAGGTTAAATAATCCATAAAACCTAGGCAAAATAAAGAAAAATCTGATTTGAAACTAAGATGGTAGTGAATTAAAGGATAAGAATACATAGCGATTAATGGAAGTAGAAATGATACCGTGCAAAACTCATCTTGTACAGCAAAACTGAATTTACTTCTTAATTAAATTACAAGTTTTGTAAAGGTAAGATGTAACAGTCAAACTGATGTAAGATATTTGACTTTGAACCAGATTATGTACTTCAAAAGTTGTGATTTCATTAAAGCAATTTTAGTAATTTCTAAAATTAATGGAGTTAGTACCTCTTAATGACAAATGTTAGACAAAAAGTCTTCAGTGGGAGCACATAATTTAATGAAGGTTTTTACAAAAATGTTCTCCAGATATGAGTTTTAACTTTCTTTTAACACCAGGGTTTTTTTAAGAATACCCAAATGAATAAGCAATTTCACTTGAACTCCAATGTAATGCCAAAAAGATAAAAAACAGGAAAAAAAAAAAAAAAAAAAAAAAAAAATACTAGGTTTNAGGTTTTGTTGGTTTTGTTGTATAAAGAGAAAAGTAAAAACGGAAATAGAGAAGTGATATTAACCTGTACAAGGCTTCAGTCAGAACAGTGCCGGAACATTGTGTCCAATTTTGGTGTCATATTTTAAAAGGTCATTGAAAAATGGGAGATACTGCAGAAGAGAGTCACAAATTTATTTTGAATGTTAGAGAAAATTAATTAATTTGAAAAACTGAAGAGACGGACTTTTCACTTTTTCTTAAAGAAAGGAAAGAACTGATTACATTGCAAATAAATGTTAAACACAATACAGTTTTTATTGTAGCAAAAAATAAAAGAGTAAAAGATCCACTGGAGTAGACCTTTGGTGTCTTCAGATAAAATGTGAATGACATTCTGAAAGGTAGGCTGAAACAAAGCCATGCACAATTAACTGAGATTAAAAAAACCCGCAACCTACTGGATTAAAAATATATGGGTTGTATTATATGATGAACAAAAGCCAGACTACCTGTAGTGATCTGGTGCTAAACTTTTTGGAACTATGGCATAGATTCATTTCTTTTACCTTCTATTTACCTCTTTTCCTCTTTTCCCCTCTCAATGTTATTGGAGTGTTTAGATGAACAAACTAAAATTATCATGTAATGTATCTGAAATCAAATACAAGTGATATTTATAAAGAATTACAAAGCAAGACCACTTTTAATAAAGTGTCTGGTATGAACTTTGAACTATAGCAATCGCAATAAAACCTATGGTTGTCTCAGCTACAAGGCTAGTTTTTAAAAATTAAATCCTTTTTTTTTCATATATTCATTCACTGATGTGTTTACTGGCTAAACATTCCTCTATCACTGTAATAATTGAATACTTAGATTAAAAAAAATAGACAGTGCGATGGGCTGACTTGGTGGGAACCTGGCAGCCAACCAAGGTCAACTCATCACAGAGGGGTTCTCAAACAGTTGAAAATAAACTGCTCTCCATCAGCATATTTGTACAATTACTCTTGAGAAACAGATTAATATAACCAGATTCCATCAGGCAAAGAAAAAAAAAAAATCTCAATATTAAAGCAGAGGCATCTTCACCAAGAGTATGCCCTGGAATGAGATAGAAAAAGAATGAAGGACATGGTTTGTTCTAAACTGTAAAATAACCTTTGCCCATAATCAGTCTCCATATGTAGAACTACTTCTAGAGAAGTAAACTGAATATAAATGCATCAATATCATTTTACACGTTATTGAAGTTCTCAATTTATTTATTCTTTAGGCAAAGTAATCTCTTTCTGCTCCTCTCCTTCTGCAGCAATTAGCCGATGAAAAGTACAAGCATAGGGGTGTAGTGAGAATTAATGTTTATGCATGTTTAGGTGTGCATACATATGTATATGTGTGACGCATGTGAAAACTATACGGCATGGATCCTAAATTGGAGGCACGCATTTCAACTCTGCATTTAAAGTATTAGGTTGTACAACCTTACTCTGGTCTCTGTGAAAGCTCTGTCTCTTGTACCACTGAGCCTCCTACTACTGAACAGTATTTTCATTCCTTTTCCTGAACAGTCTGGCCATGTAGTTTCATCTACAATGTTGGTTAAGCCAAGGGAAACCACTATTTGAAATTCAGAAGAGGCCACTGAGGACCCCATACAGAGAAGAGAGGATCAGAGCAAGGATTCTTGCCCATTATTCAGGTGCAAGCAACCTGTACAGGGCTCCCTTTTCTCAGCTCTGTGGGTGGGGTAAACTGGTGTATTACATGGACAACTGAGGCAGGACGGGTTGGAAATAAACTTCTACTCAGCTGCATCTAATTGAACATTTGATAGCACTGAAAAGTCCCGTGGGATCTTAATACTCAGTAATTAGTGGGCAGATGACTGCAATAAATGGGGACATTAAACGAAGGAACTTAAGCAGTACTGTATAGCTATGACCTAGCCTGTTCTGAACTAACTCAGAAGTGATAGGTACAAAATCGAGCTATCGCTCTTGTGAGACTGTCATTCCGCCCACAAACAGTACTGTCAGCAGTTATATACTGGCCTTATCATTGTCCCTTTAGCTTCTCTGAAATATTTTTATAATCCTCAAGAGTTTCAAATGAAATAAGTGACTGCAGTTACACAATAAAATCCTGCTCCTACTCACCTCATATTATCCATCACAGATAAATCATTGTTCTAAATTGACATCAAGCATAACCAAGTCTGGTTTTTATTGACTGTTATAACAATTACTTTTAAAATTTAATAAGCTCATTGTAGAAGTCCAGCTTTTAATTATTTTCATTTCAGTCAGTGCCACCCTCTTGGCTGATCTTTATAACAGACAATTTGCTTCACTTTGTGTTGTAGGTCACCAGTGGGACTTTCATCTTCCTAGCAGACGTGGTGAGAACCCAAGGAAGTAAGGAGTTAAGCACTTTCAAATGGAAGTGAATATCTTGTTTTATTTTGGGTCTGTGAAGGACATCAGGCTGCTCTGTGATATACAAGAAAAGCTATCCATTCTATAAATCAGCCTGATTATGGCAGGGTTTTCTCACTCTATTATTACTTTGGCTTAACTGGAAATGGACTGTTGCAAAAAAAAAAAAGAAACCAAACTAAATCTAAACTAACTCTACCAACCAAGCAGCCAGTGCCCATCCATGCCATGTCATCCCCCCACCCCCATCAAAATAACTGTGTATACCCATTAAGAATGCTCAAAATTTAATAGGTTGTTTTTTATTCTGAAAGAAGTCGGTTGTCAGAAACGTACTGGGGGAGGGATGGGACTGGATGGGTACATCCCCATGTCAAAACCAAGGATTTCCCATGTCCTGTTACAATAAGAAAGCCTTTAAATATAGAGTTTTGACACATATATATCCCAACACAACAGCAAGGGAGTACTGACAGAAGTGAAGATGTTACCACATTCTTCTTTATTATTTATCCTATTTAGTTTTTTTTCTCCCTCTCTGTGGGAGACCTGTATTCTCATTCCTTCTTTGCATGAAGTTATTAAAACCCATATCTAAAGAAAATACCCTAACACTATTACTTTATTTAGTGTAGCTGGATGTTCTTAATCTCTTTTACTGCTGTTGTATTTCAAATAAACTACTAAATATTAAATAGATTTCAGATGTTTTATATGCTGGGAAAGAATAGTAACCATGAGGCTTTTTCTCTGCTTGTCAGTCTTCATTCCTTTGTTTGATGACAGCGAAAGTTTCTAATTTGCTGCTGATTTTTGTATTAAATTATGTTCTTCCTTTGTGGATGGATAAATAAAGGAATACATTTATAGTTGCTATATTACAGGTTGGAATACTAAGTGATTTTTCTAAAGGAAGAAATAATGAAAGCATTAGTGAAAAGGATAAGATTAAGAGAGAGGAATAAAAGAAAATGAGTAATTAAAGCCTAAATAACCTCCACAGTAATAACCAACCTTCACAGCAAGTAAAAATATCTTGTGTAATCAGTAAATCCCACACAAAGTGAAAAGGCAGGAGGAAGCAATCCCACAAGTCTGTCTGCAGGTACTGTGAAGGGCTTCATCTGTTGTTCTGTATGCAAGAGCTCTTCGTAAGGGATTGTAGAATCGTGTGTGTGTGTAGAAAAGTAAGTGTAGAAGCACTGAGGGTCTGACCATAGTTTCTGAGCCCCATCATCCTTTTCATTGTTAGGTGGGTTTAGTTTGGTTCTGCACTTATGTCCCTTTGAAGTGGTTAACCGGATGAAGTGTATTCAGTACTTCAGCTGACAGATAGACCTATTAAAAACTTTCATTCCCTTACTCTCTGTTTAGCTACCAAAATCCAAAATGTATGCCCCAAATCCTCATAAACTCTTTCACTGCCCAAAATTTTTTGACACCTTGGATCCTTCCACTGGATTTGGAAAAAAATGGGCTTGGGAAGCAGATCTTCAATGATCTCCAAGTGAGTGATCTGACCAGTGGACTCTAACACGCTTCTCTCACATTTGCTTTCTTTGACTCAGTGGTGTTGCATACCAAGTTAACAGTTTCCTGGGAGTTTGCTAGAGAGTTCTATCCCAAAATACCTTGTAGAATGCTATCTAAAAAATTTTGACATCAATAGGTTGTGTCAGCAACAGATCTCTCACATCTCTGGTAATTACAGAACCACTGAGTAAGATAGTAAGAGGGAGTAGCCACAATCTGCTTTGGGAAACAACGGATTTGCCAGTGCAGCATACATGACTGAGGACCCAAATCTGAGCAATAGTCACAGAGTCACAGAATCACTGAAGTTGGAAGGGACTGCTGGACGTCATCTGGCCCGACTCCCCTGCTAAAGCAAGGCCACATTGAGCTGGTTGCCCAAGGACATGTCCAGAGACCTTCTGAATATCTCTAAGGATGGAGACTCCACCCCCTGTCTGAGCAACCTGTGCCAGTGCTCAGTTACCCTCACAGTAAAAAAAGTGTTTCCTGATATTCAAAGGGAACTTTCTGCGTTTCAGTTTGTGCCCGTTGCCTCTGTTCTTGTCACTGGGCACCACTGAAAAGAGCCTGGCTCCGTCATTTTTGCACCTACCCTTCAGGTGTTTATGTATGTTGAGAAAATTCCCCCTGACCTTTCTCTTCCCCAGGCTGAACAGTCCCAGGCCTCTCAGCCTTTCCTCACAGGACACATGCTCCATACCTTTAGTCATCTTCATGGCCCTTTGCTGAACTCCCTCTAGTTGTTCCATCTCTCTTTTTTAATGAGGAGCCCAGAACTGGACACAGGACTCTAGGTATGGTGTCACCAGTGCCAAACAAAGAGGAAGGATCACCTTCCTTGACCTGCTGGCAACACTCCTCCTAATGCAGCTCAAGATACCATTAACCTTCATTGCCACAAAGACACACTGCTGGCTCATATTCAACTTGGTGTCCACAAGGACACCCAGGTCCTTTTCTGCCAAGCTGTTTTCCAGCTGTGTGGTCACTTGCATGTACTGGTATATGGAGTTGTTCCTCCCGCGGTGCAGGACTTTGCAATTCCCTCTGTTGAACTTCATGAGGTTTCAGTCACCCCATTTCTCCAGCCTGTCAAGGTCCTTCTGGATGGCAGCACGACCCTCTGACTTATCAACTACTCCTCCAAGCTTTGTGTCATTAGCAATCTTGCTGATCATCCAGATCATTAAAGATGTTAAACAGGACTGGATCCAGCATTGACGTCTGAGATACACTGCTAGTTTCTAGCCTCCAGCTAGACTTTGTGCCACTGATCACAACACCCTAGGGCCCAGCTGTTCTGCCAGTTTTCAATCCACCACACTGTCTGCTCATCCAGGCCATACTTCAACAGAAACTCCTTCTTGCAGACCAGTGATAAATGAGGACAAGAAGATAATTTTTTAAACAGCAACCATTCTGATCAGATGGTGCAAACAATGATTTGAACAGTATGTTTTCTTTGTATTTTGGTGGATTCTGCTCATGAGAGCCTGTTTTTTTCTAGTACATTGTAGAAACCTAGATCAATGCTGTAGTTACTAGGTATTGAGCAGAGGGGTTAGGAAATCAGTTGTCCCACATGAAAACTATGAATTTATATGTCCTTCTGCGGATTTAGTCCATATTTCCTCCCAAGTAGCTCTGCGGACTAGAGGACAGGTGAAGCATATCACAAAGATAAATAAATGTTTTCCTGTTCTTCTATAATTATCTAGTCTTAAAGTCAGAAGTAATCGCTTTTTATGAGTTCATCCTTCCTTTTGTGCAGTGAACTTGAATCAAAAGCAGTATGGCATGCTGATTTATCGAAGTCAGAGGTTACAGATAAGAATACAGTTTTCAGTTACTCTTATGAGAAAGAGAAGAACAGTGAGGTTCCTTCTTTGAAGCATCTTTTTTTTTCTGTCTTATATTTATAGCAAATTAAGTGATCCTACTTAAGCTTGGCCCTGTGACATTAGTGTCCTCTTCGTCCAGAGGCTGTGTATATCATCCGAGTTATACCACAGTGCTTTCATACATCTTTTCAGTGGATTAAAAATAGACCATTTTACTTAATGAACCACAATATTTCACCTAATCGTAATTCAAGTCAACATTTGCAGCATAACTCACAGTTGCTAAAGCATCAGATAGTTCTGTATTTACCGTTTTACATATGCTAAAGGTCATTATCTATCGATGATTTAAATGTACATCAGAGAACCACACAATTTTTTAGGAATGGAACAGATGTAAATTCTGAGGCAATTTGGGTAGGCAAAATATCTATTCCTGCTAGTCTTAAGATTTTTCATGAATACTATATTCATCTTTAAAAAGAAATGAGCAATAAAAAAGAAATTTTTCCCAAGTATGCCAATTTGCAGCCTTGAAAAGAGTGTAAAAAGTATTCAAAAACCCATTTTCTTTGTAATTTTTTTTTTTCTGTGGTAATAATCTTTTATCTCAATATATTCTTAGCATAATGACATTCTTCAATTACTAAATCAGCAGACGCAGGTATCCAACGGAGAAAAATGATGGTGCAAGATAAAGCATTACAATGAGGAGGTAAATATCAGAAAAGTCAGTTTTAGAGGAAATTTATTTTTGAAGTTTACCCTTAACTGTACTTTTCTTCTGTAAGCTATCAACAGACAGATGGCTTACAGTTAATGCATTCACTCTAACCAATATTTAAAACTAATTAGAAATGAATGAATGTAAAAGTTGGGCAGGAATTAGGGTCATAGAAAAATACAGTCCTGGTTAACTATAATCTAGTTCCAAATCATCTACACAGAACTTCTGAGTTAGGCAGAAGTCTAACAGGAACTTCATTCACCTGAGAGACATGATGATAATTTGACCTTTACATCTCTAAATCCAAATGTGCAAGTTAAAACATTTCTGTTCAATGACTGTTTCGACAGCATTTCCAAAAGCAACCAGGTAGCTCCTTTCTAATCTAAGACCTCCCTAAAAGCAGTCTATTTCACCACGTGAACACCTACAGCACTTTGAATTCCAGTATAGTCAAAATGAAGAAACGTGTAGGGTCTACTTCATCTGCTGAAGAAGATGCCTAAAATAGGTCAGTGACATCACTCCTTCGAATTGTCTCTATGTTTCTACTTGCTTTAGAGGGAATTCAGAGCCACTAATTCAGATCAAGATCTATAGTTAGAGAGACTGAATCCTATTTCAAAACCCCTTTGTTTTTTCTACATGTTTAGAAATTCTGAAATCCCAGAAAATAAATGTTGGCTTTTCTGCAAGCCCCACTGTGCCCTACAAATGAAGACAATTCTTAGACAAACCTCTCAGTGGAGGCCCTAAAAAAACAGGCATTTTCATCTTGATTTCTATATACCAACAGGAATGAGGCCTCCATAAAACTCAGGAAGAATTGCATTCTGGTGTGGCAGTGGACTTGCAGTTAGCACAACCTCCTGTTGTAATAACGAAATGGCTAGGGTACTTGCTCTAGAAGCTATAGACCAAGGTTCAGTTCTTCTCTAGCATGAATACTCCAGATACATCTGTGGCTTTTTTTTTTTTTTAGATTGCCTTTCAGAGTCATGTTGCACACCTCCTGTACTGTTAAAGGATCTTACAATAGCACCCACTGCTCAACTTGGGGCTAAGGGAAAGAATTAGCCCAGTTATTTTCATACCTATAGCAAGTCTTTGGTGAAAAATAGGTGTGTTTTAGTCAAAAAGAATGATTCAAAGATTCTGTTTTTTTCAATACTACCTTAACTTGCCTGAATTCAGTCAAAATTATTTGAACCAAAACTTCCTCCGCGTGTTTGAATATAAACAGAAACACTGTGGAGTGAGTTGGAGTCTATCCACCCTCACCTAAGTTAGGTTAAATTTCAAATTCAAAGTTTCATGCGTGTGATGAACACAACACAAGGCAGTCATTGTCCTTTTACAGTAAAATAAATCTGTTTAAAAAGGTTTCTTAAATTTTGGGGGATGTTGAAGGGGGAAAGTGAGGGAAGGGCAGGGTGATAGTTAAAGCAGTTGCCCAGAAATGAGAAAGCTATACTCAGTTCCCTCAGCTATCTCAAAGTCCTGGAACCCATATCTCCAATTGTCACAGAAATCTTAATTTGAATCCTATTTAATTCTATTCCTTCATTTCAAGCTAAGTGCCTATACAGCCAGGATTAATACACTCAGGAAATTAACTCTCAGCCCTTCATGAATTTGACTATTAAACAGTATATTGGTCTGCTTGTACTCAAAATAAAAATTCTTACCTTTCATAGCACCGGTTGTTGAAATTTGTGGAAAAGAAAATCAGATTTCTTTCACAAGTGAAAATGAGAACCTGGAAAACTAGGCTTAGTATTAGTATTTTCAATATTTTTTTTTTATTTTTTGCTTGTTAAATGTTTGCAAGTGCAATGACAGGGAAGGCCTAAACAAAGGAGATGCCCTTTAACAACAAAATTCCTATTGACTTTAATGAAATCAGTATAGAACTGACATCTTTGTACTGAACTAGGACCCACCAATTCTTTCCAATTCCAATACACTGATCTTCTATAGGATGAACTTTATCTTTTACCCAGTGGTCTGAAACTTTTCAGAAATTTGGGCAAATTCTTCACGTTTGCATGTTTTACCTTAGGGTTGTTATTCAAGGTGGTTTTGGTTTTTTCTTTTATTTTGGGTGTGTTTTTTTGGTAAAGCTTACTACTAGTCTGAGAATTAAAAATGAAATTGCTCTTTAAAGGATCAATTTACAACTGAACTTTACTTCTTGGCTCATTTGGAAAGTTTGCATCTATCATACATCAATGTTATTTGCAGTCACTAGTACAAGCATAAGTTAAAAAGGAAACAGTATATCCATGTAAAATTAATTAAGTTCCACCGTGACCTCATTACACTGATGGAGTGTAGTGCAGCTACCTGAAACCAAAGCAAGTTTATTTTGGCTAAATATACTTCAATTTATAAAAACAACATATCTCACCCAAGTCACAGGATTTCAGGAACGTACAGCTTTGATTCTAAAGTTCATCTAGGACTTACAACATGATAAACTGGAGTTTCTTCTTTTTCTTGTTCTTTTTTGAGGCCGTGACACAAATATTTGATTTGCAAAAAAACACTGCATGATCAGTTCCTTGGCAGAAGTTTAATTTAATCAGATTTAATTTGAAAGTTCATCCATGTTTTAAAATACATATTAAAATCATCAGAATATGGTCTACTGTCACTTTTAATCCTGTAAGAAAGTTTACCTTCGTTCTTTACAGGGAGAACTGAGTAAGAAGTAATTTTTCCAATTCACTAGAGCGTTTGGAATTTTAGGAAAATTCCTAGGTGGTCATGATACATGGCACTATAACTCCAGCCTCTGAGTCCTAAATTGATAAGGCACATGAAGTGTGAAAGTATTAAATCCCTCACAGAAGGAATTTAATCCAGGTCTTTTACTTCCCAGTTAAATACCCTTCCTACCTGATCACTTATTATTCTCGGTTCTCACTTGTTCTCTCTTCCTTGCCAGATATTCTATCCAAGACCTGGGAAACCTTTCCAAAAGTATTTCATTTGAACAATTCATCACAGCAAAAAGGATTAGATTGAGGAAAATGGCATTTTCTGACAAGAAAATCATGTTATTGAAACATTCCTGTTGGCTATTTGTCACCATCTCTGAGACTTATTTTGAATATTATATGCAGAGATTTCTTATTAGCTTCACATACACACACACACACAAAAGGAAAAACAGAGTGAAAAAAAAATCCATGAGGAAGTCAGTGGTACTAGCCATACTTTGCTCATGAGCAGAGCTTGGTGGAATAAATATTGCCTCTGGTTTAGAATGCATGGCTTAGGTTAATGTTTTTCATATTAAAAACATTAAAGTTGATATTGAATTTTACACTGGGCATGATATGCACGTAAACTCATTTTAAAATTAGGTTTCTAGCTAGATCTTCTAGTGAATGACAATAAAAACATAGCCTAATGTTAAAAACAGAAGATGAGGAAAGACAATTGTAATCCTAGTTTTGCTCAGAATTTGTTGTGGTGTACTGGATAAATTACTGATATCTTATCACCGAATCACAGAATCACAGAATGGTGAGGTTTGGAAGGGACCTCTGGAGATCATCTAGTCCAACCCCGTCTGAGGGAAGAAGATAATAATATGAAACACAGAATGGTAGTGAGATGGTTCATTCACTGATGAGTCTCAGAGCAATAACACATTCACCTGCAGAGCTCTGCAGAAATGTAAAGTGTTATTCTAAAATAATTGTATCAATTATCAAGTGGTGTTAATATGGAATTTATTCTGTCTTTAAAAGGATATTTTAGGAACAGAGTGTGAATGCAGGCACCACTGACCTCCAAAATTTCATTTTTGTGAATCTAGACCTTAGATTTAGATCGGCGGCAATGTAATTATAGATGATATTACATCACACAAAGTGTCATCCTGTCCCTTATCACAGAGACAGTAAAGTCATAATTAATGCATTATATAACTACTTATGTAGTGCTGAAGAGCACAGTGAGAAAGGTGCTTTTCAAACCGAATGATCATTATCATTTGCAGCAGTGTACTTCCAGTAATCATGCTATATATTTATAGACAGCAATGAAAATGAATACAGTGTTGTTGTTACTTGTCCCATCAAAAACTTTCACAACAGCAATAACAATAACTTTGCATTCGTATCACTAACAGAAAACAACAAATACACCTTGAGACTGATAAATGCTCCCTACTATATTTTACTGGGTAATTCTAGCACTCAGCAGCCTTCAGCTTTTCTGTTAACACTTGCAAATTATGCCAGGACCAAACAGTATGCATGTCTAATTTGCTGCCTACTTGTGGGATGTGCAAAAAGCCAGAGAGCTTTTCTTAAGAAATTCCACAATTAATTTTAAAGCAATCATAACATATTTGATAGTTGAACAGTGGGGCTTTTTGGTAAAGATACAGCAAGTGAAGAGGAGAATTCAAGTTAGAATTTGGCTAGTATTGCTCCAGTGTGGAAAATTTCCTTCCCTTCCTCTGATTTTGCAGACCAGTTAATATTGTCTTACCTCTGACCAAAGCGTTCTGGAAACTAGAGTATCTGAAATTACATTGAATTATTTAATTGTGTGGACAGCAAGTAGTTAGTATCACTTCTAGACTGATCACATTTCTAAATAGGTATTATTGTTCTATCTATGTCATGAACAGAAACAATTACCAGGCAAATAAAGCAAGAGGTAGTGTTACATGGGATTGAAATCATGATTAGCACCGTGACCTGGTTATGATACAAATTAACTTTCCCTCTTGTTTTTCTTCTTTTTAATAATTCAGGCCTCCTTTCTCTGACTTTGCTTGCGTATGTTCTGACTTTGCAGTCTTTATAGTCTTGATTTAGTAGTATTGTTAATATGCTCTTTCTGACACTCTTAAAGAGCTCTATTTAAAACAGCTCGCAAACACAGATTCAAATGTACCCTGTAATGTAAAAGAAAATGCTCTGGGCAAATATATTCTAAAATTGAAAAAGTTTATTCTTTTTTTTCTTTTTTTCTTTCTTCTTTTTTTCCTTTTTTCTTTTTTGTTTTTTCTTTTCCCCCTTTTCTTTTGTT
>VUYV01000518.1:139692-204332 GCA_008711295.1 Anarhynchus alexandrinus
TTTTTTTTTTTTTTTTTTTTTTTTTTTTTTTTTTCCTGACCACCCTCAAGGCTATAATAATATGATTATTTACATAAAAGGTAAATTAAGTTAATTGAACTGCTTATTTTTTTCTGTTGAGAAAATACTGAAATTTGCAAGCATTCACAAAAATACTTTTCACATTGATTACCAATAAGTATAAACCAGAAGTATAAAACTATAGAAAAATATCATAATGGCAATGGATACCAAAGGGAGGAAGATAGAAGGGAAGGAAAAGGGAAAAGAGCAGCCAGAGATCAGATTAGGAACGCTAAACCCCAGACAGAGTTATATCTGTCCAGGGACATCGAGGGCAACCAGAAAAGCTTCTACAGGTACATCAGTGTTAAAAAGAAGACAAGGGAAAATGTGGTCCCTCTCTGGAAGGAAACGGGAGACTTGGTTACCCAGGATATGGAGAAGGCTGAGGTACTCAACAACTTTTTTGCCTCAGTCTTCACCAGCAAGTGCTCTAGCCACACCGCCCAAGTCGCAGAAGGCAAAGGCAGGGACTGTGAGAATAAGGAACCGCCCACTGTAGGAGAAGACCAGGTCTGAGATCATCTCAGGAACCCGAAGGTGTACAAATCCACAAGACCTGATGAGATACATCCAAGGATCTAGAGGGAACTGGTGGATGAAGTTGCTAAGCCACTATCCATCATGTTTGAGAAGTTGTGGCAGTCCAGTGAAGTTCCCACTGACTGGAAAAGGGGAAACATAACCCCCATTTTTACAAAGGAAAAAAAGGAAGATCTGGGGAACTACAGGCAGGTCAGTCTCACCTCTGTGCCCGGCAATATTATGGAGCAGATCCTCCTGGAAACCATGCTAAGTCACATGGGAAATAAAAAGGAGGTGATTGGTGACAGACAACATGGTTTCACTAAAGGCAAATCATGTCTGATGAATTTGGTGGCCTTCTGCGATGGCGTTACAACAATGGTGGATAAGGGAAGAGCAAATGACATCATCTACCTGGACTTGTGCAAAGCCTTTGACACTGTCCTGCACAACATCCTTGTCTCTAAATTGGAGAGACATGGATTCGACAGATGGACCACTCAGTGGATAAAAAACTGGCTGGACGGTCGCACTCAAAGAGTTGCAGTCAACAGCTCAATGTCCAAGTGGCAACCATTGATGAGTAGCATTCTTCAGGGGTTGGTATTAGGACCTGTGTTGTTTAATATCTTTGTTGGCAACATGGACAATGTGATTGAGTGTACCCTCAGCAAGCTTGCTGGTGACACCAAGCTGTGTGGCCTGGCTGACACACTGAAGGGAAGGGATGCATCCAGAGGGACCTGGACAGGTTTGAGAGGTGGGCCCGTGCAAACCTCATGAAGTTCAGCAAGGCCAGGTGCAAGGTCCTGCACCTGGGTCAGGGAAATCCCAAGCATAAATACAGGCTGGGCCGAGAATAGATTGAGAGCAGTCCTGAGGAGAAGGACTTGGGAGTGTTGGCGGATGAGAAGCTCAACATGAGCAGGCAATATGCACTTGTAGCCCAGAAAGCCAACCGTACCCTGGGCTGCATGAAAAGAAGCATGGCCAGCAGGTCAAGGGAGGTGATTCTGCCCCTCTACTCCACTCTTGTGAGACCCCACCTGGAGTACTGCACCCAGCTCTGGGGCCCCCAACAGGAGAAGGACATGGACCTGTTGGTGCAAGTCCAGAGGAGGCCCACAAAGATGATCCAAGGGCTGGAGCACCTCTCCTATGAAGACAGGCTGAGAGAGTTGGGGTTGTTCAGCCTGGAGAAGAGAAGGCTCCATGGAAACCTTATTGCTGCCTTCCAGTACCTAAAGGAGGTCTACAGAAAAGATGGGGGAGGAATCTTTATTATGCAGTGTAGCGATAAGATGAGGGTTAAAGGTTTTAAAGTGAGAGAAGTTAGATTTAGATTAGATATAAGGGAGAAGTTCTTTACCCTGAGGGTGATGAGACACTGGAACTGGTTCCCCAGAGAAGTTGTGGATGTCCCATCCCTGGAGGTGTTCAAGGCCAGGTTGGATGGGGCTTTGAGTAACCTGATTTAGTTGAAGGTGTCCCTCACCATTGCGGGGGCTTGGAAACAGATGACATTTAAGGTCTCTTCCAACCCAAACCGTTCTATGATCCTATGATTCTATGAAAAGGGAAGATGGAGAGGAAGATGGGGTGAGGGGGAGAATTCCTTTGAACAGAAAAGGAATTTTAGTCATATTTTAACTTTCATATAACAATGTTACAGAAATCTCCAGTAAAGGCACATTCCAGATTTATTTGTTGTTTTCAATAATGTAAAATACTAGGTTATTACATTCCTCAAAATAAAAAAAAATGTTTCTTCCTTAGTCTTATGCATTTGTACTACTTCAAAATTTATTTNTTTCAATAATGTAAAATACTAGGTTATTACATTCCTCAAAATAAAAAAAAAATGTTTCTTCCTTAGTCTTATGCATTTGTACTACTTCAAATTTCTTTTCTGGTTTCCCTCTCTTGTATATAAATATATTTCTTGTCACATTTAACGTCATGGTAGAATTTACTCCCAATTCTATTTTGATTATGCTTTGAACTGAGTTTACACAGTTCCTTTCTTTACAGGCTTCTTAATTCCCATTTTCTTCTAATGTTCAGAACAAGGTTAGTTAACTCTAACCCATATCAACCTATTCTCTATCATCTTTCTTTTCTTCAGTTTATTACCAGTTTCTAAATGACTTTTATACACTAAAGGCTTCATACTGTCTTACTACTGTAGTTTGTGGTAAAATCTGAAACGCCGTCTCAAAATCAGACTATATTATTCTCCATACACATTCTCAGACCTGCATGCCCATAAACTAAACAGAAAAGGCAGTAAAGAAAGGCAATAAAGAAAACATTATACTCTGCATTTCTGGAGGGTGAGCTTATGAAAACAGTGATTAGATCTAAATACTCTGGGTAAAGGTTACTGTTAAATAAAGAAGTGTCATGGAGTAACTGTGATTCTTCCAACCCTGAACAGCCAAAGTCTGTTTGACTGAAATCCAGAGTTGTGGGTATTAAGATGCTTTTGAATTTAGAAGCACTGAACTTCAAATACAGCCAAATACCAATAATTGCTCTTCATATTTTTTTTTTTTCAATAGGGTTTTGGCAAGGTTCAGTCTCATCTCACTGAACTTAAGTTTCAGGGAGCAGCAGGGGTGGGGCTGCTCTCCAAGGGTGATAGTCCAGCCTGGCCCCAGCACAAGCAGTGCAGTGCCCTTGCTGGTAGGTGCAGAACTGTAGAATCTGAGCAGGGCAGCACTGGTGACAATGACAGGGGCCATCCACCGTGCCAGACAACCAAGGTAAGCAGTCATGTCCAGGGTCCATCCAGTCTGACTAGTCAGTAACAGCTGAATACAGGGTGAGAGATGGGACTAAAGACAAGGCTAATATAATTCTGAGGTCCATCCATGAAAGGGACGGAGATAGGACTGTCACTGACTGACAGGAATGTCATTGACAAGGCACCATCAGTGACCAGTGGAAAGAGGTAGATACTTCCAGAAAGAGTCCACATCTTTGGTAGATTCAGTCAAACTCCGGACTTGTTTATCGCTCTCTGCTGACTCTGTCAGAAACCTGAGATGACTGCAGTTCTAAGATTTTTTGGGGGTTGTGCTCTAAGCAATACCACCTCCAAGCAATAATTGTGGTTCCTTCTGACCTAAATTACCTTCCTTTGCCGAGATTGTAGTGGATTGGACTCCAAGAACCAAGACGTCTTTCTCATTCCTCTGTCCCTCTGAAAAAAAATCATATTAACTTCAGCATAGTCAACCTGTAGGAGAAGAAGAGATGACTCTTAATCCCATCCTTAAAGGATAGATATATAATGTCCTTCTGAAATACTAAAATAATGAGTTTTTCCTTAATTTAGAGAAGGCAGCAAACAATCATGGAAAATTTAATTAGTAGTGTTTCTAAGCTCAAAATAAACAGAGGGCTAGAGAATATTTATCCCAAACTATTGCAAAGTCATGTCAGAATACTGAGGAGGTGTGGAAGGGAGTAGAGGAGATGAGAAAATACATGCTTTCTCCTAGGCCAAGAAAAGATGCATTAACCTCTTCCTGGAAACACTGTACGCCTCACAAAGCCTTTACTTGCCATAGAACTATGCATTTCATTTGTGAAGAGAATGACTATATACAGATTCCACTCCAAAGATACTGAGTCACCAAGAGGCATATTTGTCATGCAGGCAGTGTCAGAAATGATCTTATATATGGCATATAAGACCATGAAATGCGGGAATGTATGTACTGATTCAACCAAATATCCTTGAAATCTACTCTTTTGTCTCACAGTGGCAACATAGCAGATACCTGTGGAAAAAAGCATAAGAATTGGACAAATATAGATTACTATTTTTTTGTCTGGTATATCACCTCTGTTAACAATGTCAGATTCTGCAAAGAAAAGGGAATTTCCTGAGATGGATGTGTCTTTGTCTCTTTGTGTGTAATAACTCTTTATTCCATTAATTTGTCTCATATTTCTTTTGAACCCTGTTGAGGGTTTTGGCATCCATATCTTGTGACAATGACTTCCACAGTGTAATTATTGATTATATGGAAAAGTAATCCCTGATCTTTGTTCAAAAACTGTCAGTTAATTTCATTTGATGAAATAATAATTGCCCCCAGTTCTTCTGCTATTCACCAATTTCATACTATTCATGATTTTTCAAGTCTTCATCATGAAAATCGGTTCAGCCTTCTCTTTTCCAGGCTACACACTCCCTGTGTGTTTAATTGCTTGTCATAAAGAAGCTTTCTATATCTCCTATCATCCTTGCCAAAGTACCTTTTCAAGTTTCATGTATTTTGAAGTTGAGGAAGCCTGAATAGACCTTCACAAACAGTTGTAGATGTGGATTTACCATGGGATTATGCACTGATATAATGTTTTTTCTTGTGTTCTTTAATCTTTTTATAATAATTCTTAGCATGCCTTTCTGAGTGCCAGTGAGCACAGAGCTAACATTTACAAAGAACTATTCACTATGACAGCAAGAGCTCTTTCTTGAATGGTAATAGCTAATTCAGGTCTCAGCTTTGTGTATACGTAGTCAATTATTTTTTTACCCACTTATTCATTATTTTGTAGTTACCAACACTGAGTGTCACCTGTCATTTTATCTTCCCACCATTCAATGTTGTAGATGCCTCAGAGACGATTTACAGCCAGTAAAAGCTAAATATATCCTGAAGAATTTGGTATCATTGTTAATTTTTATCACTTTACTATTTACCCCTTTTTCCAGATCATTTATGAATAGACCAAATAGGACCAGGAAAAAATTATTTGGGGCGCTGCTTATTTTTCTTTATTACCCTTCTTTCTTATCTTTTAACTAGTTATTTTTCCATGATAGGATATAACATCTTAAACCATGACAGATTCATTTATTTCAGCCTTTCATACAAGTCATTGCCATTACACACTTCAACGCAATAATCTCTGAAACAGTCTACCAGTCTAAATATAAATATTATATACAAAACAGGAAGTATCATGAGAAAAGAACATGAAATTTCATCCTCTAAGAATATTCCTTGAGACAATCACCGCCATATACTTAGCAATGGCTTACAGGAGAACTCTACAGAACCAGAGAGGACCTCCCTGATCCCTTTCACCCCCTAGACTCACAACTTTACAGATCATATTTATGTCAGAGTAATGGGAGATGCCCTTTGACTTCCTTTCTGAGTAATGAGGATTGGTCAAAAGACCTGGTTGTTCAACCCATCCAAGGCAGAAGCAGAAAATAGAAGACAGCCTCAGAGGGAAAAAGGATGGGTAAGAAACTTGTTACACTGTACATCTTGCTCTATTCAAGAAGTTACCACACCATCTGCCAGCTATCAGAAGATCTAGATCTAGATTCTCCAGGTCATCAAGAAAAAAGAGAAATAAATTATAATCAGCTGCCATCCTCAAAGAAGAACAGGAGAACATGAGGCTATCCAGGTCTTGGAAGAGTTGGATCATGTGCTGCTACTGTTCCTACAGATGCGAGTAAGAAAACACCCAATCTGCGAGCAGATCCATGGTGTAGATCTTCTAAGAGTAAGAACCAAAGGGCCAACCACTAAGAAGCACGTGAGAAACTGAGCTATTGTCATCATGTACTAATGAGCAAACCAGGAAAATATTCAACCACCCCACCAAAGAGAATTCCATCACTAGTCAGCTTAAGGAAACCCAAATCTTTACCAAAACAATTTGCATCTTCTTTGTTTTCTTCTATCCAGCTTTCATACTGCAGCTGCTACAGTTCACCCTGCTCTTCACATAACCAGTGGCAGTTTGGAGACTATAAAGGACGTGCAAACTTTCACATTAGTAGGATGTTTGCTAATGTATTCCATGATCACAGAAGACAATCTATTTGTTCAGGGGTATGTCTTTAGCTTTGCTCCCAGCCAGCCTCTCATATTGTACTGACAGCAGGAGTCAGAGAGCAAGATCAAAGAGTATTTAAATGTGGTTAATACAAAATCCTAGTTTAGGTGGCTTGCATTATTTATCTCATCCCTAATTCAGTCTGAGGCAACTCCTGGGTCATGGCAAAGTGGTTTTACTTTTCATCTTCAGGGAAAAGTGAGACTAAATTCTTACTTACCCATTGGCAAAAAAATACTGCCATTTAGCCCAGCTAATGAGAAGGAAAGAACAAAGTGATAATTTGTTACTTGACAATAAGAAACAATAAAGGATTCTTTCTTGTCTTTGCTTCTCTGTGTCTGTTGTTTCAGTTTTGATTTAAATTCTTTACATTCCTTCTTTACTTTGTGCAGAACATGAACAATGTAGACATATGACACTGGATATTGCACGAGGCAAAAATAAATACCAGGCACTTACATTAATAGTACCAGAAAGAATTTACAGGAAGACAGGATTCATGAAAAATACTGTCAACCTGGATAAAAATGTCTATAAATACACAGGTACAGATCTGACATTTTATTCTAGTCTATGACTCAATATAACCCTGCAACAATGAATGCCCTTCCGTTTCAAAAATGATCAAAACATTTAGAGCTGAATTCTGATATGCTTATTCTGACTTAGTAGAAGTCTACTTTGAAAAGAAATGTATTGACTTAAACAACTGGAGGAGCTAGTAACTCTTCAGAATAAATGAAAGCATCATTCTGCCAGTTAATTGCACAGAAACCTCATTTTGATTCTTTTATTCTTTCTCTGTTTTTAGCACTCGATTTCTACCTATTCCAGAATAAAAAAGTTAGCATATTGATATGTTTCTACACATCAACTAGAATGGCTACAGCTTCTTTGAAAAACATACAGAAAGAGAAGCATGTCAGAAAGAGAAAAATATGTCATTTTCACTTCTACAAAAAAAGCTTCCAGATCTTGCATAAAAACATTTTTAAAGATTTGCTTTTATGTAAGGAAAGCACCTTCATTGTACACATTTTGCTTAACTTTTGGATGTTTTTTAAGCAACATTTCAAAGTGATTCAAAATGTGATTCAGTATGACAGAGCAGGTGGAGCATAAAATGAGTCATAGCAGAACAGATGAAAGTTCTATCAAAACCAGGATACTTTCTCCAACAACTTCTAACACCAGATGTTTTGGAGGACTAAAAATAAAAAAAAAACTCACTAGCAAAATGTGTGAAATTAGAGTTGGAGAGGTGAAGTAAAGAGTGCTCTTTGTGGAGCTAGGATGGGTTCTGTTATATCCTGACCATGATCAACTGATGACCTTTGTGAGATCATCTGAAGTAGGTTATTCACAAATCCTATTCTTCAGATAGCCTCTTATCCCTTTCCTAATCTATCTGCTTTGAAAGACTTCGGAAACAAAAGATAAATATTCTAAACATTCTCTTACTCATCCACCCTTTCATATAGGGTAGTTTCTTTCATTACTGGCTCTATTTTGTGCTCCAGGCACAGCGTCAACAGCACTGAATTCCACAGTTCAGTTAGTATATTCAGACATTTACCAAAAAAAAAATAAAAGAGAAAAAAAGATGGAATTACACATGCTTGCAAAAAAAGAGAGAAGGATAGCTATGAAATAAATATTTTGAGAATTGTTATGCATATTACAAAATTAGAAATACATTTACATATATTAGTTAATAAATTTATTTGTAGATGAATCAAGAACAATACTTATAGCTTTCTCATATCGTAGACTAAAATGGCCTATACTTAATCTTGTAATTTCAGTATTTTGTTTAGTGTCATGCAATATAGGAATGCAGTATTTGGAATAAGAGATGACCACCATATGAATAGAAGGTTGTAATTTACTGAAAGAACTCAGCAGATTTCATAAACCAAAAGTCAAAAGGTTGAATGGTTTCTGAAGCACTGCAGAACTCAGAAACTGAAATATAGCTGGGCATCTAGTGGAAGGCCTTTTATTGCTGTTTATAATATATTGAAAATATTTATCTCATCCTGTAAGTTTTTTCCAAAGGTAAACATCGCCATATCCCACTTATGCCAAGCAGAACAGGATACCATAGACAAGCAATGACACTGAGGGCTTCTCCTGCATAACTACATTAACGTGAGCTGAAATACAGGCATGGTAAGTGAGCATATGTATGTGTGTATATGGTGGTTTGTTTATTTCCTCAGTACTTGGTCCCTTTGCAGATATCAAGAGAGGGTAAGACAGGTCTAGCTGTGATAGAAATTAGATTGGCATTATCACACCTCAGAAAAAAACCTGAATGATATTCACTTTTGGACTTTATTCTATGTGAATTATGTTCCAAGTGAATACATTTACATACTGTAGCCATAAGAATCCAAATCTACATCTCCAGTGAACTCAGCCTCTAGCTGACAACTAGCCAGAGGCAGAGACTCCTGCAAAATATAGCTACTATCACTGAAAACATCTTTCTTTAATTCCTTTTGGTTAGGAAACACTTTCTGTCTTCAAGCTATTTTTTAAACTTTGTTGTTATTTTCCTTTTCCACCATCTTTCAACTTAACAGTCCCCATATGGAAGTCTACAGTTAATCCAGACTTATGTAGCTGAAATAATACCAAGGTCCAATGCTTCTGTGATTTCTTTACCACACTCAGAAAAGTTTGTTAAAGTCAAGTTAAAAAGGCTTGAACTACAAGCATTTCAAGCATACGGTATACCTACTTAACCTGGTAGGGAGAAAAGACACAATGTGGCCAAGAGTCTTGAAGAATCTGCAGTTTTCAAAATGTGCAGAACTGATCTGTCTCAGCTCTCCCTGAAGGTAAAAAAAGTGGTCATTCTTCAGAAAATACTTTTGGATTTAGACCTGACAGAGAACAAGTAAAGATACTAGCTTTCTTATTTTGTAAAAGTACTACTCATTCTGACTAACTGATCAGTTTGCTTCTCCATTTTAATGATGTTGCTTGTACTGATGGAGCATCAGAAGAAGTAATCAGGGAAAAAAGAAAGATAGTTCCCATCCCACAGCCCCTCAAGGATGGCAGAAGTCAATTCTATTTGTAATGTTTCAATATGGTTTTTAATATGAATAAAAATGAGTAAGTCTGTTGGGAATAGTTTCCTCAGATCACTTTTACAGACATCCAAAATTTTGGAATGTCTTTCCAAATTAACCTCCAAACAGTGAAAAAATTTTGACTTGTTCTCAAAATTGAAGGGAATCACGGTTTTGTCTTTTTATCCACCTTTCTGTTAATGCTTTTTTCTGCTATTTTCTACCTACTATCTTCATTTTATAATGATGTTGTTGGCTATTTCTGAAATGAAACATGCTTAATATCAACAGATTCTGTGAAAAGCAGCATTCTTTCTTCCTCTAGCAGATTAGGATTACAGAGGAATAATACATTTCTACAATGAAAAAAACCCCAAAAAACTAAGAGTGGTCACTGTTTTATTATGTGATAGACCTATTATGCACAGTATGTATGGTATTGAATAACATATTCCTTAAGATAGTGGAAGGGCTATTTAGAGGTGAGAATCTTAGAGAAACGCTATCTGCATGAAAAAGTATTAAATACATATCCTGCTCTTAAAAGATTTTTATGCAAAACAAATTAATGATGTTTACTCTTCATATTTCATATGAAATGGGCATTAATTACCCATGCACGCTTTGGTGATTTGCAGTTCACATGGCAATACTTATAAATAATCATCAGAAAATGCTTGGGGAGATGCATTCTTTTGACAGAATGAATCAAAAACTCTGCTCTCAACTGATAAGTTAGGCAAGAAGTGCATTGGGGAAAAAAAGAAAAATGTCAATGGCTGGAGAGAAGGAAGAAATGAGCATTAAAAATGATTCATGAGTTGGAGAACTATTCCGTGCAGTGAAAAAGTTAAAGAACTCATTCTTTTTAGCTGATCAAAGAAAATAGAAGTGCCTTGATTATAGTAACTAGAGTATCTCTGGAGAGACAAAACAGTGAATAATGAAGGGCTCTTTAAACTGGTATAAAAAAAATGATAAAATGACCCAAGATTTAGATATTGACGCTGTATGCACAGAAAACAGAGTTTAGGTCAACTTTTTTAACAATAAGAGTTATTAACAATTGGAATAAATTAAAGTAGTGGATTTTTCATCTCTTTATGACATCAAATAATGCAAAAGTGCTTTTCAGGAGGGTATGCTTTAGTGAAAAACAGCCAGGAGAAAGCTACTTACAGAACATTTGGTATACTAGGATCAGGTTGGGTAATTTCATGGTCAATCCTGATGTTAACCTTTAAACAAATTCTACATAAATCTCTTGGTCAGTTCTATGAGTATCTTGAATGTGATGGGCAATTCGTCAGAATAGTCTTCCCTACTCTGCAGAACGTTATGCTCATTTAGAAGTCTTTCTATTGTAGTGTTGTCTTTCACAACCATAGCTATTACATCTCAGGGCTTCCCTACTTTTCAAGGTATTACATTTGCAACCATGTCAAAAGAAATGTGGTTTTGTCACCTCAGTTATATGTAAATGAATATTCAATTGAATATTTCCAATTAGGTATCCTATTACATTTATAGTCAGGGTTAGATTTACTTTGCCAAACTTGCCACCTGTACCAAGGTTATAATATGGGTATAAATTTGCAATGCAAATTAACTAGTTTTTGAAAAACTAAGTAATTTAATCTTAATACCTAATTATGAAGACAGGCAAATTGGAGAATCTGAAGGAATATTGAAAAAGATATTCTTCTCACTTATATTTAACCACCTAAAAGCTAGGCATTTTGTATGCTTTCATTAAGCTCTTTCTTTAGTTAGTGCAAACAGGCAATTCCAGAGAACGGTTTATTCCTGTGTGTTAATACCCTTGGATGGGATGACTCAGCCTCTGGAGTGTGCCCTTGTTTCCCTCTGTCAGATGTGAAAGCTTTTGGTTAGACTAGATATTTGCTTTTAGGCAGCTCAAGTTAGGCAAGGTGGATGGTATCTGAGCGCTTCTTACTCACTTTTCCCCTTGTATTCAACATTGTTTTGTTAGTGTATGTTTTCTGTCTCTCTTAGAAAAACAAATCCTAGGGCAGAAACTTTGACAGCTATCCAATTACTTTTGTCTTCTCACCAGGAGTAGAGAAGCCTCAACTTCACCGCACTGTTCTCTCAGGCCACCCATCTAATTCTCTGCTGATCTGTCATGGACTATTGGGATCTTTGGACAAGACCACANGTGAAGTTGTATCCTATTTTTCTTCTCCACACACTTTTCTATAATGCAAGGCTTTTACCAGGGACAAAGAAAAGAAGAAGCAAGGAATTTATTTTTTCCCCCCATCGTCTCTGGGAAACTTAAACCACATATTCCTGCTAATATCCACGGTGGCCAGGAAGGCTGGTAGGACCAAGCTCAGACATATAAAGACTTACTCCGTCTTCTGTGTCCTTTAACCTCTGAAATCTGGATGGAAAGTCACTCCAGCAATACACGCTTGTTACTTTTAAATTATTTCCCTCAGCAAAGCCAAGACAAGATATACTAAGATTGATTCAGCAGATAGCTTTATCTTTGTTCTTAATACTGATGCAAGTCTCACTAACAGGGGATACCTGAACTTACACAAGTGAGAAGAGGGGTGGGGAATCATGTATGTCCAAATAAGAGGGCATGAAAGATGAAGAATAAAAATAACAGTAAAAGAAAATAAGCCTACTTGTACAATAGAAAAGTGTGTACAAGAATGGCGTCATGTAGGGAATACATAAAATAGAGCAGTGAACTTATATTATATGTCACTCCTTTATTATTATGAGGTAGCCATATGACCATGACAAATTTTTCCCCTTCTCTTTTCTTCCCTACCAAAGTATATAGATGCAGGGATTTCTTAAGATGTGGTAAAGCTTCTCTTTCATTAGCACTGGGTGACAGCCAGTCAACCTGTGGTGCAACTTGTTTCCCATTTGGATCACAGCTGTGTATCCCCTTCTTTAAATAACTTTATTTTTTAAGGGTACAGTTTGTCTTCTCATGCAGCTCTGTATGTTTTCAAACAGAGACGGAAGCAGGACTGAATGTTCTGGTTCATCTCTTGATCCACAACCGCTTGAAGGCGCTAGCTCTCAGTGCTTAACACAAGATCTGTTTTTTCCTCCTTCACTGGAAAAAAGATCAGCTTTCCAGGTAATCCACAGGATAGCCCAGTGACTGATATTCATGCAAGCATGTTGGGGGTAACTGCAATCAAGGCTGCTGTACCCACTTTGAAGTATTACTTGATGTGATCTCGGGTAACTGGTCAGTCGCTATTAACACATTGTCAGGATTCAGCCAGCTGCCCAGGAGTGCTTTTGCTCACAACAGAAGAGTGGAAAATACAGTTTAACAGACAAGCCTGTATTTCACGCAGGGCTAATCTGCATAGATTTGAAGGATCATATGGATAGGCAGTATTCATGCCAACTATTACAAGCCTGTAACTTCCCATGTTGACTAACATAAAGCAGCAGTTGAAATTGGGATTGCCAAAGCATTTGTCACCCTGACCTGCCCAGGTTGATCCTCTCCAAGCTCCCAAACTGCTGCAGTTTACAATTTAGTCCAATGAAGTAAACAGGAGCCAACTGTGGCTCCCTCTAATGTGCCAAACTAGGGTACAGTGGCTGTTGAGAAACTTCTGCGTGTTAACCCAACCATGCTTCTGGGGGAGCAAAATCGGGTAAGAGGGCAGGTAACAGCCATTTCACTCATGCACATCTAACATGCAGTGCACCATGAGTCAACACAGGGAGGGTTACATCTACCCCATTTTAGACATAAAAAAATTGGATTTTTAAGTCTGAGCAATTCTTGTTATCAGAGAGAAATAGGCCTTTTCAACAAGTGATTGAAATCACCCTTTGTTGCCAAGGTCACCAATGGAGACATTTACAGAGCAATTCAGAGCACCCAATTGAATGAAACTCGGTCTCTCCCAGCTCCACCAGGGTTCCTTTGTATATGAGATTATCTCACGCATGCAAGGAGCAGGAGGAAAAGTGAGAGATCTATATTATCTTCACAAGCATCTTTTCCCAGGAATATTTAGTAAGAATGTCTGGAAACTACCATGTGTTTTCTTCAGAACTATACATGTAACAGTAATGATTAGTATGCAGGTATGAAAGGAATATTGTTATGTAACTCAGATTTTTTATTTCATTTTGTTAAAAGTTCTATATTAAGCTTAAAAAAAACCACCTTTCAATGTCTTTGAGATCAGTTTCTTTTTGTTCCAAATGCTTCCCAGGTGGGTGCTATGTTTAATAGAATATGCTTAAAAGGAAACTTTTTTAAAGTAGGGCAACATTGCATTGTGCAAACCACTGAAGTGTAAAAATTAAATAAGTAGTTTTATTCATTAAAGTTATATTTAATTTCTAAGTGTTTTTCATTAAAATAATCCATGGTGTTTGAACTGGTACACGTTTGGAACACTTCAATATTATTTTTAGGTTGCTTTGGTCTTCCTGAGGGAACTTTTTGATATTACAAAAATTAATCCTTTTTTGGTTTTGTTTTTGTTTTGATTTTGTTTGATGATCAAGTGAAACCACTTACAAGTCTTGGACTTTAAGTATTAATAAGTATGCCCTTGACTTACCCTTCTGTGAGTTATTCAGAGTCATATTAGCTACATTCAGTTGCATTTAAATTGGTTTGCCACTTACTCCTTTTATCAATATTTGTACTATGATGTGAAATAACTTCAGCTGCTTCTCCCCTTCTTGTTTTATCATTTGAAGTTAAGTTCCTAGTTTTCATAAGAAAGTTGTATATTTGTTCTTCTTGCCACATCTTAAAAAAAAAGTTGCAGGTCACCACACAACTACACTTTTGAAACAAAGTTCCACTCGTTTAGAAATAACATTGATGGAATAGGAGCATATAGAAGTAATTACTTTATGGGAAAGCCATTACTGAAACTAAAATGGGGAGGTTTTGAGTGTTTCATTGTGGGTGACTGCAGCTTCCAGCATATGTTATCAAAGATGAAATTTCACTAACAACTGACAACAGTTCAATAACATACGTGAAATGAGTAACGCTATTTCATTTTTGTCTTTCATCATAAAGGATATCAAGAAATAACTGTATATTATCCATACCAAAAATATTTCCTTAAAATACAGGCTCATCTGAGATAAAACTATGCAAATGCCTTGTGTATCACAACAGTAATATAGGATGAAAAAGCCTATATTGCCTTACGTAATGAAAAATCATTTGAGTGGGAGATTAATAATTATCCTAATTAGATTTGATCAGTGTAACCTGCTGAATAGTCTTTAATGATCACAAGTGCTCATGACCCTAATTCTATTTACATCTCTCACCATCAAGATGAAGAAAAGGGTCTAAGCAGGTGTGTAGAAGTCTAGAGGAATTTTACTCCCTTCATTTTCTGTATTTTCACAGCTGTTACTCACCTTAAAAGATCTTAAATTAGAAGTGTTTAACTCCTTTACCTTCCTAAAGGCAGAGTCAGATTCACCAACACATTTCAGCACTGTTTCAGTGCTAATACTAGGCTTGTAACTGTATAACAACAACTTCAAGCAAAGAAGAGGAATAGTTGTTTAATAGCCATTGTGTTAGCCTGGAAATTAGGAGATATGTATTGTACCTCACAGATTTTCCATGTAACCTCCAAACAAGTCATATGTCTGCTCTTCAGACCACCATCTATAAAACAGGATTAATAGGTTTTTGTTACCTCACAAAAATACTGGGAATTATTGGTACATCTCTAAACAAGTAAAAATGGAACACTTTAGATGAGACACAGCATCTCAAAAATGTAGATGGGTCCTGGGCTGGAGATGACTCATGACTGGGCAGCTCAGAGTGTTGGAAGAGACAGTAGACAACTATCTATCTCTGTGTATTTAGACACGTTTAAGTAGGTAGACTTAGCCTGTCGCAAATATTCCCAAAGTTACACACAGTCAACCAACTTATGTTTTCACTGTGCAGTGCCTCTGCCAGGGATCTAGATGGCAAAGAAAACAGGGATATCATGAGAAGTCATCATCTTCCAACACATGACATACTTAAATTTCCTTAAGTATAGGTCTAGCAGCTGCAAGTGAATATGGTAAAACAGTTTAACTTATGCATTGCTACCTCTGACCTTGCTTCTTCAGTTTAAAAAGCAGTGGTTCAGTAATCACTCTGAAGCAAAAATAAAAGCATCTGCATAACAAATCCATTGGCCTCATGGGGTTCCCTAACCATCTTCCTCTGAAAATCACCACTGACATGATCATGAGACAATATGAAGGTTTTTAACGTGAAGTCCTGATTGGTTGTAATGGTCTGAAGCGGAGAACAACCACCCATTGGGCCAGATCTAAAACAGGCACCATGGTTCTCTCTGACTGCCATTCTCTTTTTCAGAAAAGCACCACAGCTGTAAAAGGAAGGATTTCAAGAATTGCTGTCTCTGCTTCAGTATCTTGGGATTTTAAGGGAAAGGATTCTATTCTTCAGGGATGTCAGTGGACAGATTTCCAGAGCACAAAAGCCGTGTCTTCTAAGAATAAAAATACCTATATTAAATGACGTTTTAAAATTATGCTTTGTTATGGGATGATTTCACGTGATCTTTGCAAAGTAAAGCTCTGGGGATATGCTGTAGCAAATCCATTACACAATATTAGGATTTTTTTTTTTATTTCAGGGAAACAATTTCTTTATGTGGTATTTTGGAATCATAAAAGGAACAGAGGAACCCTGTTACAACTATCCAGGGCCATATATGTCATGGCTGCATCAGGCTTATTAGGCCAGTAATCCCCTGAAAAAAATACCACACAATAAAAGTGAAGGATAAGTCAGAGGAGAATTGAAATAAAGAAACAAAAGCAGTCGTAAAGGAAAAATAGGATTGTCACAAGAGTGCACTAGAATACCTCAGGATAAGGAAGACAATCCTTAAAAGCATCAGGAAGCAAATTACACCATCTGTTCAAAAAAACTGAGCATTCTCAAAGTACCTATAGGGCTTCATATAAACATTGTCTCAAGTGTCTTTTGCAGTATGTCTATTACTGCCCAGAAATGCTTCAGAAGAACATCCCATTGAGACCTGTAATCTCTAGTCAAAAGCAATTATTATAAATGTATCTGAAAACATAGCTGAGCTTTCAAAATCTCACCATGTATGTTCTACTGTATTGCAGAGGTCTCACTCTGATGTCATGATCTACTAAACTTTAGACAAAGAAGTTCAATTAAATTTAAGGCATCTGACTATTTTGAAAATTACATATAAAGAACACAGTAATGCCAAGATAAATTCAATCATGTCTTTGTCAGGGTTTTTGCAAGAAAGAATTTCTTCCAAGATTCAAACCAACAGTTGAATTATCTATACATCAATATCTGATCTGTGTACAGTGTATAGATGAAAATCAGCCTTAAATTTGAGTATATATACAGGTTGCCCAGAGAGGTTGTTGAGGCCCCATCCCTGGAGGTGTTCAAGGCCAGGCTGGACGTGGCCTTGGGCAACCTGGTCTAGTGGGAGGTGTCCCTGCCTATAGCAGGGGGGTTGGAACTTGATGATCTTCAAGGTCCTTTCCAACCTAAACCATTCTATGATTCTATGATTCTATGATATGCTGTCTAAATAAAAATACACAGAGTACAAACAAATATGGAAGAGAATCTTTGTATGAGGTCCCACAAGAAAATATCTGAGAAAAAGCTGGTTAGAAAAAACTGTTCTAGATCTTTTTTTTTTTTTCTTAGAAAAAGGAGTATGAATAAAGAAGCTTTCCATGCAGGCGGAAATGCTACTATTTTATCCTTGGCCAGAATCACAAGGTCAAATTCCTCGAAGTGTGCTTGGCAAGTAGTATATAGGGGGGGAAATAACATATATGTAAGTATGCACACACATTAAAGCAATCAGTGCAACTATATTAAGATTTTGGAATCACACCATCCTACCTCTGCTTGGATGTTTGGCTTCATCCTTTGAATTCCTAAATATCCCACACTTCAAGAGTAAACAGCTGTAACCACATAGCTCTGTAATACTGTTTTGTCATGAACAGTAACAGGCCATAAGCTTTATACTGAGTTTGCACAGCCTCAGAACTGAGGCTTGTCAGGCTTCTTCTGTCTGAAGTTACCCTGATCTGCCTACAGCTATGTTTTGTGTAGTTTAGCTGTGGCAGTGTTTTTTCTAACTGAGCGGGTGGTGATGGATAATTTGTTTTAATTGTTTTTATCTTTGTATAGTACAAACGTAGTTTTATATAGACAGCAGTTACAAGCTAGCCAGCAGACGTTACAGCAAGACCCCTCTCGATCGCTTACCAATGGTCTTGGGGGTTTGGGGAGGTCCCTACTGACTGGAAGCTAGCCAGTGTTATTCCAGTCTACAAAAACGGCATGAAGGAAGACCCAGGGAACTACAGACCTGTTAGTCTAACCTCAGTTCCTGGAAAAATTATGGAGAAGATTATCCTGGGTACTATTGAAAGGCATTTCAAGGACAATGCAATCTTCAGGCACAATCAACATGGGTTCACAAAGGGAAAGTCCTGTTTAACTAATTTGATATCCTTCTATGACAACATCACCTGCCTAGTGCATGAAGGGAAGGTGGTGGATGTAGTTTTTCTGGATTTTAGTAAGGCTTTTGATACTGTCCCTCACAGCATCCTTCTGGACAGATGGTTCCACTGTGGGATGAGCAAGTTCACATTGCACTGCATGAAGAACCGGCTAAACAGCAAGGCTTAAAGTACAGTAGTGAATAGGGCTACATCTGGCTGGAGATTGGTCACCAACAGGGTTCCTCAGGGTTTGGTTCTAGGGTCAATTCTGTTCAAAATATTTATCAACAATCTGGATGCAGGAGTTGAATGTACCATTAGCAAGTTTGTTGATGATACCAAACTGGAATGTGCTGTTGACTCTATTGAGGGACAGCAGGCCTTGCAGAGGGATCTAGATAGATTGGAGCATTGAGCAGTCATTAATGGGATGAAATATAACAAGTCCAAATGCTGGATTCTGCACCTAGGACAGAGTAATGCTGGGCACAAATATAAATTGGGAGAGGAGTGGCTGGAGAGCGGCCCTGCAGAAAGGCACCTGGGGGTGCTGACTGACAGCAGGCTCAATAGGATTCAGCAGTGTGCCCTGGGAGCCAAGAGGGCAAACCACATCCTGGAGTGCATCAAACACAGTATCACCAGCCAGTCAAAAGAGGTGATTATCCTTCTGTATTCATCATTGGTGCAACATCATCTTGAGCACTGTGTGCAATTCTGGGCCCCACGATTTAAGAAGGATGTGAAGGTACTCAAATGCATCCAGAGGAGGAAACAAAGCTGGTGAAAGGGTTGGAAGGCATGTCCTGTGAGGAATGGCTAAGGACTTTGGGTTTGTCTAGTTTGTAGAAAAGGAGGCTGAGGGGTGACCTCATTGCTCTCTACAGCTTCCTGAGGAGGGGAAATAGAGAGGGAGGTGCTGAGCTCTTCTCCCTGGTATCGATTAATAGGACACATGGGAACAGCTCAAAGCCATGCCAGAGGAGGTTCAGACTGGACATTAGGAAGCATTTCTTTACTGAGAGCATCGTCAAACACTGGAACAGGCTTCCTAGAGAGGTGGCCCATGCCCCAAGCCTGTCAGTGTTTAAGAGACATTTGGACAACATCCTTAATAATATGCTTTAACTTTTGGTCAGCCCTGAATCAGTCAGGCAGTTGGAATAGATGATGGTTGTAGGTCCTTTCCAACTGAAATAGTCTATTCTACTCTCTTCAAGCAGTTATTCTATATGGAATGAGATATTTACAACTCTACAATACTGAGGTAGTGTAAAGAAATAGGAGTCTGGTATGATACCAGAAGCCTTGAGAAGTGGGAACACAGGATGCAGAGCACAGGATGATGAGGGATGTGGCACAGGCACAGGCTGGCACTGGATACCCCACAGCTAAACGCAACTCACCCACTGTGAGTTATAGCAGTGCAGACCTGGAGCTGGACAAAACTATGGGTAACAAAGAGGACAATAGTATCTAACATACACCATGTACAGTACATTTGGATGTAATAAGGTCCTGCAGGCTAATGAAGAAAGAGAAAAGACATAAAAGTGTGTGAGACTCTGTCCAATTGCATCTTGAAAACCTCCAGTGATGGGGATTCTATCACATTCCTAGGGAGGCTGCTCCAGTGAATGATTGTTATGACTACAAAAAATTTCATTCTTATATCAGGGTGAAACTTCCCTCAGTGCAACTTGCACCTATTGGCCCTTGTCTTCTCCATGTGGTTCCTTGTGAAAAGTCTCTGACCTCTTTGTACCTGCCTTTTAAGTACTGGAATAGTGTGATGAGGTCTCCCTTGAACTTTTTCTTCTCCAGGGAGAAAAGATCTAGCTCCTTCTGTTGTTCTTATCTTTTTTCCTATGCCAGATTAAATAACATCACTGTCTGAAAAACATAAATGATGATATACTTGCCTCAATAAATAAATGTATGATAAGAAATAGGTGTAAAGGCCAGCAAAGATTCAATAATATTAAGACTATAAATATGAGAATGATTTATTATAAAGGATTCATTTGATTATTTCAAATTCCAATAAAATGTCTAAGGTATGTGATACTTCATCTTGTAATTTTTGACTGATTTCTGCCAAATGTATTCCTTATTAGATGATTTTCTGTTACGTTAGGCCTCCCCGATTTCAAGTATTCTTTTCCCTCACGAAATTTGCAATGTTATGCTACTTAACCTCTCACTGCAAAGATGTACTGGAACCATAGCAACATATCTCTTTGAACCTTTGCTTGGTTTTCCAATGAAAGGTATCACAAATCCATTTCTCCTCCTACTTTTTAACAACATCTACATGCATGTTCACCTAGTTTTTGTCTGTGATTTGTTTATGGAGACTGTATCTATTATGCTACAACATCTGTTTTTCAGTCAGGTCCTGCTAATATCCAGTTTTCCAGCTGAGTTGATTCAAACACTAAAGAGGTCATATTCATTCAGTGGTCATCTGCATTAATGCAGTCCCAAATTCAAGCTTTTTACTTTGTCTACCAATCACAAAAAGAGACCGCAGTTTGCTTTTGGCTACGTCTCATAAGAAAATGACAGACCAGTATCCACAAGTCACTAAAATGTGAAATATATTTAGTTTAAAAAATGTATTTATTCCTCCTCAAAATGTGTTTTGCTGATCAAAACTTATAAACCTCATAAAAATTTATGGGCTTACAAGGAAAACTAACTGCAAGATGTTGCTATGCTCTTACACATAAACAGACTGCTGGCAGCTAATCTCTCTGATTATGCAAAGATGGAATTATAGTATGAATTACTGATGGGCTCGCGGGCTTGGATTCCTCACTTCAAATTCTTTTACATTGTGACAAATGACCTACCGAGCAGTTTGGCCATGCACAGGAACAAGCACAGAAGCTGATGGGACTGTTGATACTGGTGAACTAGATAGTAAAAAAAAATTATCTGCCCTGAGTGCTAGAAGATTGCCTCAATATAATTACTATTATTTCCTTTGTCTCAACTTTATACTTTGTATTCATTCATCACAGCCTTAGAATGTGAGAGGAAGGAAGAAAAATAGGATCATGTTTTGGTGGGGATCCTGCCAAATCTTCACAAAACACATGGACAAAAATATTGATAGAAAGGCAAAATTACAACTATGGTCAGTGAAATTTAATGAAATTGAGAGTGTCTTTCCTTAGCCTCATAAACTCATATATTTTTAAACTATAAGCAAGGTTATGTAAGAGCTACATAAAAAAATAGTCATTGGAATTGAAGAAATGTGTGTACAGGCCAGATTTTCAAGGTCTCATATGCCTCACATATATCCATGGGATATTAAATAAGGACCAGATCCATTCAATATGTAAAGGAAATGAGCAAGTACTCACAAGGACCTCAGCACTACTTCTGTTAATGACATAGTAGTGTTGGTGTTTTGCTTTTGTTGTGACTTCTCTTTTTCTTCTTTCAGAGTGGAATTAATTTCCCTCTTCTTGTTCTATACTAACCTACTTATAAAGCCTACTTATAAAAACTAAAAATAAACTTCAAAAATTTCCAAAGAACCCGAGGTTGCTATACATTCATTGAGTATTTTCAGCCACTTAAACAACCATTGCAGTTGATCAAGGAGGAATTTGAGATGGCCTCAGAGGAAAAATACAGAAAATGATGCCAATAAAATGTTGAAAATGGAAAACTTCATAGATAGGCTATGGCAGATATAAATTTACTTGTATGATCTGAATTCTTTTTTCTATCATCCCCTTCAAGAGCAAGGATGTGGAGAGGGAAGGGAGATCCCCAGGAAGACAGCAATTTTTATTAGAGGTTGTATAAAAATCTATATGCAATAGGTGTCAAAGCTGCAAATGCAAAAGATAGATCTACTTTCTTTTTTTAATTTTTCAGAGCTTTCTTTGCGAACAGACTACCTCTCTTTTGATATAGCATTTTTGTACAGAATCCTTCTGAGTGAAAAAATTAACCCTACACTCAAGTTGACTTTGGCTCAGCTGTCACTCTCATCCCCCTGTTGTTGGCAGCAGGTACGGTAAGCCAGCCTTCAGCATTCCTTTTGAGCAATTGGCTTGTCTTTATTAGCTCCAAACGCTGTTGTCACAGAGAGGACTGTACTTATGTAGGTTGGCAAAGATGGGTATATTGGGTCTGGCTGGGACAGAGTTAATTTTCCCCATAGCAGCCCTCCTACTGCTGTGCTTTGTATTGGTAGCTAGAAAGGTGCTGATAACACACCAGTGTTTTGGCTACTGCTGAGCAGTGCTCCCATAGCATCAAGGCTGTCTCTCTGACATTCCCCTGCCCCACTTCACCCCCAAAGGCCAGTAGGCTGGAGGTGCACAAGATCTTGGGAGAAGACACAGCCAGGACAGCTGACCCAAATTGACCAAAGGGATATTCCATATCACATGATGTCTGCTCAGCAATAAAAGCTAGGAGAAAGGAGGAGGGGGGAGCATTGCTTATTATGATGTTTGTCTTCCAGTGCAACCGTTAGATGTACTGAAGCCCAACTTCCTGGGAAGAGGCTGGACATCACGTGCTGATGAGAAGTAGAGAATAGATCTTTTCTTTTCCTTCGCTTCCACCCACGGCCTTTGCTTTTACTTTTATTAAGCTGCCTTTATCTTGACCCATGAATTCTTTTCCATCTTATTTTGTCCTCCCCTGTCCTGCTGAGGAGGGAGAGTGAGAGAGTGGCTTCCTAGGCACCTGCCGTCCCACCAGAGCAACCCACCACAATGGGATTGCCATTGCTTTAAGAGGCTACAGATTGTACTAACTCTGTAAAGCCTCATGAATGGTTTTTTTTCAGATTTGTTTTGTCTGGGCTTATTTTTGGCTTTCCTGGCAGCTTGCTCAGCTATAACAGCCATTGTTCAGTAGCCAGGTGAGTATCATTTATTTTGTTTTAGTTTTGTTAACTTTGTACAATATTGTATAATAGGCGCAAGGCCTAGTGTTACAGAAACTTTGAGTCATTTCTGTTAATGAACAATTATTGATAAAAGGTATCCTGTGCAGATTCTGTTACCCTAAAATAATGATTGGATGTAGAGGGGTGAAAGCACAGGATGATAGCAGAAACCTTGGAAGTATGAACACAGGATAATACCAAAGGCCTCAGGGCTAAGAACAAGTTAACAGCTGTCAATTAATGATCATTAAAGGAATGCAACCTTGTGAGGTGTATATAACTTGTTTCAGGGGTTAACAAAGAGGGCAAAGAAGAGGTACTCAGATTATGTAACCCACACCAAATATAGTAAATGTGGATATAGTGTGGAATTACAGAGCAATGAGGAGAGCACAAGGTGTTCTCAATGTGTCAAAATAGCCCCCAACAGCGAGGAAGAAACCTTGGCTATCAACATCATACAGCTCTAGATGATGCTGTCGGTATGCTTACAACTCACTATAACGCCCTCAGAAAAGCATTGGTTACATAAGCAAAAACCCTTAGAACAAGCGTCATACAAAAATTTTAGTTTAACAATGTCAATAGTATTAATAAAGTTATTTTTTTGGATTAATTGAATAAATTCTACTAAAGCTGTTACTATCATTATGCCAGGACTAATAATAATAACTGTTGCATTTTTAATAGATCTAGATTTTAATTAGACTAATAACAGCTTCTTGCCTTCACATAAAAGATGTGCTGCTTTGGCCCACAAAGACTATACCAGTTGTAGCATACATCTGCTTTTTGATTGGCACAAAGGAAGTTCATGCTCCCATTGTGGAATTTCATGAGCTAAGGAAAGACATTTTCTGCTCTTTCAAACTGCAAGTTTTCAGCAGTCTGTTCAGCCAATAGAAGTATCAAAGCTTTAAAGATCTGTCCACAGAAACCATTAAAATGTTGAGCAAAGCAACTATATATGGGTCATTCCAACCCATATAGTTATTTTTAATGGATATTCTAGCCCTTCAATATAGTTATTTTTAAAGCTTAAGGGCCATGATCCTCTGAAAATGAAGCTCCATAATGGTAGTGAAACCATGTCAATTCTCACAACGTTATTATCTCTCCAAAATACATCTTTGGAGTACTAGCTCGACTCAGTCTGTAACTTTCTTTGAGTCAGTAGGACTTATGAAATTCTTGAGGAAAGAGTAGAAGCTTTTTAAGATGATAGCTGGAAATGATCAGTCCAAGGAATTTTAGATAATATTAAACTTATTTTGCTTCTATTTCTTAACGTTCCAGTTATGAAATTGATTCCTAAATTGAAAATACCCAGATTATTTTCTGACTGAAAAGAAATAGAAGTGTCATAAATAAACTGCTGGAAGCAAATTTGTTGGCTTTGTACAGCAGACTTTAATTTTCTCCATCACTTTTACAAAAAGTAATTGCATTTGCATATATATATACACACAGCACTTTTTGTGAATAGTGAGGTCATATACCTTTGTCTCCTTCATTTGATTAATTGCTTCAGTGGCATGTCTTTGGCTAGCAAATCTTATGAACATTGTCCTATTGTTCTATGCATTATTTCTAAGTAAAATGGATTCGCATCATAATACAAAAAAAAAAAAAGACAGAAGAATGAGCTGTGGAAGGGCTAGGTGATGTGTCCAAGGTCACAGAAAATGTGTTACACAGCCAGAAGATGAATACTGATCTCTTAATCCCATGCCTTAGCCATAACCCCATCCAATCATATTTCCTTAGAGACTTTTGGAAAAGCAGATTCTAATACAACAAATTCCTGTTATGTAAAGGGGTATTTCTTTGCATATGTATGCATATTTTTTCTTTTGCAGAGAGCTTCTTATCTATTCAGGTATTCATTCAAAAAACATTTTAGCCCAGAAATTAAATTACTTGGTAGTTTCAGTAAACCTAGAGAAGATGAAAATACATATAATACAAATTCAAATCTTAAGTGAAAACTCAGATAATTTTGTGATCAAGCTTCACCTGATATTACATCAAAATGTGAAAATGAATTGCATATGATTCAAAAGTGTGCTATAGTCAATTACATCAAATCCATAAAAAAATAATCTCTGATACTGAGTTGGTTGTTTTCTGTTAGTTCAGGGTTTTTTGTTTGATTGGGTTTTTTTCAGCTGGTCTAGACAGCTCAGCAAATACTAAGACCTGTATCCAGTGTTTTGTCAAAAGTTGTCTGAGGACAGAATTTTTGAAAAGGTGTAAGGGAATCACAAATGCAGATTGTATGTGGGACGCTACATTGCGATGCTTGTTTTCTTATTCCTCTTGAAAAATACAAAACTAAATCACCAATTCATAATTAAACTTGGGCATATTATATATGTTTTCAGTTTGTGATGTGAATATTTCACTAAGGTACCATAAATATTAGCCACAATTCACTGACGTTAAACAAAAGCATAGTGCTATCAATGCTTATCCAGTAAGTCTGTCAACAGAGACCAAGAATTCTGATACTTAGTCTTCAATCAGAAATAAGAAAACATAAATTGGTTACAGTCCATTAAGAAATTATTTTCTTTTTTTGAAAAAAATTAATAATTCATACTGTCACATTATTTTACAGTTTGCAATGTTTGCTGGTCGCTAATTCAGAACAATAGTTTAGGCAGAAATACAGATTCTGATAAGGTGATGTATTACTGCCACTAGAATTCACCTGGGGAATCATATGCAAGATGGAATGATGATGGCAAGCAGAGTGGTAACAGTGGGTTTAACTATGGAAAGTCTATTAGAGTACATTGGGAAAGTATATTAGAGTACATTGAATTGATTACTTAGTACTAAGCAAATGGCACTACTTATCAGTGTCATGTAATTCAATTGTGCAGATGTGCTGAAATTAAACCTAATATTCAGCTGTCTACTTGACATCTTGGCTTTTTGAAATGGAAGCTATATTCTAAACACACATGAAAATAATTAATGGCAAAGAGAAGGCTGCAAATGCAAACACTGTCTCTGACATTGATGATACTCTTTTAAAGGAATATTTTCTTCCCTTAGGAATTCATTGCTTGGGGAAGGACACTTATTTAGTTAGATAAGAAATTATGTTAAGAAAGCAAGTTGCGGGGAGAGGGGGCAGGGCCTGGAGGCAATTCTAATCATCAGCAAGATTAGAGATGAAGTTACCTGGGGTCTTCATTAGTTTTCATCATAATGCCAAGGCTCATGCTTTGGTTTCTCCTGGATTCATCTTGGCTCCTAGATTCAGAGAGTAGGATTCAGAAAAATCCATTCTTTTCAGCTGTCAAAAAACGCCTTACTTCCTTTCCAGAGAGACACAAGAGTAGCTGCTTTGGTGTAGGATTCTCTGTCTGTGTTGTGTTATTGAAAATTATTTTATCCAGCTCTGGAAGCCATATCTGGAAAAGTTTATTTTGTCACAAGCCTACTTATAGCTAGTCCTATCATCTAACATTTGCAGCAAGAGAGTTCATGTGCTTGGCAGTACATCCTCTTTCATTCATTTTAGCATCTATTTCCAGAAGAGTGCTAAAATTCTTCTGCATGAGCAGACCATAGTTCCTAAGAGTCTGTATGGAAAAGGACTACATTATATAGGTATCTTTCCTAAGGAAGCCTGCTCTACCTTCATGCTGAAAAAAAAATAATACTTGCAGATTGGCTGGCTCCTCCTGAACATTTGCCTGGTTTTCAAAAGGGATTTCTCCATGTTTATTCTCTAAAGAAAGTGTTTGTCCATGTTTACTAATTTTGTTTATGGGACTTGAGACATGAGGTGGCAGTGTAGAAGGATGAAGATCTTCTCAGAGCAGATGGCATCACTTGTGCCCTCTAATTCCATGGAAGCCCTAGGAATGCATGTATAAGCTGTGTAAGAATTACTTTTATTTGGAAGACAGTAACAATCATTTAAATATAAGTTTATATAATAGTTCTCCGCTTTTTTCATGAGTCTACCTGCAGATCCTAATCCTATACACTCACTCAAGTTAACATTGAGATCAATACAATTTTTGCCTGAATAAGGAATGTAAAGTTTGGAGAGGAGATAGTATTCACAAGTAAGAGAACAGCTTCTTTGTACTGAATTGTGAATCATACAACAGATTTACTGAATAGAACACATATTGCCTGCAGCTGAAGAGCTGATTATTTCCGATTATAAATCAGATAATATTTGGCTGAGAATAACTTCAGATTTTAGAGATCAAAAAGTCATTAGAGGTTAAAGATAGGGGTTAAAGTATAATAAATTAAGTATCCAAGACAAGCAGAGACTGGATTTCTGTTTCTACTCCAATGACGTGACTGACTGGAAGCATTTAGTTTTTACACATTCTGAGCCTGGCCTGGAAACATATACATTTGCTGCCCTCTTGCATTGAACAGAAGGAGAAAAAAAATGATGCTGTTAATGCTTCAAATTACATGCATATATAAATGGAAAAAACAGTTAAATACCTGTGTTCCATCTTGTGTAGGTTAAATAGCAACAGATTTGCAAGGGATTTGGAAAGGAAAGTTCCACTTAGTAACTTGTATCTAATATCTTTATTTTGTTTGCTTTTAAATCCACCCAGCATCCTTTGGAACAGAACAGACTGGCAGTATACAGAAACCACGCAGTGATATAAGTAGGTTAAATGTTTTAAAAGCTGCCTGCCTATCTACAAATGAACTACTTCCTATTACCTAGATACTGACATTAATGCTCCTTTCTACTTTCCTATTGCTGAACTTTGCCTTCTCAAGGCTACCTGCGCTCCGGTCCCTATTGTTATCACCATCCACAGAGGGTAAAAAAGTCTTTAAAAGAAAGATAAATGAGAAAGATAAAATTTGTTATTCTAACAAGATACTCCTATTCTCACTCCATCAGAGGCTATCTTTTATTTTATTTGATCACTTCTCAGGCATACAAGAATATTTTGGCATAGATGGTTATTAGATGATTCAAAATGATTATTGAAATCTAGACATCAGTCTTTCACAGACCCATAATACTTTCCTGACTAGTTTCCTACTGTCATGTCTATGCTACATGACTATGTTGACTGAAGGCTTTGCAGCTGAACATGTCATCTAGTTTTTTCTCCTAGTGTCTTTGCCTGTTTTAGGCACTAGGCATCACAGTGTAATTTGTGTACTTTCTTTTTCAGAATCGTGTCACAGAACTGTGAAATAACCACCTTTCTCTTGAATCAACCATCTACTTCCTGCCACCTCTTCCATTTTTAAGACTGTCTTTTATAATACTCCAGAGATCACCTATTCTCATACCACTGTCTGAAATGTTACATTGGTGCTTTTATCATACATAAAATCGAAATAGGCTACCATCTTCTGTATGTTATTCTAGCTACTAAAGCAAATGGCTTCTTTTAAAAGCACAGAGTAACAAGATAATGGCATACCTGTGGCTGTAGGGTTGAACCTTTCAACAGGTGATTATTTTTTACTTTCTGATATTATTTCTTTTTTCAAAGAGTAAATCTAAGTAGTCCACAAAAAAAAAAAAATAAAATCTGTCTGCAAATGCATGCTTAAACTTCTGTAGACCATAGCTCAAACTGCTACAGACTACAGATCATGCCGAGCTGATCCATCTGCATCTCATGCCATATGCCAGTTTCTCTACTTAGTGTGTGCTAGGGAATAGATCTATTAGAGATTAAGTCCTCAGTAAACATTTATCGGATTACAGAGTGACCATAATGTAGTATGTGCAATGGAAAGAAACTGGTTTACATTGGCTGCACTCTCTTTGTATCTACATGGTAAAAACCAAGGCAACAAAATGTGGTGGACCTAGATCGTGCAGATGTGAGCTTAGGTCAGCAAATGTATGTCCATCATAAATGAAGAGCTGGAGCACCTGCACCATCTATTTTTCTCTCCTCACATCAGTGTATATCTTTAGGCTTACGTGTCTAACTTAATGATAAAATTTCAGTAATTAAAACTATGGTGTTTATTCACACTGTCTCCTGTAATCATTTAACCAGACCATTGTGATACACCTCACCTAACTTTAACTGCACGTTTTAGATTGAGTCAGCGTTGTGTCCTTCTCCTGTAGGTGTTTATGTCTGAACTAGTCATCCTACACTCTCTTCATAGCTGAAATAGGAAAAGATAAAACACATCCTTAAAATGATTTTGTTTCTCTATTGACTATAAAGACAGCTTAGGATGAGTAGCTCAGATAAGGTTATTTTTGTTCAATAAGATGAAACCTATTCTAGGTGCCTAAACTAGCAGCCCTGCCTCCATTGGCCACCTATAGAGAGAGCTATGGCAAGAGCTTGGTTTCACACAGGACAAATAAGAACCAAAGCCTCACCAGGGTGTTCTGAACCATTTCATACTGCATTCCATTTTGGAGAAATCCTTGGATACTTCAGTCATTATCTCAGGCATCTCAAGTTGGATGCTAAAGGCAGACAGTGCAAGTGCCTTCTCCACCCCCACCCTCCCAACAAGTCAGAGGGAACTGCTAATTTAATCTGGCATTGATTTAGAGCAACTTTTATGAGTATGAGGCCCATAGAAATTTTAACTCCTACATGTTCATGGAATCATGGAACTGTTGGCTGGAAAAGATCTCTGGAGTTCATCCTTGTATTTGAAGTGGACTACCACCAACACTAGATCAAGCCTTGATTTGTTCATCTAAGTCCTAAAAACCTTCAGAGATGGAGATTGCTCAACCCCTGTTCTTGTGTTACACTGTATTTGTAGTCAGTATGTTTGTTCTTAATGTTCTGCGGTTGATTTGTAGTATTTGAAAATGAGAGGTACAGGAGATACAGGTACAGTGCTCATATAAATAGGGAAAAAATCATTAATTCAATCAAGATAATAAAACTGTAACAACCACATTGGATGTTTAGAACACCTATGCTTTAATGAAACAAAGTGATTGCAACTATGTAGATAAGAAATACATTTATTTACAGCATACATGTTTCGCAAAGCACTGAATATCCTTCAAATTCTAGTGCTAGTGCAAGATATTGTTCCATTCCTTTTCCAAGTATTTGACCATTTGTTGTTGTTCTTAAGGAACTAATTGCTCAGTTTAATAAGCCTCAACAACGGGATGTTTTTCTGACCTTTAAACTATTTTTTTTCTGTTACTTATTTACATCATGCCGCTGAGCCCTTGTAGTTCACAATTATTGTATCTTTTGTTTCTCTTCCACGGTCCTTCCTTAGTTTTGGATGCTGCAAATGCTCAAATTCCACAATAAGCCTAGCGTAAAACCTGATTAGACTAGATTTTTCTTAATAGTAATCAGGAGTACAGTTTTTCACATATTTTCACAAGAGGGGGCAATTTATTTATTTGTTCATTTATTTTTTGAACTAAAGATCATTTAGAGTTTGGAAGCACCCATAAGAAAATGGCTAAATGTTTGGGCATTTTGGCTCTAACTTACAACACTTAAACAAATTTGTCTTGCGTTTACATAAACATAAACCAGCCCTAAGCATGCCATTCTAGGAAGTAATATGTAAAACAGTTTTATAGCCGTGTGGACTAAGGATATATCATAAGTCAGAAGCAGCAGCTGTTCCCTTTGCTAGCCAAGCCATTTAAGCAGCGTTTGCTCATCAGTTCATTTTTTCTTAGCATGATCCAAACACAGTGACAGAAAACAATAAATGTCTTGACTGACAAAAAGCCTGGGTTTAGATCTAACCACACTCTTCTGCCAAAATTAAATGTTTATACCAAGTTCTGGTTTTGGCTTTTCTTCTCAAGAACAGTTCAGAGACTCCAGTTCAAAACAAAAGTGCCTATAAGGGTCTTATCCAAATTAAGAAAACTATAGATTGTTAAGTACCATTATCTTTCAAGGTCTACTAAAGGATTTTGTAGGTTTCTTTGACTTACTAGCTGAAAAGACTAATTTTTATTAAAAGGTCATTTTTATGGACACCAGCCTAGTGGAAATGAAACAGTTTCATAACATCTTTTGTGACCATTTTGGTTAATGAGCCAAAAAAGTCCTTAAGCATTAATGGCCCAATCATCCTCTCACTGTAGACAACAATAAATAGAATCATCATGGATGTTAATTGTAAGAAGGCTCACTAAGTAAAGCTGCTGTGACTAAACAGTTCTCCCCAAAAGGGAGAAAAAAAAAAAAAAGAAACAAACAAGTTAAGGAAAGCCTCAGTCTTTAAGCTAACTGGGAATACTCACTGTAGTAGACGCAACTCCCACCTCTCATCACAAACTACCAGCTAGTATGTCAAGAAAGGTATCAAGGGCAGAAAAAATGGAAAAGAAGGAGATGAGAGAGTGAAAGAGGAACACAGGACATTAGAGTCAAACCCCAGGAGAGCATAGCTGACTGCTGGAGTTCTTATGCCTTCCATATCCTGATAACATCAAAAAGCGACATGAATACAAAGACAAATTTAAATGAATTTAGTTGTATTTATCTACTTAACTGGGTTCTTGTGAAAATTGATTGTGTGATGTTTACAATATGCTTTGAAAATGAAAAGCAGCTGAAAAGGTATATTTAATTATTATTTTAGACACAGTAGTCACTGCGATTAGAACTGTGAACTGTTTTTTCATCCTGAATTCTTGATCTCAGGAGTTGCAGCTTTCTGAAATTTTTTATTCTTTGGACAGTTGTTACATACAGTGCAACTTTGAACAAAGGCAATTTGTCTATTTTTTTCCTCAGACTTCATAAGTGTAGAGATCAAGAAAGACCTGTGCATATCTAGTCTGAACTCCAGTATAACGTACGGTATAACATTTCAAACAGTAGTTCCCGCTTTCCATAAAGTGGCAATTGAACTGTGTCTCCTCTTTAGAAAAAGGCACTCTATCTTGATTTAAGTTTTTTTCAGGCAGCAAATAACAGGCAGGTAAGAAAATATACATTTCCATTAAAAAAAAATAAAAAAAGGAAAGAAAGAGGGAAATAATTTATCATAATTTATCAGCTGTGCCACTGAAAACATTAAAAACTGGACCCTGAAATTTGGAAGCAATAGATCTTTCATTGAATCCCTTCGGAAATGCTAGGAAACTTATTCTTATTTCACAGGAGTATACAATTTTTAGATGCATGCAATACTCTCATTCTATCTTCTACTCCCCCCAACTAAAACATAAATTAAACCAGTAAAGTGCTACTTCAAGGAACTTATCTGCAGAGTAACACGCACATAGAGCTAGAGAGTATAACAGTTCAAGGGAAAACTGTTTCCCATCAGTTTTGGAAATATAAAAAGTAAGTTATATTTTTGTGTTGGCATCAAAACGTAGAGATAATTCTTATCTCAACTACTGAAAAGGAAGTAGAAAGACCCAGTTGAAGATGCTTTATGAATGGTGACTCCCCTGAGTACAATTATCCAGTGTTAGAGGGACTACTAGAGACCCAACTTATTAGGCATGAATGCCCGTATACCCGCACTAAAGGCATGTTGAGAGGAATTATACTGTAGCTGAAGATCATCATTGTCTGTATTTCTTGCTTGTTAACAGCCGCTAGATATTATCACCAGCTTCTATAGCTTAGAGAATTGTCACCTCTACTGCAGGGAGTCCAAGGAGCAGTCCTTGGAAGTTAGGGAATGAAAAGCATGCCATAAATTGTGACTAAACTATGCACTGCAGATTAAGTATACTAAGTAGAACAATAGTGGACAGATGCCAGCAACAATGGGCTAAATAAAGATTTGAACCTACAAAGACTTGCATTTACGCTGGTGAGTAGTACGTGAGTGGGAACGTGGGAGCTTTTCTTCTCTATAACAAATACATTCAGAATCAGGCTATTAGTTTTGCAGTTAATGGACACAGCTTCTAAAAGGTACCTAATAAAACTAGCAATGCTCAGACATATGCCACTAAATTAGCTTAGTTAACTGGCTTACCCTCTCAATTAGATTGAAAGAAATCTATACTTCTAGAAAGGAAATATATAGTAGAGATGCTGATTAAAATCCCATTCCACGAAGCATTTCAGAAAGTGATTAGTCTGAAACACCTGCTTAATTTCTACTGAAGTTAAGGAAACCTGTATGTGTTCGAACGCTTTCCTGAAGAGTTGAGGGGTGATATTATTAAAATACGTACCATAGACAAAAACAGAACGTGCTATATAAAAGGTCTGATTTAAAAGACATTTATTCTTACACATACTTTAGTTTAATTGTAGAACACCGGGAAAAAAAATGATCACAGGTATCCAGGACACCAGTACCAGAAAAATACAGATGCTATTCTAAGATATTGCTTAGAATTATAATGTATACGTTGTTAAGAATTACAAACACTTATTATGCACTAGAGGGGTACACAAAACCTTGAATTTGTCAATCCCTGTCTATACAGTGCTCAGATGGGCTTAACATTCTCTCGCTGTCATTCTTGTTGTGAATTTATTACTCATTTGTTCTATAGGGATCATTTGCTAAGATCAACAAGCAATATCAAAGCATTTTAAAAATGGATAAACTGTGACTGGTGATCTAATCACTAGAAATAATTGTCAAGAAAAAAATATAAACAATCGTATATTTCAGGGCATAACTCCCTATAGCATGGATGGATAGACAAGACTATCAGAATACAATAAAGTAAGATACCTGGTTTCTATATGAAGTAAATAGTAACAGAAGTTTGGAGATGGCACCAATGTAAGTGACTTAAAAGAATGAAAGTCATCCTTTCCACAGCAACTCTGATGTGTGGTGCTGATTTTTCCTACTTTTTTATTTAGTTTGGTTTGTGGCATGAGTTTTGAGTATGAGCAAGGATGGTAGCCTGTGTACATTTGCCCAGACCAAGCGATGTTATTTAGAAGTCTTTTAAGAGCTATTATCAGTAAAAGGAAAAGGTTACTACACCTCTTAATGTGCAGAGCGTGAAGTCATTTAACATGAAACAGATGAGACATAGAGAGTTTTTTAAGCTGTTTTTGCCTCAAGCTTCTCTGTGGGGAAAAGATACAGAGCTAAAAAGATCTGTGGCTTTATTTATAACCCCACTTAAATCACAAAAATAACTCTTCAATTTTTTCATAAGCGATCTCATAAAAATATTGCTCCAGAAATCTGGTTTTAGTTTGCTTTCGATTAAGAGATTTGCATCTCATTGAAACCAGTGTAGCATGATGTATCGGGAACCTACATCTTAGTAAAGATGCTATTTCTGATATTTGCGTGCAGGGGATTGAAAATATAGGCATATTAGAATATATAGAATGTATATTTCCTATACATAGAATAAATATTTTTTTTAAAAATAAATGGTCTGATATTAATCTTAAGTCAAACATGTATAGGTCAGGTCAATGAAACAAAATGTTTACCCAGATACATGGCAAAAAAATTTCCCATTAAGTGAAAAATAAGGGAATGAGTTGTATAGAAAGAAGGCAGGAAGTGAAGGGAAGAAATGGAACAGTAGATATAATGTGTTATGAAGATAACTATCACAGGAAAATAATAATTTCTTAGATACACAGACAGAAACAGATAGAATAATATAAACACATATTAGGAGATGAAAAAGCCATAAAGAACCAATTTGTTCCATGATCAGGTCATCATTATATAAAAGTTGGCTACCTGGATTCCAGTGCTATCTCCAGAAACATTTGAGAGAGCACCTTTAGGGAATCCAGTATTGGTCTGAATGGAGCACAGATCTTCACATGGAAGCCCTTATTTTCCTAAGGAACTAATAAGAAAAAGCATGAATGGAGAGGGGCCTGTAAAACAGAGGCAAGAATAAAGGAGGTATGTGTAAAAATAAAAGCAAATCATAGAAACTAGAAAAAATTTCTGGGTGAATGTGATACCCAAAGTAGTTAATTTCCACTGCTGCTCTTTTCAGGAGAAAATATTTTAACCTCCTCCACATTTTCAAGATATAAAAATTGTGGAGTCTCAACCCTACATCTTACCTAAATTTCATTACTAACTTTCAAGTTACATTTAAAGGACTCCCATGCGTTTGCATTGAAAACATAATATTCTCCGACTTGTGAATGCCGAATCTACTATTTTAGCTACTCCTGATTAGAATCTAGATAACCTCTTAGCTAGTCTTGATTAGAAACTAAAGGACAGGTGTTTCTGTGCTATTTCTATGTGCCCAACACCAAAGACTCATTATCACAATTTATCTCATCTAAAGCATCATCTTATCTTTTTCTCCCATCAGCTTTCCATTGTCAGGCCTAGACTTCATGCCTAGGAGGAAGACTTAAGTGTAACACTGACTAAGCTGACTATAGATGGCGAATAACCTCCATACATTCATCTGGAATTCCATGAGTATGTTGAAACTAATGAGAAACAGAAAACAGGAACCAAGTTCACAAACTGAGCCCTTGGCACACCACTTGCCTTATTTGATTAGACCATTCCAGGTAGCATTCTCTAGGACAATGCCTGAACAAAGGTCTGAAAGATTATTTTGGGCACCACCCCAAAAACCAGAATTGATCTGCACAATTTGGCTGCTTTCATTCTGAACAGTCCTTTACCACCTGGGGCTTTTCACCCTCAAGGATCACTGTTTTCCCTCATGCAACTTCTAGGGTTTGAAACAGTTTTGTGCAATAAAAACACTCCTCTGGTTGGCCAAAATTCAACCACTGAATTGTTTCACACACATTCAGCTGAAAAAGCACAGAAACTGACAAATATATGATAGGGCCAAGGAGCTACAGCCTGGGGCCCAGAGAGCTGAGTGCGATGTAGCATGGATGCAGCTGCTGTGCTGTAGAAATAGTCAGCCTTAGGCACCATAGATATCAGACAGTCTCCACCAGGTGCCCTTAAAGAGGAAAGAACATAATCAGCCCATATTTTTCTTTAATTATCAATATAGTCATAGTCCATGCACAAAGAGATGCATCTTTGGTTTATGAAATCTATCAAATGAACCACCAATGGATTTCTAAGAATTAATGGAAAAGTGAGCAGCAGTCCAGAAATCTAGGGCTGAAGACATTTAACAATCCTGAAAGATGAAAAACAGAAGAATCAAATGCCATTGCTATGTCAACTAGAGTAAGCTGAATGTGCCTGGGACAGTTCTGTGGCACAGAGGCCAAGCAATATGAAATGGCCTGCAACCTGTTACATACTTTTTACCCCATGTGCAAACCGCCTGTTAAGAAATTTCTGTGGCCCGTGTCAACACATGATAGGTGCTGAGGAAATGTTTAGCACAGAACCAGTCTGCTGGTTTCCAGCATAGGTTATTGAGACCTAGGTTCTGGAATAATCAAGTATCACCTCCTCCAAGCTCAAAAATGGTTCATCCCAGAGAGCAGGAACTAAAGCAAGAGTGGACAAGGAGATCCTGACAAAATTCAAATGTAGAAATAAAACACACAAGAGGTGGACATGACCTGGGAGGAATCTAGTGACACTGTCCAAGCATGGAGGAATGCAGATAGGAAAGCCAAAACCCACCTGGAGTTGAATTTGGCAAGGGATGTGAAGGGCAAAAAAAAAAGGCCTCTACAGGTATATCAGCAGCAAGAGGAAGACTAGGGAAAATGTGGATTCTCTGATGAGTAGGTTAGGAGGTGGGGTGGCAAAAGATATAGAAAGACCTGAGGTAGTCAATGCCATTCTTGCCTCAGCCTTTAGTGGTATGACCATCCTTCATGAATCCCAGGCCCCTGTGACCACTGGGAAACTCCTTGATGGAGGAGGATTAAATTAGGGAACATTTAAACAAATTAGACATGAAAAAGTCCATTGTGTAAGGAAAGTGTCGTCTTCTTTAAGGGTATCTGGTCAAGGGCCTTTTTCACTGCAAAAAAAGGGATAATAAGAAAAGGAGGAAACCATAAACAAGAACATAAAGGGACACAAACAACCAACAAAGGGGAGGCAGTGATGAAAACTAAGCCTAGTCAGTCACAGAAATTGATGAAGGCATGTGGGAGTGTGAGAATGTTTATTTCAGTGATGTTATCTGATTGGGGATCTTGTCAACTGGGAAACTAAAGGAAAAGGGAGAAAGTAGAAACAAAATATACAGACACAGACCTGACAAAACACACACGGAGACAATGACAAGACACAAACCTCACCAGTCACACTAATTGATGGGCTACTCAGAAACTACTGGTGCCACTTCCAGGAAGATCAACCTGGACTTTGTAATTGATAAGACTGTAAACCAGGGGAGACTGTGACTGGGAGGGGTACAGGCATCGACAGAGCTGTACAGACCCATGGGGGAACGTGCAGGGAAAGGGAGAGCAGGGAGGAATTAAAAGGGGGGAAGACAGAAAGCGTTATAAAAGTATCTGGTTGTGTGTGTGGGCCCAGTGCCATCTGCTGGGGGGACTGGCATGAAGGAACTGGGTGCCAGCTCCTGGTGTCAGACTGGGGGTGGTGGCCCCACCCTGGCCGGTGGTGTCAGCTACTGGAGCCAGTGGGGTCTTTAACCTTCAGCCACTGTGGCAGTAATGGTGTGTGTCCCGAAAAACAGCTACAGAGTGGGGACAAGTGTGAGTGAGGTGAGTGAGAGGCTCAGCCAGTGGCTGGAGCAGGACTGTTTGTCACAGCCTGTGTGCCTGGAGGTGGGGGAAAGTGTCTGTACCTAACCCAAACTGGGTGTGCATGGTGTGTGCATGTGGAGTTTCTGTCAAACTCCAAGCTGGACCAGCCAGCCAGCACAAGGCCCCAGGTCTGGGCAGGGGTATCAGGTGGATGGCCGGTCTGTTCTGGTGTTCAGGTGGACCCACAAGTGTGGGGTGCCTGTGGGACAAGTGTGTGAGTACTGCATGTGTGCAGTGAGCACCCAGCTGGACCATCCAGTGCCTGGGATACATACTCAACTTCAGCGCTGGTTGAACCTGTGTACTAGAAAGTGGCAGCAGTATCCAGCAGCTGCAGCGGCTGGGCAGGAGGCAGTCCTGGGCTCGCCAGAGCTGCTGGAGAAGCCATGCTCCTAACATCCATTGTCACGTGGGACTTGATGGTCTGCACCCATGGGTGCCGAGGGAGCTGGTTGATGTCACTGCAAGGCCATTCTCAATCATCTTTGAAATATTATGATGATCAGAGGACATCCCTGAGAACTGGAAGAAAGCAAAGGGCAAGAAAGAGGATCCAGGGAGCTACAGACTGGTCAACCTCACCTTGATCTCTGTGAAGGTGTTGCAGCAAATAATCATAGAAACCATTTTCAGACATATGAAAAAAGTGATGTGAGTAGTTGGCATCATTTTATGAAGTGAAAACATGCTTGACGAACCTGACCGCCTTCTCCAATGAGATGACTGGCTTAGCATATGAACGAAGAGCAAGGATTTTTGTCTACCTTGAATTTAGTATGGTTTTTGAGACTCCCTCTCATAACATTAAAACTGAATGAAGTATGGATAGCGAGGTACACTGACAATTGGGTCATGTGCTAGAACCAAAAGATTATTGTCACCACTATGAAATCATCTAAAGGCAAGTCACCAGTTGTGTACCCCAGGGGTTGACACTAGGGCCAATACTGTTTGACATGCCCATTACTTTTGGGACTCAGCGCACTATCAGCAAGTTTGCAGTTGATGAAAAGCTGGGAGTAGTGCTTGATAAGCAGAGGGTTGTGCTGCCATTGAGTGGGACCTCGACAGGCTGCAGAACTGGGCAGAACAGAATCTAACACAGTTCAACAAAGGCAAACACAAAGTCTGGAACCTGGGGATGAATAATCATGCACCAGCACATGCTGGGGACTGACCAACTGTAAAGTAGGTCTGCAGAGAAGGTCCTGGGACTCCTGGTGGACAACAGATTGACCATGACCCAGCAATGCACCTTGCAACAAAGGCAGCCAAAAGTATTCTGGGCTGCATTAGAAGGAATGCTGCCACTAGGTTGGGGGAGGTAATACTTCCTCTCTGTTCAGCACTGGTGAGACAAATCTGGAGCGCTATGTCCAGTTCTGGGCTCCTCAGAGCCTTTTCCTTCTGGAAAAGAGATGGATCCTATCAATGTGTATAAACACCTGATGGTGACAGGGAGTAAAGAAGATAAAGCCAAACTCCTCTTAGAGGTATAGAGTAACAGGACAAGACAAGATGGGTACAAATTAAAAGACAGTTCCACTAGAAAGTAAGAAAAGCTTTTTTTTTTTTCTTTTTACTCTGGAGGTGGTCAAACACTGGAACAGACTGCCCAGAAAAGTTGTGGAATCCCTCTCTGTGGAGATGTTCAAAACCTGATTGGTCATGGCACTGAGAAAGTTACTGTAGCTGACCCTGCTCTCAGGAGGGGGTTGTACTAGGTAATCTGAAGAGCCACCTTCCAACCTCAGTCATTCTATGGTTCTGATATGCTGTGATTCTGTGACTGTGTTTCTTGAGTTACTAGAATAGATAAAGTCAACATGACTGGCTATCCATAGTAGCTGATGCCCCTACATAAGAAGTCATTCCACTTTATAAAGAGTTAAAAAGAATTAAAAAAAATTATGAAATTACTCACTAATGAAGATAAATCATTCTATTTTGACTTGCTATTAATTAAAGCAATAATAGATAAAGAGAGTAGGCAACAAAAATAAAATTAACATGTTTACTTCATGATATTTAATTTTAAAAAAAAATCTTAACCTAGCAAATAAGAAAGAAAACATGAAATCAACACACAATGATCCCACTATGATAATGCTTTTATTTTACAGCATTTCTGGCTTTTAAAATTACTTCAGGTTTTGCATATGCATTTTTCAATATATGATCTGACTCATTCTGAAAGTTATTCCTGTTCCGCTTCTAGTTCATGCAAATGATACCCAGCATGATTTAGGAATAATAACTTCCAGGCTTCTGCTCCGGAAATAGAATACTAAGAAAAAAGAAACAGAAAGGAAAATACTTTTATAGATTGAGGGGTAGAACAGAGATTTGAAGGATTTGTGGAATGTTCTAAAAGTTAAATGAAAACTTTACTCTAGTTTTTAATACAGACAACAATATTGAATGTCATATCAAAGAGATGAGAATAGAAAACTAAAAGATTCATATCTGAAATGACAGTAAAATCAAGCAACTTAATGCAGTCAGGGATGAAACATTGTCTCTTCCTGAAAAAAAATTGCAAATGAAATTACAAATGTAATGACAACATTTTTCAATAAATGCATCGAGTTAGAGGTAGTTTTAGGTAATCAAAGAACAGCATGCACAATTAATAAAAAGAGATGATCTGGACAGTAACAAACCATGCCTTAAAGGTATGCAAAGCTTTAGAAGGTATTTGGAAGGAAAGAATAATTAGAGACATGAAGGAAAATGGTAAATGAGATAGATCGTAATAGAGCTAGACCATGCGAGCTATATATCTTTCTTTGACACCTATTTTTTGAGAAGGGAAATGTAGTAGATGAAACACGTCTGGACTTCAGTGAAGCAGATGACATGTTGCCACAGGAGAAATTACTCATTGAACTTGAGAAGACAGCAATTCATAGGTAGAATTGGAAGGTGGAAAATGAAGGTTACTATAACAAAATCTCATGGAGCACTTTGAAAAATAAATGTATTTAATATTTTTACTTTGTCTTTAATGATATTTCCTCAAGAAATCTGATCAGTGAACATTGCTAGCAACACAAAGTTGGGAAACATTTTCTTTTCAAATAGAGGCAGACCAGAGTATTGTGTAGGAAGCATTAAAATATCCTTAACGATAAGGAAAGGAAGGGTGGAATAGGACAGTGTAAGATAGAATACAAAGGACAGAATGGGAAAAGAGAGGAGAGGAAAGGGAAAAGGGAGAGGAGAGGAGNGCCTGTGAAGGACTAGACTGGATTTGAAAATGCTGGAGGTATCTTCCAACTCTACACTCCTGTGAGAGATAAGAGACTGAAATTTTCAAGCTGAGCATCTTAAGGCATTATATACCTGATTATACAATCTGCAGCCCTGTTGCAGCATCACATCTTCAGAGACCAGAAGTAATATTAAAACCTTCTAAGCATCAGGGATGGATCAAGGAGCTTGTTGCATGTGTTTTACAGTCATGCAGGTTGACACAGTTTAAGGCCATGTTGACTTCTTACATATCAAAGACAACTCTGGAAACACTAATACTGAGATCCTAAGACGATATTGGCTCAACTGGCATAGGCAAAAAAACAGGAGGAAGCAAGCTGGTATCCATCCTGCTTTTCTTTGTTTTTCCTGACAAATCAGGGAGTTTTCCTGCATGGTAAAAAGAAGAAAACTCTCACTTGCTGTCTTCTATGCGGTCTGGCAATTTTTTTTTTGTATTTAATATTTTTAATTCTTACTTGAAGTATGAGAATCTATTTATTGATGTAGTGTCTCATGGTCCATAACCATTTCCAGACACAGAAACTACATAACTGAAATCTCCACTGTGGCTTGTGAAAGATTAATGGCAGTAAGTGAACGCTATACTTAAGCTATACTAAGTAGCTTAGTAACTTAGCTATTCACCAGGTGAATAGCAGTGTGACTGCTATAAACTAAGAAAGGACAAATAAATTTGGCAACTGTGGCTTGACAGATATACTTGAACATAATGATCTAGCAGTTGTTCAGACTGGGACATCTCTTAGAGCCCTTTGAAACTTGGGCATGGATTGGGAGAAGCCAATGAATCCCCACATCTTACTGTGATACAAGGTCAAAAGTAGACAGTGCAACCTTGGTCTCACCAGTTCAGTGGGAGGATTGTTATGCCTGTTGCCTACAGACTGCATTTTTCAAAGAGGTTAGAAAGTCCTCTGGCTGAGGGCATGAAATAACAGCCTTCCATGCACACAATGACAATTACAATCACTAAATTAGTGAGTAAAGCATGTTTCAGCTTTTTTGATCAACTTTTGCTGCTGAAGAGGATCCCTGTTAACATTTGGAAAGAAGAGGTGACAGAAGAGCTTCTGGGATATTGATACCCAAAAGACAGATGAATATCCTTGAAGTCCATTATTTCCAAATTCTCTGTTATTTTAGAATGATCATGCTGATTCTACCAACAGGATTAATATAAAGAAATTTTAGAAGGCTGCATCTGTACTAGTAACTCTTTATAGCCAGCATAAGAGAATTAATGTTTTTAGGGACTGATTCTTATTGTAGATGCCTGAAGCATGTTAAATGAATCATGACACACAATTGCCTACTCTGTAAAATTAAAGTGTGCTTCAAGCACACAAACACTGAGTCATAGAGTAATTTGGATTGGAAGGGACCTGTGGGGTTATCTGGTTCAACATTGTTCAGGTTGCTCAATTTGAGCTGAATTTTGAATATCTCCACATGTGAAGACACCAGAACTGCTGTGGACAACTAATTCCAGTGTTTGACTGTCCTCATGCTGAACACTGTTTTCCTAATATAGAAGCAGAATTTCCATCTTTGTAAACTGTACTTGTGTCTTCCATTTGTCACTGCACATTCCAAAAGAGTCTGGCTATATATCCTTGAAGGCAAGATACCCTCTGTTTTGTAGAATAAACACAGTCCTCACCGTCACTACTTCTGCATAGTGTGCTGCATGTCCTATTCATGTTAATGACCTTCAATTAGATTCACTCCAATACATCTTTTTTTTTTGCTTTAATATGCCCAAGATGTGCACAGGACAGACAGATGTGGCAAGGCACCTATAGGGACAGGCCTGTGCTGACGTGTGAAGTCCTAGGAAGTAAAAAATGACACAAAACATGTTTAAGCAAGTGAATTACACTACAAAAGTCAAACGTAATGAATTTCTGCGCTGGCAGCTCATTTCTCACCAAGCTGGTGCATTTGATCATTTCCTGGGCTTTTAATGTGATGTTTTTTTCCAGATTACATTCTGCATTCCGTTTCATTAAGTTTAGGTATTGCAGTGTCTAACTTTTCAAAAATCGAAGTTCCTTTTTAACAATATAGCCAAATCCGTGGTCCACAAATCTTCAGTATGAAAGTCAAGAACAAAATGTTCAAATGAACTACATTTCATTTGTATACAGCATAAAGCATTCTTCATTCAATATAGTCTAATAACCTCTGATCCAGACATCCAAATTCTCTAATACAAAAAGGATGTGACAAGGAGGAAAGCCAGAGCCCTTTTCCCATACAGGAGGTCCTTTTCTTAAAGCTAAGATATCAAATAACTGTTCAGTGAAGTCCACTATCTTCGTATAAACTGAATTGCTTCGGTGATGATACAGACTCTCTTCAACTAAAGTGATAACTAAAAAATATCAAAATAAACAAGTACAAAACAGAACCAAATGGAAGTGCAAAAGCAAAATGTATCTCCAAGTAAAATGTCTGCTATTTTGCTCATATTTTAGTAAGCCTAAGGCCAAATACCAAGGTTTTCACTCAGATAATACTGCCACTGAGTTAAAATTCAAATAATTGCTTAGATCTCTTTTCAGTCCCTATACTATCTCTTTGCTCATTCACTGTGTTGGCACAAGTAGTCCCACCAAATAAATCCTTTGGATAGAAGACCTTGTAGTAATACAGCATACCCTTCATTAATAAATGGGGTTCTACAGAAGCTGAGTGGATTATAAATAAAGTATTTTATAATTGCTATAATCATATATCAGAAATGTGCTTTACCAATTACTATTGCATTTTGCAATCAGCCTGGTTGCTAGGCTTTTTTCCAAACCTACAGGTCATGCTATATGGTTTTCTCTCTGGCAATTAACAGAAATTCCATAACTGTAATTATTTTCCTGAATAAATATGTTTTAATATATTATTTCAGGTTCTTGAAGCATCTAACAAGATGCCTTGAAAAACAGTGCTGGAATAGCTATTATGGTATTAAATACTTATGAGTCAAAGGTGATTGAGTACAAATTAGTTCATTGTAATAAAACTCAGCATCTGAAAAGAATCTTAACTGGTTTCCAAGGTACCTACAAATGTAAAAAATTGTAAGACAGAAGTATTACAGTAATGTACACGTCTCTGTGCAAAAATCTCTGTGCTGGGAATCAATGATGAGATAGTCTATAACTGGTTTTTTCTTCTCATTTCATTTTAAATGTTTCAATGATTTTTAAATTTTCCCTCTTTTTTGATCTGATCTTCAGCAAAAACTGAGCTAGGGCTAAAGGTAAAAGGTAATTAAATTAGGAAAGTAAATGAATCTGGTGTGTTGGTTAAATTTCTTTGCCTGTTCTCAATTATTTAATCAAAACATACAGTAAGCAGAATTATGTATCTGGGGATAGGATTATCTGACATAAAGTAAAAGAATGACAGGATTTGCAGACTTCGTAAATTAAATTGTGTGATTCATGCCTTTTCTAAGGATCTGAATGACTTTCAAATGATTCAGCCACTTTATGCTTTCTAATCCTTCTTAAGAAATAAATGGGAAAAATATGCTGATGTCACTTTTTCTAATAATGCCTTCACGCAATCATCTTTGAAATACCCGCATCAATCGCTTTATTTCTTTAATTGTATTGTAGATTTTTGAGTAGGTTTGGGGTTTGCTGTTTTTTTTTCACTCGATCAGAAACTTGTAAAAGTATTTAAAATGACCTCTCTTCTCCCATGTGGTACTAGACCTTGAAGACTTGGAACAATCCCCAGCTATTTCCACTAAAAGGTTTTCAGACATAAAAATATATTTTATTAATTGGGTGTTTATTTGATAAGGATGCTCTTACAGGAACTGGAAGGAGGCACTGAAGTTAATCCATGTGTGATTTTATTAATTGAAATGTAATTTAGTTAGAGCAGATGAACATATTTGCATTTGTCAGCTTTTGCTCTAGTGTATGAGAAATGAGCCTTAACTGAAAAAGAGTGCACAAATGGGTTTAAAGTATTTAATTGGATGTATGTACTTGTGGGCATTTTTCAAAGATAAAGGAGACAGGGAGGTTGTCTGGTTGTGTGAGCAAAATAGTGGCCTTTACTTTCAGCCTATAACTTTCAGCCTGTAACTTTCAGTGCTATGAGACCAATAGCCTGTCTCTGAAAGACTGATGTCCGAGCCACACAACCACATCAGTCAGATCAGCTCAGAACTGAGCTATTGTAGCAAGGCTACTCTGCTATGCTTTCACCTATCTTCAAAATGTCCTTCCAGCAGAGTAAAGCACTGTCGGGATGATCTGAGGTGAAGAAAAACAGAAGTAGAACGTTTGCATTCTGACACTGAGAAAAGTAAATTGTTAGTAGCTGCAGGGAATGAAATATTTTGTTTCCAAGGAACAGCAAATACATTTTCTATTATACAAACATTCAGTGGGAGTAGGGCGAGAAAAAGACTGAAACAAAATACAGTGTTTGTTATGAAGAAAAGAAGGAGAAGGGGATACATAAGTGCACATGCTATGTAAGAGTCATGCTACAAGAATTCAGAACTTCTTTCTTTCCTGTTCCTTTCATTCCCAGATCTCCCATCCCAAACTCTCTCTACAGGTCAGGATCAGATCCTGTAAGCTCAGGATCAGGTTCTTTCAAAGTTTTAGGATCAAACTCTGAACAACTTCAGCAGAGACAGAATTTTTATGCAGGATTTATATGGACAGAAAGACATTGAATGAACATATGAAAATAATTCATTGATTTTTATTTTATCAAGAACTGTATTTTATGTGCCTGACAAATATTATGCTTAATGTTTGTTTTGTAGTATATTTCTGAGTCCAAATGCAAAGAACACCCAAGAACAAACTCCAGGCTGCTTAATTGTATAGACTAAAGAAAGCATAGTTGCTGAAACTCCAGATATAAAAGAAATAATATGAAAAATATAAAAACAATCGTTGACCAGAAGGATTAACCTTCACTAAACCTGAAGTAAATATTATTCCCTTTTACATAAATAAATGCCTGTGGTATATTTCCAATCTGAGTCTTTGTGTATGGTATGATTCTATATACTTCAATATGCTACCTCAGTTATGGACGTGCTGGTTTTATTTTTCTTCTTTTGACCTTGCAATAAGGTACTGAAAAGAAGAAGATATTTTTTCCTGTTTACCCAGTTTTAGCTGAGAAATAGGCCCATTTAAAAAGGCAAGTTTCTGTGACTGTGATGCATCACTGACTTACTGTAACCTTAGGCGTGCTGCTTCTGTCCTCAAGCTCATCTTCTGTAAACTGAGCGTACAGGGTGTTTAGGAGACTAGAGTTGCAGAAAGATAACTGCAAAGAATGAATGCTTTTAATTTCTTTAGATATTTGCATAGATCTGAAAATCCCTCTGCTCTTTGCTTTGCACCTTTGAACAGGGAAATAAAGATAAAGGTATAATTGTTTTCCTTGCTTTCTTGTTTCAGTTAAAACCACACTGTTAACATGTTTTTACTGCTTTTAGTCATAAGATATAAGGCATTCCTGTTTTCCCAAGGATCATACGCCAAAGATCAGTTTTCCCTAAAGCTCAGGATACTACTTCATTAAAGCTTTAAAGCTAAACTAGGTTTACATATAGACTTTATAATGAAAAAAACAAAGTGAATAATTTTGAGAATAAAATCATTTGCTTATTCTAGGAAAGCCCTTTGTTTGGTGTCAGAAGAAAGCTAATTTATAGCTGTTTTAACTAGTTTATCAAGTTTCATGGAAGTGTTTTCCCATGTTTATTTTAAAAAATTATTTTAAAAGGAAGTTTTCCTATTTTGTATTGCTCTACAAATAACCCTAGCAGTAACAAACCAAACATTTAACTACAATGAGGTCATTGTAGCCTTGGGCAGCCTGGTCTAGTGGGAGGTGTCCCTGCCTATGGCAGGGGGGTTGGAACTCGATGATCTTCAAGATCCTTTCCAACCTAAACCATTCTATGATTCTATGATTTGAAGAATTAACCTTAAGGTGAGAGACTGGCCTCCTATACGCCTTCTTTGTTACAATGGATAGAGAAGAAAATAAAAGGCAGCAGTTAAGACCACTTCAGCTTCCATTCAAACCAAAACTGTTTAGAGGAGCTTTTTCTCTACATGTTTAGCTTTCATATTTTTATCCAGTTGCTGATAATTAACGGGTGGACTCTTCCACAAGCATTTGCCCAAGAGGTTTTATTTCCCAGAAATGGTAATAAAAAAGATTCCAACAGACCTTGAAACAGATACATTATTTTTTTTCAATCAAGACTTCATATGCAGCAAAAATATTATTATGTACAGCTATGTAGAAATGTAAGGATATGGATATTTAGTCCCAGTCACTTCCAGAAAAGAATTCATGGAACACTTATTATATCCTTCTTGTACTGATAACTAGGGAAAGTAAGCAATAAAGCATCAGGGAATAACTGTGCGGCCGTGATTTCTACAGAAAATGTTACAATAAGACCTGAGCATCACACTAAAATTACAGCAGGGGAGAACAGGCAGTCTAGACAGCTCTTTTGGATATACTCATAAGATTTATTTAACTCATCTAGGAATTCTGTTCAAGTCAGAGGATGATCACCATAAGGGTCCTTTATAGAAAAGGAAGGGAACTAGGGATCTTCAGAGGACAATAAATTCCACTCTACTTCCCCAATTCCAATTCTTCTCCTAGGAACCAAACTAGATCTGAAAACCATTTGTATTTATTTCTAACTTTTGAAAATCATAGTTTTCCAGCTAAAGTCACAGTCTTACTGCATGTTTTCTTCTTGAACTAGTTGCTTAAACTATCATTATTAGTATCTAAGATAGAAAATGAAAATTTTACTTGAGGTCCACCCACAGCCATTGCAGTAGGTAACCCATATTAACCCTTTCTCAAGGTCTCCTCAGTTTGCACACTCTGAAGAAAAAACACCTAAGACATCTGTAACTGTTAGCTCTGTACATATCTGTGGTTTGTTCATTCTTTCATGCAAAAACACAGCTAAGTAAATGTGGCATTTACTCAAAATGTGTCACCTGAGAAAAAAAATTAGTGGAGCGTGAAGAGCTACACATAGCTTGTCTATGAGGATTTTATCAGTGTCAAAGGCCTTCCTGAAGTTCAGGTAGATGACATCCACTGCTCTCCCCTTGTCTACCAGGACAGTCATTTCCTCATAGAAATTTTCAAGTTGGTTAAGCATGACTCCCCTTGGTGAAGCCATCCTGACTACTCCTGATGGTTTTCTAGTCCTTAATGTGCCTGACTGGCCTGTAGTTCCCTGGGTCTTCCTTCTCACCCTTTTTGAGAATAGGAGTTACATTTGTTTTCCTTCAATCTTCAGACACTCCTCCAAGTCACCATGATTGATCAAAGACTATTGGGAGTGGCCTCGCAATGGCATCTGCCAGCTCCCTCAGCACTTGTGGGTGCAACCCATCAGGGCCCATGGACTTATATATGTCTAGTTTCTTAAGTATCGCTTGACCTGATCCTCATCCATGAAGACGGATCTTCAAGCACCATCTTCCCTGCTCCACATTTTGCCTCTGAGACCTGGGACTTCTGAAGGCCAGTCTTGCTAGTAAAGGCTGAGGCAAAGAAGGCATTCAGTACCTCAGCCTTTTCCACATCCTATGTAACCAGGTCCCTCGTCTTGTTGAGCAATAGGGCCCACATTTTCCCTAGTCCTTTTTTTGTCACCTATGTGCTTAAGTAAGCCCTTCTTGTTGTCTTTGACATCCCTGGCCCGATTCAGGTCCATTTGGGCTTTAGCTTTCCGAACTTCATCTCTGGATGCTCAGACAATGTTTCTGTATTCCTCCCAGGTTACCCATCTTTGCTTCTACCCTATGTATGCTTCCTTTCTGTATTTCAGTTTGGCTAGGAGCTCTTTGTTCATGCACAGAGGCCTCCTGATATTTTTATCTGACTTCTTATTCATTGGGAAGGAGCTCTCTTGAACTTGGAGGAGGTGATCCTTGAATATTAACCAGCTTTCTTGAGGCCCCCCTTCCCTCCAGCGCCTCATCCCACAGGATTCTTCCAAGGTGTAAAAGGCATGCTTTCAGAACAATACAGCTTCTTCATTGCTAGAGAAAGTAATTTATGTTCTCGTTCTATTTCTGTGTGTTACTCATTCATGTGCCGGTAAATATTTGACCAAGGGAAAATTATCACAGAAGTGTTCTTCTAACTTTATGAAAGCAGAGGCTCTCTCTCTTCTTCCTGTGCTATGTTCTTCCAACACATCATCTTTGATTGAGTTCAAGTGCCACAGAGACTAGAATCCATTGGACTCAAGAGCATTGCCAAAACTGTACATTAGACTATGGTAGCAGTCACCTGTGAAATAGAGTTGGGGAGCTGTCAAAAAATAAAGCTGCTCATAAAAGACAATCCTTATTTCAGTGAGATAAATCTGGAAGTCTGAAACAGTATTGAGTATTACCAAAAATAAAATTCTCCTACAAATATGTTATCAAACACTTTTTTCAGGCTCAGGTGAGAAACAGTGAAAATATGTTTAATCAGTGTAATTGATTACAAATTAAAGTAAAGGCTGCCAAAATGGAGCAAACAGCTGCAGTGAACCTGTGAGAAGGAAATGAAATGATGCCTACAGGTTACTGCATGCTTCACAAAAGTTATTTATAACACCCATTTCTCATTAAAGCCAAACAACAAGAGAAAAAGATAGCTTGAACTACCCTCATAATAAATTCAGATAAAGTTGGCTGTGCCAAAAAAACAGGTTTATTGAGTACATTCATTGCATTTTTGGAGGGTGTGGGGATGTGGGATTTTAATTATTGTCCTCTATGCTTTGAGAACATTAGCAAATAAGCCACATATTTACTACATGTTCTGAACTATAGTTCAGTCATTTTGACAGTTATGAGGCTGCAAACCATACCAGAATACTGTTAATAATATAAGGTAAATGCTGATAATAATACAAGGCCAACCTTGGTTATCTAAATTTCAGCCACTTAATATTTCTTTTTACCCAAAAAAAGACAATGTACCCAGCACCATAAATTATAATGAATGTTCCCTCAAACTATATAAAAGCTCAGTTATCTAAGCTGCCTTGCTGTCCCCTAGGATTTTGGGGGAAATTATGTCACGCTGTATTCTAGTGCTAGTTACATAATATTCTTCAGTATTTAAAAAAGAAAAAGAAAATACAAAAGAGAAAGGAAAATAATAAAAAAGAAAAGACAAAAATATTTCCCTCATTGTAACAGTTATGTTCTTTTAATTTTAAATTAAAATTGCTGGGAAAACTGGCCATTCCTTGTAACACATAAATCACTAGAACTTATCTAATCAAACCTTTTGTTTTGTTTTGCTGTTGCTTGTTTACGTGTGTGTTTAAGATGAAAGGTTAGACCTTAAAAAGTAATTCTGTATCTAAAATTTCACACAATTCCTTCGGTGACTTTTGGGGGACTGTCCCCTTGAGAGAAATGTGGGAGCCCAGGCTTTGCAACCAGTCCCTGAAAAGAGTTAAGGTCTCACTAAAGGTCAGAATATACCAGGACATTTTGAGAAGGTGGACCCAAATTTGGTGACCTCTTTGTGGATTTAACTGAGAGTTTCCTTAACTGAAACACTGAGGAGAAACCCAGGTCTGAAATCCTGCCTCTTGCTTACCATGGCCAAAGAGTCTGCGTGACCATTATTTCATCAGGGCTGAGAAAGCACTGTCCTTTCTTCCAAAGGACACTTTTTCACTTCTGCCTTTCCAGGTCTGCCCATGTCACAGGGCTGAGGTGAATATGGATCCTTGTGGTCAGTGTGCTCTCACAACAAGCAAGGAACCCAAGCTTAGTTTTCTCTGCTGCCTATAAAGAGCTCAGATCTTGTTTCCTACTTGCCAGCAGAGCACCTAAATTGCCAACCTAAAGCACAGTGTGTTCAGGAACTCTCTCAACCCCTAATACCACAGCCCTGGCCATGGGTAGAAAGGAACTCAAGGCACTGTGGGCCAGGAAGAGAGCAGAAGGAGGAACTAACCTACTAGTCCCTCCTGAGTGAGGACATTACCACACCTGGAAGAGGAATTTCTAAGTGTATTCAGTTCATAAATCTTGGTATCACACACTGAACCATTCTGGGATACAGAGAAGAAAGAGGACCTGGATTATGGACACCAGCGCTCAGCTAAAGAGGTGTTTCCACAGCATACCCAGCACATCTTGATGAAAGGGGGCAAGGGCACTGCTGTAGACTTTAAGCTGACAACTTTTACAGTACAGCCCACTGGTATGTTGGAGTGCAAAGCTGCAACACCCCGGCACAAGGCCTGTGTGTCAAGTAAGCATCGTTTCTCTCTGGTATTGCTCCTTCCTGTGCAAAGGTACGCAGTCTTCTACTGTGAGGATAGCAGGATCAGTAGTTTCAGCCTGTCCAGCAATAGCTTCTTCCCATGGTCTAGGACAGCCTTTATCTTTTTGCATAATTGTTCCCTGAGAGGAGAAGAAACAGATGTTTCTCTGCAACTCTGAGTCAGGGGACTGATTTTCTGGAAGACCTTTATACATGATGTTTCTTGGATGCTGCTTCATTATCACCTGGTCCAGCAAAAATGTCTTGCTTCTTCTCATCGTGAAAATAAAGTCAGACTCTCATATTATTTTTCATAGTAAAATATATTCCAGTTAATGTGAATACACTCAGACAGGGAGGGACACTTCACTGCGACTTCTCACAAGATACCCATTTAATCTAATGGTAATGATTATTGCTTAATTGAGATAAGATTAACATAAATTCCACCCAATAGGGATGCAGTCAGCTGGTGCCAAAGGATTGCATGATGCTCAATTAAGTGTTTAATCAATGCAAATTTCTTAGTTTATGTCAATTAATAAAAAGTAAGTATATTAATAATAAATCAGCAAAGTATAGCATTTATGATCCAAAGTATTCCAAAGCACTGAATGAATACTGTATTATTTGTAAGGCAGAAGTTACCATCACAAATTATAGGAAGATAAATACAGGTCAAATAAAAATGAGGAGCTGTTAATATACACTGCAGTGATGACAGTGTGAGGATGGAATGCACAAGTTTATCAGATAGCAGAATCATCTGGTTCTGAGTGCTGAAGCCCTCCACACAGTACTAACTCTGCAAAGCAACAGTGTTGAGAAAAGCAATCACAGAATCATAGAATGGCTTAGGTTGAAAGGGACCTTTAAACACCTCTGCAATGAGCAGGGACATCTTCCACCAGATCAGGTTGTTTAGAGTCCCGTACAACCTGACCTTGAATGTTTCCAGGGATGGAGCATCTACCAACTCCCTGGGTAACCTCTTCCAGTGTTTCAGAACCCTTATTATAAAAAAAAAATTCTTCCTTACATCTAGTCTGAATCTTCCCTTTTAGTTTAAAACCATTACTTCTTGTCCTATTGCTACAGGCCCTGTTAAAAAGTTTCTCTCCATCTTTCTTATAAGCTCCCTTTAAGCATTGAAAGGGTGCAATAAGGTCTCCCCAGAGCCTTCTCTTCTCCAGCCTGAACAACCTCAACTCTCTCAGCCTGTCCTCATGGGAAAGGAACAACCGGAGACTTCACAGCCTCACTGTGCACCCAAAAAAGGTCAACAGGAAGAGGCGGCTATAAGGTTTCTTGTAGATTTCACGGCCTTTAAAAATTGTCTTATTATACAGGAGATACTCAGAGTCCCTTGTGCCCACGTTTAGGGGAATGAAGCCAAGCCTATATACATAATGACTCCTTTTCTTGTATCTGGGCACAGACTGGAGCTCCTTAGCAGAACACATGAAAAGCAGTTTTGCTGGTCCAGAAAGAATAGTTCAGGTCCCTCCTGCCACCATAAATGGAGATGTAGAGGGGAGGGCAGAGATGAGAAAGATCAAAGGAAGAAATCAGGGTGTTCAGGAAAATGTGGCTTGCTGCTTCTGCTACTTCAGCCATGACCAGCCTGACCTTACAGGACTTTAGTATAAAAAAACCACAGTCTACACAAACATAGCTCTTAGATTGCTCCACTATTCACCTTTTCTGTGCAGCAATTTTATTTTTGCTATGCCTAAAGCCAATTTAGTCTAGACAGGTGACAAAACCAGAGATTTTGAGAAATGGAGTTTATTTCTTTTCAGCATCAGTTCAGGCTGGGTTGAGGCAGTCTTCAAGGATAGCATGCACATTTTCTGTGTGATACTTTGGTTAGCTTTCAGCTAATGAGAATCACACTATACATTGCCCCTTTTATAATATAGTTGTATGACAGGACATAATCGGTGATTTCTGTGATGTGGACTAAATATTTGCCCCAAATATCAAATAGTTATAACAATATATCATAACAAGCATCCGCAAGGTATTTGAAACCAACATTTCAGCTGAAGCATTTTTCTTCATTTTCCTCCCAGACCACTATCAATGCTGGTGCAGGTATAAATTCATCCTGCTCTATGGCAATTTATACTAGGTTAGTCATTGCAGTGCATTTGCTCCATCAAAAGCTAACATACTTCTAGACTTTCCTCTCCTTTCTCTGTCTCCTTTCCCTTGAAGAGATGTCTTGTCATCAAATTGATCTAAAGATCACTCATCATGAAATTGTTCAAGGACCTACATCTTATCTAAAATTTATCCTGACACAGAACCAGCTTGTCCTTCTGGACTTGGGGGAGGGCAGGAACAGGCACAGAGAAAAGGAAGGAAAAAAAGAAGAAGAAAAAAAAATCAAAGCAAGTCCCTAATTAGTGGAATGCAAAGAGAAAAAAAAAGAAAATAAAAAAAAATAATTCTGAAGAGTCACCAAAAATGACACTACATTAAATGTTTTGTATGCATTGATTTTACTGGGTTTTGTTTTAGTTTTAGAGTTAAGCAGTGAACTCCACTTCAGCTAGTGCATAATGAATCAATGTCATCTATAATGACATATGTAGGCTGGCAAACAGGAATATAGCCAAGCAAGTTCTTTTATTCCTACCCTTTCTTGTAAATGCCTCTATGTAATTCTTTTGTAGCAGGTAGTAAGATCTATCTTTTATTTCACAGATTGTTACCTCTTCTATTTAAGTTGTGGTTATTTTAACAAGATTGATTGATTGTAAGGAAGTATAAGCACTATTTTCTGGAGAAATCTTGTAAACCCCTTTTAGTGATGCAACGATCAGCTCGTGTTAATGGTTTTATTAGTCATTTCTGTCAAATCAAATACCTTCTGCTATGGAACAACAATGCCCGTTAAAGACTTAGAAATACTTAAATGCTTTCAGTTTTCATTATTGCAGTGAATTTTTCCACAGATTTAATTCAATACTGTTCTAAATGCATTTTACTAAATTGTTATATTATGAAGTTATTGATTTGCATAACAATTTTAAAGCTTGTTCTTCAACATTTTTCCAGGAAAAAAACCACTCAACAACATTTTTTTTTGTCTTTTAGAAAAGCCAGACTTGGAACTATGAAGACATTATGACCCTATAGTAAGGGTTACATGTTATATTAAAATTCTATTCAAATCTCTTCAATGTAGGTTGCTGTACAGTACTTATCACCATAGTTTCTGAGAAACATGTTAAATAAGGTGACAAACATCTTCAATGCATTTGTTCTCTTATACTCTTTTTGTGAAGAATAATTGTATGCAGTAAAATACTTGGGTTAGAGTTTTTAAATCTTGCAAACACCCATACCTTGTTAGTTGCTTGTTATAGGCAGTGAGGCTAGAAAGGTGTTTAAAGTAGGAGGTATGCAACAGTGACCCAGAGCTTCTGGAGCTGTTCTTGCCATCATCCTGAGATGGACACTGAGACCACTCTCAGGACAGACAAGCTGTATATTTTTTCTATGGAAAACTGCTTTGTATTAGAAAATCACAACTGCAGTGAGTCTTTTGAACAGAGCATTTCTTAATTCTTCATTTACTTTTGTCCAATGTTTTTAGCTCCTAGTAAGCCTCCTAATAAGGAAGGAGACTTGGATTTAATATGATATTAAACAGAGAAAGAAAGAAAGAGAGGATCAGAAGACTTGTTTGATATAATAGCTATCGTTGCCAGAGAGATATACTATAGTGTTCTGTGCGCACTGGGGTTTCCTAAATGCTAACAGCTTCATGGCAAGATATACTATACTGCTGCAGTTCGGTTAAAGGTGACAAAAGCATGAATAACTGAGACCAGGCCATTGCCAGCTGTGATAGGACAGATTCTTCTAGACAGAAAGAGATGACAGGAAGCATTACTCACAGACACTGTGATGACAGTGAAGACTCCAGTGCAGCTTCTCTGTTAGAAAACTAGATTGTTTAGTTGAGAATGTGCACCTTCAACCAAAGAATACTGCACCAGAGGTAAAAACTTAAATTGTTTTCATTTCCCTACCAATGGAGCATTTGTCTTGCTCAGATTTAAGTTCAGAAAAATCTCTGTTACATCTTTGAACTGCCTACTACCTGTCTGCAGTGTTATATAAATGAATGTAGTACAGGGTAAGAAAAAATTGTCTAGTACTCATGAGTCTAGATGCTAGTTCCAGGCACAGGCAAACCAGGCAATTGACTATGGTGGCTACTGCTGGGAGTAGTAGCTTTGCTGAGGATCTTTCAAGTTTCTCACAACTACCTTGCCTCTGTCGGAGATAACGGAAATCAGCTGAAGGAGTAGTGCCGAATACATAGCTCTAACACGTAACTTTTCAGTCTGACTTTTGCTGTTGCTGCCTCTAAGGGAAGAGGGAACACTTGAAATGGTAAGTACTACTCTTGCCTGGAAAGGTAGTGTGGATGCTAAATGTCATCAGGAAGAGAAATGACCTTGATGGGATACAAAAAGGAGGGTTCAAATGGCTGAGAGTAGTTTGCCTGGTCTTTCTCCCTTTAGGGGAAATTTAAATCATTTTAGGTTATTTCTCTGGATGTCTGTCATCTCTCTCACGTGCAATAGTATCACATCATAAACAGCAGCATTAGCTATTAGAAAGAGCATCCAGAAGGATGAGAGCCTTCAACTGACTCTACCTGTTTAGTGGATGTTACTTAGCAGTGTCATTATAGTGGTCTTCATCCACGAGTATGCTGCATCTAAAACATTTGTTTCAGTTAAACAAGATCAGAGTTCGCCATTGATCATGTGCCCTCTTAACTCATTTGGCATGGTCAGTGTCAACTTACATACAATGTATCCCAAGCAACCTTTTTAAATTTTGGCCAGACTATTGCATGGTTCTGACAAGCGTCACGTCCCTGACTGTCTACTAAAATTTAAAGAGCAGTACGTAGTGGAATAAACAAACCTATGTGTCATCTGTTGCAGCTGATCATCAAACTTCAAAATAAACTCACCTTTTCTGGCTATAGGTTTTTCATCTGTGCATGTGACCAAAGTCCCACTATTGCCTTCTCATTGTCATCCTTATTTTTCTGTAAAAAGAAGCACAAGGCTTTTGTGACAGAGCTTCTTGATATTACCTCCATTTGTACCCAGTCAGCTGGATTTACTGAATACATTTGAACAAACTAAGACTGTATACTTAAACACCCTCCACTGAATTTCTAGTTTACATATTGTGATGATAAATTAAGGGCTTATCTTTTGTCCTCCAATATCCAGGATAAGGTTAGTTACATGTTTGAATTGTGCTATGATTACCTCAAACCATTTGTTTACTTGTTTACCTTTGAAGTGTTTATGGAATGAAATAGCCTCACTTGTTTTTTGTTTTGATTTTGTTCATGTTTTTTTCCAAACAAAACAGTTCTTTTTTTTTTTTTTTTTTTCTCTTGGTATCTGAACACACGGTTATCTGAACATATGGGTCCAGTTTGCCTATATACCAGTGAGGAAATAGTCTCTTCTAGGGTGTTCTTGCCATCCAAACCGCACTTCAGTAGAATTCTACAACAGCAAATAACTTTTTATAGTGACTTTGCACTTGCCAATTCAGGCCATCAGGTCTGCACACCATTCAGAATTCACCTGTCTCGTGCAAACCTTTTTGGCAATTACAGAAGAGTGAAGAGCTGCCCCTGCTCCCAACATCGACTTCTAACTCATGAGCGCAACTATGTTGCTTGCTTATGTCACTGCCCTCAGCAAACCAAGAAAGGCCCATCAGCAAGGAACCTGTGCTAGGCTAATCCTCTTCATTTTGCCACGAGAATACATGAAGTAGGTAGTAAGGCAAAAGTCTGTTGTTGGGACTTATCTTCCACAGCACAGGGAATCCAAGTTTTCCAGAATGGAAGGTTGCCTTCAACCTTTCTCATGTCTATAGCGTACTGAGAAATGATTTACAGCAGTATCTTCACAACATACAATATGTAATACAATAGGCCCTTGACTATCTTGGTAACCCACCAGTGGATTCTCTCCAGTTTATCCACATCCCTCTTCAACTGCAGATTGGAGGACCTAAAACCAGACACAATATTCCAAATGCAGCCTCACTAGCGCTGACTACAGAGGGACGATACCTTTGCTAGCCACCTCTCTTGTAATATGCAGTAATATCACACAGTGTGCTTCATTTCAAAGGATTGTGATGTTGGCTCATATTTGACCTGGCAACCACCATAGCCTCCAGTCATTTTCAGCAGAGCTGCTACCCTGCTGTCCCTCCTCTGCCTCCACTAGTGTGTAAGGTTATTCCATCCAAGAGGCAGAGCTCTGCCCTTCTTACTGAAATTTTTGAGGTTTCTGTTGGCTGAATCTTCAAGCTTATCAGTCTCACTCTGAACAGGAGCTATACCACTCCCTGTGCCAGTAACTCTCCCTACCTTAGTCTGACCCACAGATTCACTGTGAGGATGCATATCGTACCCTCATCCACAGGGGTGGATGAAGATGCTGAAAATTACAGCTCCCAGTATTGATGCCTAAGGTACTCCGTTGTTAGCTGCCAGCTGGGTCTTATGTTGTTGACCACTACCTTTTAAGCTCTGTCGTCTAGCCAAATGCCACTTCATCTAACAGTGCATATTTCCTTAATGTCCAAATGAGAAAGCTGTGGGGGACAGTGTTAAAAAAACTTATTAATATTGCACAGAGTATTGTGTAAAAACCTCTCCAGCTGCAATCTACTGTAGCCTACACTTGGTTCAGCATGAATTTTTGGGCTGGAGAAATCAGTACATAGTCTTAGAAACCAATAGTTGTTCAAAAAAGTTAGGCATCACTCACTTCTTCCCAAGAAGCTGGGTATCACCCTCTGAAACGAATCACTGATTATTAAAAAAAGTCTCCATCGCAGTGAGAGCTGCCATGCAGGCATTGCAGTTTCACAGAATAGCTGAATATTGGAAGTTGGAGGGCACGCAAGGTGATCGTCTAGTCCAGTCTGCCTGCTCAAAGCAGGGTCATCTAGAGAAAATTTCTGAGAGCTCTGTCCAGCTGGGTTTTGAATGTCTCCAAGGCTGGAGACTGCATGTCTTTCAGTATTCAACTGCCTCCACAGTAGAAAAGTTTGGGTTTCTTTTTTTTTTTTGTTATGTTTAGATGGAATTTCCTGTATTTCAGTTTGTGCCAATTGCCTGTTGTGCTTTTACTGGACGATAGTGAGAAGAGCCTGTCTCCACCTTCTTTACTCCCACCCTCAGCAGTTATTTATGCACATTGATAAGACCCCCCCGACCATTCTCTTCTCTAGACTGAACAGCCCCAGCTCTCTCTCTCAGCCTCTCCTCGTATGACAGATGCTCCAAAACCTTAGTGATTTTCATGGTTTTCCAATGGGGCCACATTCCAGTAAGTCTATGTGTCTCTTGTACTGGTGAGCCCAGAACTGGACCCAGTACTTCAGATTTGTCTCAGCAGTACTGAAGAGAGAGGAAGGATCCCCTCTCTTGACATGCTATAACATTCCTCCTGCAGCCAGGAAGCTGTTGGACTTATTTGCCACAAGGTCACATTGCTGGCTTATGGGCAACTTTTTGTCCATCAAGGCCTTCCATTCCTTTTCTGCCAAGAGGAGAAAAGGGAGCTAGCTAAAGCTCTAATTTGTCAAAGTAATAAGACAGCAATATTTTCAGAAGGTGCTTTCTTTCGCATCTTTTATTTTTGAGTGGTAACATATCATATCACACACTTCATTACCTTCAATTACATAGGCTACACTGACTGAGTATGTTCCCTCTGTTTACTCCAAAATTCTGTCCAGACCATCTGAAAACTTCTTTTCAACAGCAGACTTTCTCCCCTCCCACCCTTACAAGGAAGACCACTGGGTGTCTGTCACGGTCCACTCCTCGATGGACACATGATGGTTCGTTTCAGCTGTGATGCCGAAGTGCAAAAAGAAATGGCATCAGGCCCAGGGAGTTATGCTTTCAACACACAATCACTTTATTGGTTCTGCCCATAAAGCGGCATGCGATAGAAAGGAAGAATAATAGGAAAGATGAGGTAAAAAGGGGGGGAAAGAGGATAATATCTACCACCATGGGTCCACAGGCATCCCAATGGTCCTGAATCCAGAAGGCGTTCCGCTGCTTCTTCTTTGACCGTCGCGGTCTCTCGGTGGGGAAGATCTTCAAAACTCAGTTACTAAGGAACCATCTTTTATGCTAGGTAGCACACCTTGCTCCTCCTTGGACCCACCTCCACTACACCTCTGTCCCGTGGAAAGGAAATAATCTCCGCCTGTCTGGAGCTGTAGAGCTGTAGAGCCTGTAGAGCTTCCACGCATGCCCGGAGAAGAGTGTCTGAGGTGTGGTCAGCTTCGGAGGTGGGTAGCTTCTTACCAGGAGGTGTGTTTTTATATTATAATGACATTATAATGAGGAAAGTTCAACTGAGGTTCGAGATTTCTTCATCGGTGCTGGGACAGCCAGTGCAATCCATCTTCTTTGACAGCAATTATGGGGTTTTCTTCGCTTTGCTGCTCCAGTAAAATAGACTTGTACCAGGTAACGACACTGTTCGTACTTTTGTACTACAGTAACCACACGGTTCATACCTTCGTACAATGGTAACGACACTGTTCATACCTCAGTCATTTCTCCAAGGTTTCCACGTCTGATAACAGCCAGCTCAGTGAGCCACTGCAAACTCATGTCAAGAGTCCAGGTTTTGGGGCCTAGTCGCTGATGACAATGTTGAGACAATACTGGTCTTCTGATCAACTCCTACAGTGTCTTTGTGTCTGCAAAATGCATCTGCTTGTTCACATCCATCATGTCCTACCATGACAGTGCTACATGAAGGAGCCACAATATTGCTTTTTTCCTTCACTTTTAGCAAGTAATCCCCCTTTCCCCTAGGAAACTGTGTCCACTTCCCTCTGGCGTCAGTAAAGCACTAAGTTGTGAAGTAGCTGCAGTCCACCAGAAGCATTGTGAAGTCACTTTACACAGACTCAGGCATGCTTTGCTGAGCCTCCAAAGCATATTCGCTTTGAAGATAATACATGTCTAGCGGACATAACATTTCAGGGAGCTTGACAGCTCATCAGAAACTAAGGAACCCTTGCCTACATGTGTTCATAGCTGCAGCCTCAGAGCAAATAAAGTACCAAAAGATCCCAGAAATCCATGGAAAATATATCACTCCAGATCATGCCCTGGAGTCTGAAAAAGAGACCACCCTGTCCTGCTGCAGAGCTCCAAGCCTCCTCGTGGTCAGCCTCCATGTGCAGTGTAGCCGCAGGCAAAATGGAATCTGAGTCTGCTTGGAGACAGAGTGCTATGCGTTTTTGGCCAAAACTGATGTCCTCTCCTCAGTCCAAAGATAAATATCTAGTTTCTTATGGGGATGGTTACACTGGACTAATTTCCTTGCAAACTCAAATCTTGTCCCAGGGTGACTGCATGGAAAATAGCTTTGGGCAGAAAAACATCTACTGGCACAGAAGTTGCTCCAAGTCTAGGACAAATAACAAGACTCTAAGGTCATCTTAAGCATTGGCAGTAAACTGTAAACTAGAATCATCACAAAGGAAGGGGAAGGGGAGGGGGAAAGAAAGGTCAGTAAGTTCAGTAGAAAATTTTAAGTCATCTTGCTAAAGATTGACTACTTGTAACTGAGTAGTTCCATGTTTGATATTTAATTCCTTAGTGTACAGTTAAGAAATGTGTGTTGAAATTTAGGTGTGGCATTTAATTTTCTTCTCTTGTTTTGCAATTCAGAATTAAAAATTCACCTAGGCTTTGCTAAGGGATGTTACAAGCAGCTGCCAGACCAGGACTCTCCTGCCCATCTGCTGGAGCCCAGCTCGGCACATGGAGGCCGGGGGTCAGCCTGAAGGATGCAGATACCACTTTCCCATTTGTAGGTTCAACCAGTCGTGAAGCTGAGCACGGATCCCAGACACACACACACACGGTGGGGGTGGACAGCAGACACTGACACAGCCAGTCACACAGGCGGCCACAGACAAGGCCCTGCCTACAGCATCACTTGCATTCAGGACTCACACCAGACACAGGCACAGACAGCCACATCCCCTCCTTCTCTTGGGCTGGCAGAAGCAGAATGTCACTAGTGCAGCAGAGACACCACACTCTCCAGGTTCTCAAGCACATGCATGTTTGTGGATGCCCCAAGCACCTCTGCTTGTCCAGCACCTCTGCCCGGATCCTGTCCCCCTTTACCTGCCCCACGGTTCCCCAGCTCACCAGGTGGTCCAGCTGGGTGCTCACTGCACATACGCAGCATTCACACGCTTGTCCCACAGGCACCCCACGCTCACGGGTCCCCCCCAAACAGCAGCATGGACCCTCCACCTGCCGATACCCCTGCCCACACCCAGGGCCTCCTACTCCCTGGTTGGTCCAGCTTGGAGTTAGCCAGTGAATCCACATGCACACCCAGTTTGGGGCAGGTGCAGACACTCTCCCCCAGTACCCGGCACCCAGTTTATGACCTGGGGTCCTGCTCCTGCCACTGGCCCTGAGCCCCTCACTCACCTCACTCATGCCTGTTCCCCCCTGGTATGTGGCAGTGGGCCCTTGCAGCGCTGACACACAGGACAGAGAGTGAGACTATGCAGAGAGATTGTTAAGAAAGGATTTAAGGCAGGACAGACTGGGGTGATCAGGAGCAGGGCTCGGACAGACAAGCATACTGACCAGCCCCATTTTATGTGCAATCAGACCCTTTTATACCCCTTTCTGTCCACCTCTTTTTGTTCCTCCCTGCTCCCCCTTCCTCTGCACATTGCCTTATCAGTTGACATAGTCCCACTGACACGCTTACAAATGTTCTGGACCCTCAGATTTGCATCCTTGCCAGCTATAAAGTCCTGTCTTGCCTGCAGTTTCTTGATAACCCATCAGTTACTGTGACTGACAGGTTTGTTTCTGGTTATGATCTTTGTTAACACTAATTGATCATGTTTTATGTCTGTGTTTGTTCCCCTCCCTTTCCTTATCTTCCCAAATGAGAAAATAAACATCCTCACACTCCACCTATCCTTACCAATTAGTGTGACTGACCAGGTTTGGTCTTAACAAGGCCGCCCTTATAACATATTGGTCAGGTTTATCTCTGTATGATCTTGTTTACGGCTTCTTTTATTAGACACCGTTAAAAGAGCAGACATTCCCCTTCCACATATCCTTACAGGCTTCTATCTATAGTTGACAGATGAAGAAGGCACCTGTAGGAGATGATTCATCTGTTCCTCAAGTAGAAGTCTTAGGGACTAATTGATAGTCTTTGGGGGTGCATATCTCTTACTGTTGTCTTTTGAAAGGATGGAGATGACTGGATCACATGCAACATCTGAAGTGAATCCCTCTCCGAATAAAGGAGGGTCAATTGGGAAAAGCTATTGAAAGTGGCAAATTATAAGGAAGTGAATAAATGGAGAATAATTATAATCTCATATTTATTGGTGCAGAGGTTTTTGTATATATTATCTTTGGATGTAATAACAAGTAAAAAGCAAGATATTTGTAAATCCTTGTCATATTGAACCTTAGTAACTCTTTGTCATGTACTGGGAAAAAGGTTCAGTTTCATGTGAATTGTGTTGCAAAATGTTGTTGCACTTTTATTGACTGAATGATTGTATTTGATGATTTTATTAGTATGCTGTGTGGCTCATTACATCAAGACATATTTTTGTCTTCATGGTTTCAGACTTTATGGCTATTTCTTTGATTGCTTAACTGAAAGGAATAAAATCGTAAAATTCATAACTTGAGTGATTTCTGTTTATGGAGATTTATGTACCATAGAAACTAAAGGTTGTTTGGAGATTTTCACTCTTGTGTTTATCCAACTTGCCTGTGCTCTTAGGGATGACTAATGAAATACAAACGTACAGAGTCCTTCAATGTTAGCATCTTGTAAAGGATATTAAAGCACTTAAAAAAAAAAAAAACCCACCAAAAAACCCACATAGAATCAAGTTGTAACTAAAAATTATAGCAAATAAAAGTGTCAGCTCCTGATGGAAGCACTTTCAGTACATACACTGGAAATGTGCAAACCCCTCTGATTAATGTTGGTGGGTGAGCCATTATGGTTCAGTTAAAAAATGTATCCAAATATTGATGTAGAACTACACATAGTAGTAGACCTGTTTTATATTCAGAAAGTTCAAGCAAATTACCATGGTCCCTTTTGGACTTGAACACAAAATGGAGATGCCCAACGTGTAGTGAGCTTGAAATCTCATCACAGCTATTTTCCAGAGATTTCATATATTTCATGATTTATCTCATCGTATTTCTTGGCAGAGTATTTTACAAGTGTGCTTTAAGTCTTCAATCTGCAGCTTAAGTTTTACTGTAATTTTTTCACCAGGCAAGAAAAGAGATTCTTGATACTGGAACAGAACTTCATTTCAGGTAAATTGTCACATCTCTGTGGACTTTATTGATTTTACCATGAGTTTTGGTAATTTTGTTTTATAATATCAACTCCAGACTCTACACAGGGCAAGTACACAAAAGGTCATAGTCTTGATGTTTTACTGCTGGAAATAACTGCATTGTGAGAGTTTGTTAATGATACAATCTTCATGTCTTTTGTGTAACGGACAACTGTAATGCACTAAAATTTAGAAGCCAAACACAGAAAAACTGATCAAAAGGGAAAATAAAAAGGAATAAATCCACTTTTTTCTTTTTTTTTTTTTTATTTCAGTGATATATGTCACGAATGAGGCTAACAAAAACAATCAATCATGTTATTTAGGATTTAAAATGAAATATTTAAGATAAGTGTAGCAGCAATCGGAAGTGTATTTTGATCTCAAATGGCTTAATGTACAATTAGCTAGATATATTATAGATTTCATCATGCCTCTCCAAAGTATTATACTTTACAGAAGATATTCTGTTCTGTCTGAATTACTATTTTGCTCTGATGCTCTCATTCTTACAGCCAACAGGCAAAGTTTAGTCCACCCTGAAGTGTAAATTATGAATGGTTGCTTACTTGGCATAGATGGAATCCATTTCTGCTCAAAATCAATTTGCAGCAGTACAAAAAAAAGTAATTTGTAGATATAATGAAGACATTGTTCAGTCATTTACATTTAGATCAAGACTAGCAAACCTTGAACGTGGCCATATATTTTGTCACTAATTCTTGTAACAAATAACACTTTCATCTGTTTATTAACAAATATTATAAATATACATAAATGCACACAAATACAAACATGAATGGCACAATATTGCGGTCAACGGCTCGATGTCCAAGTGGAGACCAGTGACAAGTGGTGTTCCTCAGGGGTCGGTGCTGGGACCTGTACTGTTCAACATCTTTGTAGGAGATATGGACAGTGGGGTCGAGAGCA
>VUYV01000518.1:204478-279787 GCA_008711295.1 Anarhynchus alexandrinus
GATGATCTTCACATAACTTTCCAACCTAAACCATTCTATGATTCTATGATTCTATGATATATATGTGGGGTTTTGCATATAACTACCTATATATCCATAAACTGCATATATAGGAGTTGCACCAAAACAGACAGTCTTTTGGCCATAGACAAAAAGGGGAGTTTTTTCAAAGTGCTAACATCAAGATGGAATATTTTAAGCCAGGAACTGTAGTCCTCTGAAGGTAAACCTCTAAATTAACAATGAGGGCACCTGCCATCTGCTTCACTGTATGCAAATAGTGTCCAGAATTTTGAATTTCTGGCAAGGTACCAGTTTAAAAAGTTTGGGATCTCTGCTGAAAACAGCAGTGAACACATTGGAATAAGAACAACTATTCAAGTATTTCTTCCAGAGTGCATGGGTGCAACTGAGAGTAGGTGGGCTGCCAGTCTCATAATATAGGTAAGTCACGTCCAAATCAAAGCCAAAATATCAACCCGTCTGCCTTGCAAGACACCATGGAACAATTAGTATTCAGCTAGCCTTCCACCCAAGACATCAACTTTTCAGACAGCAAAGGTTAAACACAAAGACTTATCTCAGTCTTCCAGGCTCATGTATCCTCTATAAACTGATTTGCCTAGTGATAGCTGTAATTAAATAACTGAAATTCCCATATCCCAGATGCTTTACATAATGCGGTTAAATTATTGTTGAGCCTTTTCATTCTTAAGTACTCAGAATAACACAATTACATTTCCAGTGTTTAGATCCTCATATTCTGCCCATTTTGATCACTGTGAAATGAGGAATTACCAAGACTGGGCATATGACTGTTTCTTCAGAGGAATCCCTGAGATTTAATACATCCATAGCTTCTATATTTGCAATATCTAATTTAGGACATTGGAAAAGCTCTGAACCTAAATCTGTAACTGACCTAATATTTGCAAAAAAAACCTGCTTCCAAATTATACCATAACTTCTTAGTAAACACTTCAATATATATCCCCAGACTGTATTTTTGTTTGATATATACAAGTTCAGCTGTATTAAGAATCACTTTTTTTTTAGTCCCTGGTATAGGAATGCTGCTATAAGATTTTGTTCAATAATCTTATTAAAAGAGCCACTGTCAAGGAAGAAGGAAATAAATATTGCGCTGCAGACTACTGGTTTTCTTTCCACCAGATTGCATTAACATTGAAGACAAGACACAACATTGTGAATAATTAAAAAAAAAATAATATAAGGACAAAATACTAAGTCACCACTAGGCAAAATATTTCTCTTTCTGAGCTGAAGGAAATTCAAATCAAAGCAAAAAATCTGGAGATGAAGGCATATTTCAGAAAATGGTATCCAAAAATTCACACAAAAGGGGCCTCAGCTGCCACAGAAGAAATAATATATCAATCTTGTACTATCCTCACTGACGTAGACATAACATGAGATGCTATTAAATGGCCACAGTTCTTATAAGTGTGTTCAGAAAGGTTTGTATCACAGGGAAAAAAAAGATTTTTTCTTTTAATCAAGCAAAACAGGTGAGCTATATTTAAGTTTAATACAACTTTAAACTACAGTTGATAAACACACAAAGAGCTTGTGACTGGCACAGAAATAGTCGGTGGCTGAACCTAATTGATTTGAATATCAGAATTAAATATTTACTGTTGCTGCATGTCCTCATGATTTAATTCATGTGAGTGATCATGGTCAGGAAAATCTTCAGTGAGAACTCCTCCTTAAGTTCATTTAAATAAATGTATGCATTTCTATTAACATGTTTTGGCTTTGGTTGGCTTTGTACCTGCCTGTAAACAATCCAGACCTTTCAATATCCAGGATGAGTCCAAACATTTCAGAACACCTTGTCAGGCCTTCCTCACCTTTAAAATGAAAATCTGGTCCTGTTGCCTTTGACGTTAACAAGATATCCCAGACACTTCTCAAACAATGCAATGAGTCCAGAAAAGCCAAGAATTTTTTTTCTTAGTTGGCTAAAAATAAAAATAGCCACAGGAGTTCCCAAAAATACTTCTCAAAACATGTTACTGACTCTAACTGGGCAAGAGGAGACAAAAAGGCAGAGCTGGTTTCTCTCAAAAATGTAGGCTACTTGTCTTTAATTTTGCCTATACAGATTCCTTGTCTTTAATGGATGCTTTTAGGGAAAATTAGATGCTATGTTTTATACTTAAAAGCATTATGCAGTCTTTGAATTGTTATTTCACTTACCTCTTAAGCACCATTAAAAACACACTTCAAAACACCCTTCTCTTGAGGTGACAGAGCGAAACCTTCGAATAGCACTGCTTAACTAACATCTACAGTTGTTACTTTCCTCTGCCATTTGTTGATTTAAATGATTTCCATGAATTTTTGCATGTGTACTGGGTGCGGGTGCCCAGGCATTGGCAGTGGGGGGCTGCAGGGGTGGCCCTGTGAGGAGAGGCTGGGGCTGTCCCATGCCGGACACAGCCAGTTCCAGAGGCTCCAATGGACCCAACACAAGGCACATAAGCCCCACAGCCAAGATGGCGGCGCCTCAGGGAAAACAAGTTTAAGAAAGGGTAAAAAAGGCTGCAATGAGGGGAAAAAAAACACCAACCTGTGAGAGACAATCCTGCTGATGCCAAGGTCAGGGATGGAAGAGATGGAGTTACTCTGGGTACCTCCTGGAGAAGACATTGCCCCACAGCCTGTGGGAGAGACCACAGTGGAGCAGGTATTTCCTGGCAGCCTGTGGAAAGGATCACATTGGAGCAGATATCCGCACTGCAGCCTGTGGAGGAACCCACACCAGGGCAGGTGGATGTGCCCTGAAGGGAGCTGCAGCCTGTGGAAAGCCCACTCAGAGGAAAGGGAAAAATGTGAGGAGGAGGAAGAAGCGGCAGAGAGGAGCTGTTATGGACTGACTCTAACCCCACATTCCCCATCCTCCTGCACTGCTCAGGGAGGGTGGGGGATTCAGGAATGAAGGAGTGAAGGGGATCCTTGGAAAAAGGGGTGCAGGTGAGGGCAAGGTGTTTTAATCTTTGTCTTTGTTTTTCATCATCCAGATCTATTTTAATTGATGAGAAATTAAGTTCATTTTCACCAAGTCAAGTCTGTTTTGCCTGTGAAGGTAATTGGTAACTGATCTCCATGTCTTCAGCTTGACCCACGAGCTTTTCATCTTATTTTCTCCCCCTGCATTGTTGAAGAGGGGTACAGAGAGAACAGCTGGGGTCTGGCAGCCAGTCAAGTTAAACCCTCCATAGCACGCAAAAGTATTTAATGTTTCAAGTTTGAAAACTACAGAATGCGTAACGTTTCACAGAAGTCAAGGGAAAAAAAGGTCTTTCAAGCTATGCAAAAGAAACTATCAAAGCCTCCATCTTCATGACATTTTATTACTGTCTTTTAGAGTGACAGTAAAATGGAAAATGAGAACTGGCAGTCAAACTTATTGGAAAAAAATAATTTAAAATCCATTTAGCCAATCAAAAAATCTAGGACTTCAATCAGCAAATCACTGCAAATTATTGTATAAAATTATATTTGTTCCATGCTTCAGAAGAGAAAGACTGAATTGTACCAGTGTTAATTAGAATTTGTTTTATATATATATATGATTTAGAGAGCCATCAAATCAAACTAGCATATTCCGCAAGAAAGTTTCTTACCTAATTTATTCTGTGTTCTGTGGGATCTCTCTTTTCTGCAGTATTGTTTTCCATACAACCCTTTTGCTGTCTTTTCTGTCCCTTCACTCAGAGCTAACATTTGTAGCAATCAAAACCCAAAGATGTTATCTTCAGAAAACAATTTATTCCTTAGTACAAAATGACATATGAGTGCTTATAACAAAACTAAATGCATACACAAGCAAAAAGGCAATATTAGTTATGTAGGTGGATCTGAAAGTAAATGAGCTGTTAGATTATTTACTGTTATATAGGATGTGCACATTCAAAACACGAATGCTCGAGGAATGTTTTGGCAAATAATCTTCAACTAAGTGAAAATAAATCCCCTGCTTAAAATTAAGCCATTGTGTCTTAATGAAATCTAACGGGGGGAAAAAAAGAAAAGAAAAAAGTCTACTCTGCTCAGGTGGGTGTCTGCTCAGTGGAATATTTCAAGAAATGCTATTCAGTCTTTGCCGTGTCAGGTACTGCTCTGTAAATATGGATAACATTCAAAAAACTATCTTCTTAATTAAACAAAATTTCAGGCTTAAAACAATGAGAAGGTGCTATTAGGTTACACAGACTTACACGGTGACGGAGATATATTTAATTCCAGCCTTCTTAGCTTTGAGCTTGCTGTTCATGAGACAGAAGAAGGTTGACATTGTTGTCTGGGGAAGATGTTCAAATTAAGCTCTTAAAAATCGTAAATATGGCTATGTAAATGCATACAGTAAATAAGATTTTGATCCATATTATGAACATATGTTTTGATTAATAACGTCTCTAGTGTAGCTGGTGTTTGACTCATCTTGATTAATTTAAAATACCTAGAATACTTATTTCAAATCAACCAAGTGCTCTTGCATCAGCAGTTTGATCCTTATTACATACATATATATGATACACACTTTTAAGAATATGAGTAATAAACCATTTAATGATAGTATCTTAAATGTGATGAGTGAAAAAAAGTACATCATCAAAAAGCTCCCTCTGTGAAGAGTTGTCTCATTTTCTTAAGATAACAATCAGTATGACTTTGAGAATATAAGTAAACAGTTGAAATAACATCTCATGCAAGATCGATTTCTATCTTTAAAATTAATTCTCTAAAGAAGACAAATACAACCATCTTTTTACATTGACACCAAAGGAGCAAAAAAACCCCCAACCCTACAACATCAGTATTTCCTTTTACCAAGCATACTCCAGGGGCTGCCCAAAGCATGACTGAAAGCTACGTACTGCTTTCTTAGACTTTGCAAAATTTGATTGAAGTGTGAAAGCAAGCAAGAACAGAAAAGTCCCTCACCCACCTCCCCGCTAACTTCAGAAGACAGTGATGTAATAGCACAGAAATAATTCAAACGTCCCAATAGGCAGTGAGTTTCAAGAATTATTGACACATCTTCATTCATTCCTGAATGAATATACCGAGAAAGGACAGTCAGATTGTATCAGCTTCACATGCACGTTTTTAAACACAAATATACCTCCCTACCAGCAAAGGTGAAAAAATCGGGACCTGAGCTCAGTATCTAGTAATGTTTAGTTATTTACCAAATAGTCTGTTTTAAACTTACTAATCCTGTTTAATCACTTTCAGCAGTAATAGTCCACCAATAGTGGGAAAAACCCATCGTTACCAGCAGTGCCAGCCTGTGTAATGAAAAGTAGGTGCTCTGTCCTTCCGCTACCCATCTAGGTAGACCAGTTTGTAGACTGTGCAACGCATATGAAGCTAAAGTGATGTTATCAGGCTTACACGCTCAGCCTACTAACGTTCTCCAATTTGTGGTAAAGGTTCAGTTGAAGAACACTCAGCTAAAACCCTACAGGGAGCCTTTGTGAAATGTCCATTGCAAGCGCATGACCCACAGTGATGGTGGACATGAAGAAAACCATAAGGCACAGTAGTACCCTGTCTGTTTTGAATGTCACGCCTTCTCTGGAAAGAGAACCCTGCCAAAGAGCCCCGTGTTCCAGGTGATCAAAACAGTATGAGTGTTGATCATAGTGTCTGTGATTCTCCCACGATGATGCAGGTCTTGAAATTCTAACTACAAAGACACAAAGGGTTTTAATTTAGTGACTCCCACTCAGACATACTGAAGATTTTTTGATGAAAACATCACCTTAATGCTCACGACTGGTAAAAAGGCTAATGTAACAGAAAATAGAGAGCAAAACAGCATTATGTCAGTGTATTAATCCAGGATGTGCTTGTTTCATGTATAAGATGTGCATTCCTGATGCTGCCCCATCTCAAGCAAGGCAGATTAGGTTTAGAAAAGGTATCAAGAAGTGCAGTAAGGAAGATCAAAGGAATCGAACCACTTCTGTACAAAGAAGTATTAGTGAGGTTCAAATATCTTGAAGATACACACACATTCATTGATGATACAGTAAAAGTGAAGAAGCAGCTATTATTTACTGGTTTTTATAATACAAAGAGCAGGGGATAGGCCGCTGAAATTTCAGACAGAGCTTTAAAACCAAAAAAATGTAATGTTTCCTACATGATACAAAGTTAAACTGTGGAACTTTTGGACAAAAATCTATGGATACTAAAAGTTTAAGTGAGATTTTGAAGTGATTACAATAATTCTGAAGGAAAAAAAAATAGGTATAACCTCCAGCCAAGGAAGTCCCTGAACAGCAGATAGCCAGAAGCTATCAAATTGCCTTGTTCTTATACTCTTTTCCTAAAAATCAGTCATTCATCGTCAGATGCAGGCTTTAAGGCTAGATGAACCCAACACGATCATTGTTACATACTTGTATAAATATTGTATAAGTTGGCAAAAAGAAAAAAGGGGGAAAGCAGTGAATAACAAACAAAAATACTATTTTTATGTAATTTTAGTTCTTCATTATTTTTCTCAAAAGAAAGAAAATCAAAAGCTATCTTCAATAACCACTCGGGTGTGTCCCTTAGGTCAAAACAATTGAAATTGATAAGCCTTAGCGAGAAAATAATAGAAGTTATGTCATTTGTATATGTGTCTGTACATACCTGTGTATAAAAAAATGCATATGTACAAAGAAAAAACTTTATGCAACTTTTATACCTTTCATTTCAGTTTTCAGTAATCAGTTTTTAAGGAATATACTTCAGATGGTTTTAATACACTATTTTTTGAAAATCTCTTTTGCTGTTCAGTTTTTCATTCAATATTTTAGCAAGTATTGACTAAGCACGGCAATACTAAATGGATTTGCTCCTTGATCAAAGGACTTGAGCTTCTTGACATTGCTCACTTCATATAACCAAACAACAATGATTTGTGCTACTGAAAGATGACTTCTTTCATAGCAGAGGTTGCAGGTACTTTGCTAAAAATTAAATCATTTTACAAGCCGTTATATATCATGATAGATACATATATATCTCCATAACGCTATGAGAAAAAGAAATGAAACATTATTTAACTTTTACTAGATGGAAAAAGGGACAATAGACCTTTTTTGCTGCTTGCATATAGCATTTAGCTGAGAATGAGGAACCATTGTCCAGTTCCCTGCTCCCAGGATTATTTCTGTCTTTTAGCCAGTGGCTATTTAATATAAAGTGAATTTGCAAGGTTCAAAGCTCAGGATGATCTTTTCTGTGGTAAATGACACATTTACTCAACTACCACTTTTTTTTGGTATTGTTCAAGCCCCACAGGTCTCTTACTCTTTCTTGCAAAGTAGTTTATCTTCAACAAAAGGAGCTAACAACTAGTTTCAACAAGAGTTACGTGCAGCTAGACTCACTTGTAGCATCATATCCTCCCTGCTTCAGCAGGAACTAAGTTCAGGCTTCTAAATCTTGGATGTTCCCATAGTCCTCATAAATGAGCAAGTCCATCTTCCTGCAGTGGCTGCCATGTACAAGCTAACTGGCAAATAAAACTCCCTCTGAGGGCTCTGAAGATCTTGGTATGCCTTGGGATGCCTATAAAACGCATCGTCAGTCTGGATTCCCAGGGAGCTGAGGTGCCCCTTTTCTAGTTTCTGTATCTCATATGGATTTATGCAAGATTATCTGTTAACAGGTTTATCTTCATAGAAGAAAATACTGATTTATTTTACTTACTGTCTGCAGAAGGCTTGGAAGTAATGGTGAGTGCAGCTTCTCCACTGTATTTTTAGCCCTTTCAGGAACTGTTTTTTTGTGTGTGTGTTTTGGATTAATCACCATGTTCAGGCTATTATTCCATTGCCTGGATAAACCACCAGGGCAAATTATGAGAAGCAGTTTACATTGTGGATATCAGCAAACCTATTGTGCCCTAACATTAATTTCAAGAGCACTCTATGAATTTCTACTGATTTATTTAAAAATTTGACTCCTGGTGGTCTATTTTACTGTAACCTACATTCTATCTATTTATGTAAGATTCCATATGGTTTAATAGACTAAAAACATAAATCCATTCTGAACTGAAATATCAGTACTGTAATGTCCAAGTACCTGGTTTACATTCATAAACAAATAAATTAACATCCAACTCCTGCTAATTACACAGGTCCAACAAGCTGTAATGAATTCAGTGTGTCTTGAGATATTATCCCTAAGTAGTTGCCATCAACACAGCTAATAATTACAAATTCAGTGCTTTTGGAGAATACAAAGCATGTATTTTCAATTTAAAAAAAAAAAATCAGATAAACTAGTTTTAAAATAAATGATTATGTGATTTATTTAAAGATATTTGGTTTAGAGGGAACTGCTTTTTGTGTGTCATTGAACTCTCTTTGAAAAACCTTGAAAACCTTGCTACATTTCGACAAAATTAAAAAACTAAGAGCATTTTTTACATTTTGTAAAGAAGATTCCAAAATTTTTCCCAAAAGGTGACACAAATTTTTGCTTGTGATATACCAAAAGAAAACGTTCTTTTTACTGTTTTATCTCCTGTTTGCTCCTTTACATTTCATAGAATAATCATAGAATTATAGAATGGTTTGTGTTGGAAAAGTCCTTAAAGACCATCTAGTTCCAATCCCGCTGCCATGGGCAGGGACACCTCCCGCTAGACCAGGTTGCTCAAAACCCCATCCAGCCTGGCCTTGAACATTTCCAGGGATGGAACTTCCACAACTTCCCTGGGCAACTTGTTCCAGTGCCTCAACACTCCCAGAGTGAAAAATTATTTCCTAATATCTAATCTAAATCTACCTTCTTCCACTTTAAAACTGCTACCCTTCATCCTGTCTCTACATTCCCTGGTAAAGATTCCCTCCCCATCTTTCCTGTAGGATCCCTGTAAGTACTGGAGGGATGCTATAAGGTCTCCCTGGAGACTTATCCAGGCTGAACAACCTCAACTCTCTCAGCCCATCTTCACAGAATAGGTGCTTCAGCCCTCTGATCATCTTGGTGGACCTCCTCTGGACCTGCTTCAACAGGTCTGTGTCCTTCTTACATTGGGAGCCTCCAGACCTGGATGCAGTATTACAGGTGGGGTCTCATGAGAGTGGAGTAGAGGGGCAGAATCACCTCCCTTGACCTGCTGGCCATGCTTCTTTTCATGCAGCCCAGGATACGGTTGGCTTTCTGGACTGCAAGCACACGTTACCAGCTCACGTTGAGATTCTCATCTACCAACACTCCCAAGTCCTTCTCCTCAGGACTGCTCTCAATCCATTCTCTGCCCAGCCTGCATTTGTGCTTGGGATTGTCCCGACCCATGTGCAGGACCTTGCACCTGGCCTTGTTGAACTTCATGATGTTCACATGGGCCCACCTCTCAGGCCTGTCCAGGTCCCTCTGGATGGCATAAAGTAAGAGTAAATAAAAAAATATTTGAGACTGAAAGGAAATATTTTTCTTCTTTTTTTTCACATGCTGTAAGCTCATAAATGAGACTTTGGCACTTTGGTTAAAATTTTAGTTTTTTCTCCAAAGTATTTGTGATATTTCAAATCCATAGGGAAGATATGTTTGCATTGTGCATACTCTTGTGGTAATTATAATATATATGTCACTGAACACGCACAAACATCATGGTTACTTACTAAATAGGTGCTGCAGTGTTGACAGAACTTACATTCCTGGTTTCAAAGTCGATATACTTCCTATGGCTCAGGTATCTGAAATGGAATATGCATTCATTATGGAACACAGGGGCAATTTCCAGAGTTACAACTGTGAACAAAGGAAAGACTGAAGCGCATACACATCATCACTCTTCTTACTCTTAATTCTGGAGAAATGACACAGGAAGTTAATAGCTGGAGAGGAATATGGTGCACTCCACTATAACTCCATTCTGGGCAACTAAAGGATCAAAAACCCTGAGCTCATGCTAAGACCTGAGTTCAGATACAGCCAGACCCAATAAATGGGGTTTATATCTAATTGTCTTACAGAATCCAAAACAATCTCCGTATAATCGGTTTCCTAATTTTAGGTGTACGAGGTATTTGTTTAGCATTCAGTACCCAATATAGAAGGAAATATATAAAAAATAACAATTTTAATGTAATGACCCTAGTCTCCATGAAGTTACCCTGAAGTCAATGTAAATAGATAGTCTTCCAGGTGGAGAAACCCAGTGGAAACCCTCTATTTACTACACAGGTAAGTTAGATTCCGCAGGCCATCTCTAGCTTTTCTAAATCTCAAAAATTTTGTGCACCTCAGTTATGTGTCTATAGATACAGAACTGGCATTGCAGTGTGGCTGAGCAAAGTCATACCCATCTTGTTCTCAGAACTGATCTTTGCAGATAGACAAAGTTTCTCCATTAGCTATCCTACCTGCTAGATCTAGTGTTCATGTTCTTAATGCATCTATAATACACCTGTAAAGGATAACTAGGCACAGAATGGCGCTGAATTTGACCCTGTTTTTTAAGAGGAGGAGGTAGAGCTAAAATAGAAAAAATTACAATGCAACACCTTAAAGCTAGGCCAAAAATATATACACAATAAGTAGTTTATCTTAAATATTTTAAACATTTTCAATAAATGTCTGACACTTTCATTGACTCAGGATCCACTGAATGATAGCACTGCTGAAGATAAGTTTACCTACTTTCTACAAAGTAGTGAATAAAGAAGACTTCCTTTATAGAAATGGAAAGACAGTTTTTTAGATCTTCTAAAACAATTGATTTAATTTTGAAACTATTTCTTCCATGTAGCTTTGACATTTTTTTCAGTCTTCACTCACATTTACAAATGGTTTGGGTTTTGGCTGTTTTTTTAAGTTTCCTTTATAATGGATGTATTGTTTTTTATAAAAGTGCTCAGCTATAATTCAGACCAATATAATTCCAAGTCCCTTGCAAATATTTATAAGGCTGCTTGTTGAAAATGTTCCATTTTGTTTAGAAAAAATAATGGTTATTCAAGGGCCAGATATATTGAACAAGGAAGTTGTGATTGTCAGTCTAGTAGTTAGGTCTTTGAGAGAGAGAGCTCATTTTCATGGATCTATTTACACATTTTATTTGAAACAGTTGGTTAAAATCGTTAAGTGGTACTTGGTACTGTAGCAACACCTACACTGCAAAAAGCGTGTGCTGCAGGGAGTGATCATTGGCCCCCAAGCCAAATAACAAATAGCTGGCTCCCTCTGTAGAGAACTGGGCACACTCACACCATACACTTGGCTGTGATTTCCTGCTAGTTCTATCTGGTGCCGTGTCATCTTAGTCAAAATTATTATTATTTTGTGTCTTTTGCCGTTCAAAATGCTTGAAATAATTGGGGGGCTGTGTTGAAGCTCACCAGAGAGGTGCTTTTGCAGCAGGAAACTGCTGAGATATGGCAAGAGATACAGCATGCACTGAGATCAGTGTTTTAGATTGTTTCCTGAGCAGTCAGGTGGGACAGTAGTGGAGGACTATGTATATCAGAGGGCACCATATCTGGTACCCTTTCAACTATATTACCTATAGGCAGCAATTCTTGGAGTAAACAGTCTCTAAAAATTACATCTCAGTTTGTTCAACTCTAAAGAGAGCTTGGGAACTAACATTCATGAAACTCAGGGGAGCAAGGACTTGAGGAACTGAGGAGTTCTCTGAAAGGAGAAAGCCGATCTCCAGAAGATCAGATCTAGCCCTGCCTTTGTCCTGAGAGTTTCACGCAGGATAGTTGAAAACACCAATCTTCATGTTTGCTATTCCTTAGGCATTTAACCTTACACAGCAAGACTTGTTTTCCAAGTCAGAATCAAGAATTATCTCTTGCAACAGTAAGCAGAATTCTTCATTGTGAAAGAAACCAATCAATTTTTGGTGGAGTACTTTGAACTGAAAGTATCAGCTCTTGCATAGTAGCAGCATATCCTTTCAACTCTGAAGTTCTGTTGACAAACAGCTGTACAGAGACTCCATAAGCAGTAGTCACCGAAAATTCAAGCATAACAGAAACTGAGAAGAATCTTCTTCTTTTCAGAATGATCATTTAGCCCTGTTTTTAGAGTACTGCAGCTATCTTTGTGACTGAGACACTGAGAATTCTGCCATGTTTCCCAGAAAGACATTAAGGCTCAGTCCTCAAAACTGTTTAAGTGCCAACCTGAATTCAAAGGGCATTAGATAACTAATCAAAATTTGCAAATGTGATACAAATACTTAATTTGTGTATTTTGCAATACGGGATCCTTCTGGCAATGCATATGCTGACTATCCGGTGATGTCTTTGGGACTCCGTCCTTGGGACTCCTAACACTGACTTCATCAGGAAGTCTATCAACTTAAGTATATAACATATACTTATATTGCATATAAGCTAAATAATTAATGTAGATATCAAAAAATAAAATACAGTAACTGTTGTTCAGCACTTCCTAAAGTTTGGCAACCCTGTCAGTAGCCAAAGAGTACATCTCTATGGGCTGAAATCTTCTGAAGTAGGAAAAAAAAAGTAATTACTGTAGAATGAAAAGAGGATTTCCAACAACCAGCTTGCCAATAGGAATAAAATATGCATCAGCATCCAGGTCCTTCTGAGTGATTTATTTAATCAACTAATTGAAAAGGCATAAAGCTGACAAAGACAGATAATTGATCCTATAGTTCACAGTCCATAATTCCCCGCTCTCCCTTTGGACTCTCTTGCACAATACCTCATGCATAGTGCCATATTTCTGCAAGATATTGCTCAAGACGTTACGAAATTTGTATTTTAAGTCTAGGCTTTTGGCATGAGTTAAACCTTGCATCTGTAGTTTTCCTGAATGAAAGCAAATAACTGCAGTTAAATGTACTAATGCAGGTAATGTACTACCTAATTTGTTTTCTGAAAATCATATCAGACTATTAAGATGAAGGAGTCACCCTGTAATTGGGGTGAAATGACAGCACTGAGAACACCAAAAAGGATCCTAAGGCTTGTGTGTCATTTGCATTTGTGGTTTTATGTATTTCTTTATTAAAATGTGTCAGGTATTTCTAAAGTGTTCTAAAGTCTTTCTAAGTATAGAAATGTGAATAATTGAAAAGAAAAAAAACCCCATATCTTCATATAAAAATAAAAGTATGGGGAAAAAAATAGAAGGTGAAAATGAATGAGGTGTGAAGATCTCAAAAACCACAATATGAACTGTATGTAGGATAGCTCTCCATCTGTGACCCATGTAGTTCTACTGTTTCTCGAAGGTACAGACTCCCGCCTCAAACAGCGATAAGCTCAGGTGTTGGTTGTGCTTCATATAAATAAATGCAGATGCCATGGCTGTACACGAAGAGATGGGTATCCTAGCCTCCCCTTAATGTAAATGTACAATCACTTCTAAGGCTTATATTTTCTTGCTATGATGTCCAAAATAAGTTAGATTATTAAAACCAGGAGTACAGGATAATTATCTCAGACATTTCAAGATGAAGTTCCAGCAGTGTGTTGCAGAAACTCTTACTAATTGCTTCAATTTCTTTTACTATTAATATGATCATGTAGTGTATATCCCATGGAAAATAATTTGAGAAGGTTGAGACATGCACAGAGATTTAGGATTGATGTTTGAGATCTTTAACTATTTAAAACAAACTGAGAGATACTTAAAAATCCCTTTAAAAATATGACCTAATTCTACTCAGAGCTCGCTGCTTGGTTTTGGCTGTGGCTTGGCTTGTTTTGGACATTGCTGCCTCTGAAATGTATATTTTATAGCTTTACTGTTTTGGTTTTGTTTTTTTTTAAATCAGCTTTTGAAACTACTAAGTGTTTTGGTAAAGATGTCAAAAGAGAAAAATCACATGAATGTATATCAGTCAAAGGGAAAGGTAGATAGATATAAATAGAAATATCTAGAATGGAGTAAAGAAGTGAGAAAAAACAAACCCCGAAATTCTCATTGCCTGTTCCCTTAAACTGTCATTTGCAGCTCTGGAAAAATTTGTGAAGACATATGCACTTACCCAATCTGAAAAGCAGCAGAAACCTAGCTGAGGGAAAATAGAGTTCTGGCTTTCTCTTCTCCACTAGTGATTCCAAGGTGAGCACTAGCTGGGAGAATCAGTATCAACATGGAAGAAAATCAGGTGCTGTCAACTCAGCATTAGTGACTTGAGTTGTTAAATATGATGAATTACTAAGTCGTTTTTCACCAAGTGGAAATTGGGTTGGATATGCTTGAAAACATTCATGAAAACATGGGAAGGAAAGGGAAGAAGTCTGATGTAATCATCTAAGGTTTGGAAACACTTGATTCAAATGACATGAGACTTTTGTATTGTCATCTAAAGCTTATTAAAAAGCAGATGAATGATCCCATGATGTCCTTTGTTAGAAAGAGGAAAAAAAAATGCATTTTTGTTTTTTTAGAGAAACTTAAAATGCCTCCACAGTGACAAAAACTATACTTGATGGAGTTGTTTTTATTTTCTGGAGTAAAAAATACAATGTCAGCATAACACAGACTGAACTCAGGGCCAAGAAAAGAATTCTTCTTTTGGGACATAAAAGGAAAACTATACATAATGCTTTATATTGTGTCTTTTTCTCCTTGGTCTTTTCTTCCATCATGTCTAGGAGACACACTTAAAGATATTTTTTTGTTGTTTTTCCTTTTCAAGATTTTTTTTTTAAACCCAAATATTCTTTCTGGGGGTGCTGTTGTCTCCCCATATCTTCAACATCCTTTCTCCAATATTTGCCCCAGAAATGAACACCTTTAATACTAGTTTGGAGATTAAAGAATGGCTGAGGTGGAAGTAACTCACCAAATCAGAAGATACACATTTTTTTTTGGTACAGAGTTTCTAAGGATACTATTGTTTTTACTTAAAGAATAAAACAAAAGAAATTATAAAGGAATTAAAGAAAAATACATACTTTCCAACATAATTTCCAAACATGAAGTCTTTTATTCTGGCTCATGACTTCCCTGGAACCCCTTTAGAACCTACTTATGCTCTGGCTTTCTCTGCTTTATTATGCCCCCGGGGCATACAGCTTTCCTTCATCCTTAGCCACTGAAGAAGACTAAAGCAGATCAAACAACTTACTTGCTCTCCTTTTTATAACTTTCTAGCTACTCTGCCTGGTGAATCCCTGATCAGCCCTACAAGATGTTCTCTGATCCTTTCCAAATGACTTTATTGCCAAGGTGACAAAACAAATCTCCTCCATATGAGTTAAGTTATTATCAGAGCAATTACATTTCAGTGATACATTTTAAGCCAATAGTACTACTGCTAGCCCTGGATAAGAAATCTTGACGAATTTTAGTTAAGGTTCAGGCTAAACTGCTGCAGGAAAGCAATGATTGTCTTTACAGTCAAAATAAAGTTTGCAATTTGTCAGACAGAAACGGAACACTTAGTCTCAAAAATGAAATCTGTACACTGTGCAGACAATATCCTTAAACTCTTACACTCACTGAGTAAAAGCATAGTATTAAGGTGAGAGGTTTTTTTTCAGTCATTGTTTCAGTGCAAGCTCTTGGGCAAATACCATGCTGGAGAAGAAAAACAAGAGAAGATTTTGGCTACCAGCTGAGAAGGGAGCAATACAAGAAATACGGGGTTGATATTTTCTAATGGAAACAGTTCCTGTTCTACTAGACACTGCCATTATTTGTACTAATGCAGTGACAATTCAGTGAAGATACAGGGAAATGCTGAGTACACAAAGTACTGCTAATAAGCTTAGAGGCATGACATGAATTTAAGTATCATTAAGATTCACTATTCATTTTGGTTTACTAATAGGGGGTAACGACTGATCTCCCAGGGCATGGAGGGCCTCTCCCTCTGACTGAGAGCGCAGGGAACACTTTGGGAAAGAAGCCTGGGGAACCTGAGGAGCAGGAAAAGTTTCCATAGCATCTTTGAATAAGGAGGCATGGGCTACGTTCACAGACATATTTCAGTTTCAGTCTAAAATATCTTGGAGGGCACTGCACAAATTTGGGCCACATTTCTTGTGCAAAAGCTATACTCCCTGATTTTTCCTCCATTTTTGCACTAAATCTTCTACTTTTCTTCTCTTAGGGAAAAACTGCATCTCCACTTTCACTTTACCAAAGCAAACATCCTTTCACTTCAGTTCTACCTTTTGGACACTCAGTAGTTTAATGTCCCCTCCTGCAAAATCATTTACATATTATCCCATGAGGCAGTCCTTTCATATTTTAGTGAGTTTTGAATGTGCCTGGTGCTTTCAAGCTGTGATCTGTATTTGTTGATAGACCATGCTTTGTTTTCCCCTGCACCTCTCAGTATCTGGCTGTAGCATCCTTCAATGCCTTATTGTGCAAATTTTTGGAGACATAGGCCTCATGTATTTACACAGTATCTAATAAAAAGAAGATTTTATTCATGGCTGAGCTCGTTGGCACTTCCATAATTCAAATAATCATTGTAGTACATGTAAAGGCTGAAGGGAAATTTAGATAATCTTTCTTAAACTCGAAAATTTTGAGGCAAGTAAAACCATATAAATGCTGTCACCCTTCTTCCCCCATGTGTGCATTAAGGTTCATTAGGTCATGTCCTAAAGGTATAAATTGCCATAAATGGGAAATACTATATCTAAGGGATTATGTTTATCTACCCTTTCTGAAGGAGTGAGTACTAAACACAATTTTGACATATGGAAAAAAGGAAGGAAAAAAAATCCATGTGAGATTAAAGTTGTATCTTTGTAGGAACTAGAAATCTATTGTCTGTTTAATTGTAGATTATTTCACAAGTCATCTAATGAATACAAAGTCAATTCATTTTTCCGTGATGAGTGATACATATTCACTTTTGAAATGCAGCCTGAGCCATTTTCCCGTTTCATTTCAAGGACATTTTAGACATCTGTAAGATTCAACCTTTTATTATAATTTCATGCTGGGAAAGTACAAAGGATTGTCTGAGTCAATAAAAGACTATTCAGGGGAATAGACAAAACTTTAATAAGTCAGTGATGATATATCTTGTTTTAAAAGACAGAGGTGATTTGGCCTGAGTGTTCTAACCATTTAGCATGCTGTGTGATTAACTCTTTAGTTAGTATGCTCCATGGGAGCTAGTGATCTCCTCCCCATGCAACAATCTTCTTATATAAACCCTCTGTTAGGTATACTTGACAGAACTGCAGATTTTGGAGCACTCTGTAACGACTTCTGGAAAAGAATCGCACTGTCTCCCAAGTGGAAGATATCTAAAATGGATAAGCATTACCCCATAAATTAAACGTGATATGAGTGTAGTAGCAGCAGAACCCACAAAAGCTTACTAGCCTGATTTCCATCTCAAAACTACACAGTGACATATTAAATCCCACAGATTAGATACTAATAGTGCAAAGTACCTTTCCTTGCAGAAAAAAATATTCCATAGTTGTCACTATGTGTGATTTTACATCTCCATCTGAATCAGCTAGATGCTACTACCCTCAGAGCCTGGATACTTTTCTAGAAGAATCACTGGTCTCATCATGAGAGCCTGTTTTTGTGTTCAGATCTTAAATAGTTCACCTGTATTTTCTGAATAGTCAAGAGTCTATTAATAATAGATAAGAGTCTATTAATTTATGGAAGTAATGAAGAGCTCACATAGAGCAGTAAAAGATGAGAGAACACAATAAATGCTCGTCATGTATGTGCTAAGCTTGTGATTTATATTACTGCAGAAAAGAGAGTAAATTTATTAGTATTCTATATTTTGGCTGCTTTTTGGCATCCACACAGAGCTGCAATAGCTGGCGTCAGTGTGAAAAGCAGTTAAAAAGTTAATTCTGTATGTCTTCATACACCCAGAGGCAGTGCTGATTGTCTGTTATTTCCAAGAGACTACTAATAAAATACCTATCTGTTTCGATTGCATAAGCTTCACTTTGCTCCTAAAAGCCAGAGACAGTTGAGCTTAAGTTTTCTCAGAGTTTTTAAAGGACTTAGTTAGGGAGACTGTGGGATTTTATTTGCTTTATTTCCTTTGGAAGCAAGGAATTACTTATTTGCAAGCACAACAAAACTTTCTTTATAAATGAGAGTGATTATGAACTCCAAAGATTTGGCTGTATTCTATAAGATGATACAGAGAAAAAATGCAAGATTTAAAAAAGTTGCTGCTGCAATATGTGTATGATCTATTATTTTATGTAATGTAATCTAAGACTTGCATAGTATTCAGGAAGTAATCAAACGAGATGAATGGGGATGCAATGGATATGAAAATAAGATGACAAAGCCAACAGAGCTCTGCAGAAAAATGCAAGTCACTAACCAATGCCTAGAAATACAATGAGCAGCACAAACTATTTCATCAATGACTAATGAAAGACAATCACCCAAGTCACCTTGTAATGCTTTCTCTTTGTGATTCTAAAGTTTAAGTAGCAAATTAAATGCTTTTGAGGGATACTGCTGTAACATTGAGAAAAACTAATTGAGTGTAAATACCGACTGAGCATATACCAAACTTTTCCACTTCAAATTTAATTGCATTTCCTTTACGTTTTATGCATTATTGTGATGATTCATATGTCAAACGCTTAAGCAGATTTAGTGTAGCCAGTTTCTGTAGATCCAAAATTTTACTTTAGTTACTTTTCTGCCTCTCTTTCACACATTCATCTTCAATTGAATTACTAACCAGTCATCTCAGGGACTACCTGGGATTTTCAGATGGTCTACATATGTTTTTAATGTGCTACAGTAACTTCCAAAAAACCTGCAGAGTTGAAAGTAAGAGTGATCTCAGTAAAACCAGGACCCAAATCATTTACAGCAGAACTCAGCAGGACTTCCACAGAGTAGTGATAACCTTCTCATAAGGTGCCAGGAAGGCGCTGGTGTTCCTTACAATGAAGGCAGGAGAGCTATGTAGGGCATCTGAGCTTTCACTACCTAGAAAACAGTATGAGCACCTTCATTTGCTCTTCAAACATCTCACAGAGGACAACATGATCAAATAAACTTGGATTATGAAGCGTGCCAGGCTGAAGCACCCAATACCCCAGGATTAACATGACTATACCTTAATGACCTCACAGGGCTATTACACATCAACTTGTTAAAGACAAAATATTTATTAAACAAACAAGAAAACGTCCAAAACTTTTAAACACTTTAAAAAATCAATAGCATTTCTGATAATAAGTTTATGACAAGTCTTAGTGTCTTTTAGGGTGACTGGGCCCTACTCTAACATAGTCAAGTAAACAGATACATATATCTGCTTTATTAGGTTCTCTGTATTCTGAAAGGGTGTTTCAGTGTGAGACAATTTTGAGGAATACTTTACATTATTAACTATAAAAAAACCTTCTTTTTTAATTATCTTGTTGAATTGTGAAAATTTATTCAATGGGGTTTTATTTTAAACAATGGAAGATTTGCATAGTAGTTCGATTGCAGGCATAATAAAAAACAATCTTTTCCTGAATTCTACCTTCCATTCAATAATATAGCCTTGGGCAATAGATTTCAACTAAGAAGAAATATGATCTGAATGCTGTATGAAAAAGAATTATTAACCAACTACTAACATATAAATCAGATTACTTTAATATCCCCATGCTAAATATCTATACTTTTGTCATTTTGCCACAGGTTGTACTATACTTAATTATCTCTGCAAAGAAGACAGATGGCCTGTGTTTTACAAAGTCTCAGCTTTCTTTCCCCTTGATTGACCATGCAAGCCAATATTCACAAATTACAAAACTTACACTCTCATTTTCCTCAATTAGCCTGAAGGAAAAATAAATCATGGCTTTGGATCTTTTCTTTTTTTTTTCTCATACAGCATCAAATCACTTCAAAAATTTTAGAAATCTCAAGTGGACTTCCATTTTTCATAAGAAATCCCTGCAAAGTCTATCAATCTGCAAGTTTGTGTTATGTCTGTATTATAAAGTGTTATAATAGGTAATACATTCGTTCCTAATACACTTCAGGTACTGTACTTTTACTACATTAACTAATTATGTTTACTGTACTCAGTAAAAACAATCAGTGCTCAAGGAACTTCTGCTAGTTCCCTTTAGAAAATACTCCTTTATACATATTATTTGGTCTACTTCCGTGACTATAAAAAAAGATTTTCCATTGGACATGCTCCATCACACTGCAATGAACACGAGGTCTTGGATCATGCAAATACCGGTGAGTCTAAGTGTCTCTGATTTCAATGGGATTTAAATAAAAATTAAAAGATTTCAGTGTGACAAATTTCAGGGTAGATCACTGCTGTCTAATCTAATCCTGTGTGAGTTGTTCCCTTAAATCTAAAAATTCTGTATCTGCACTTTTAATACTGTATGGCTCTTGTTTTCTATTTTTCTCTGAAAAGTTAACTGTTTTGTATGTGGGTCCACAGAATAGATGGCAAACAGACAGCAAAGATCCCAAGTGTGAATGTTTGGGATTTTTTTACTATATAGTAAAACATAGTAAAATAGTATAGTAATAAAAGATATAGTAAAACATAGTATATAGTAAAACATCTATAGAAACATACAGCTGACATGTTTCTCCTGTTGCAATACTTATTACTAAACAAACAAAAGTGTTATGATTGCTATGATTTGCTGTAGGATGTACATCTGATTGTAAATGAAGGACCTTTAGGTTTTGAAATTGTCAGTGTAACTTTCACATAAAATAATTAACTTACCAGAAGAAAATCCCTCTGCATTTTTATAGAGATTAAACCAGTTTCTCTTCATGTTTCCAATAGACCAGTCATGATTATCCAATTCACTGCTATAAAATATTATTCATCACTTCTTTTAGTACATACAAATGTACTAAATTTTCTTCACTGAGTGAAATTTTGATTTATCCTCTTGCCTGCGTGCCCATTCTTCCTTGTGTACTGTGGAGGCTGTGTCTACCCATGGCTCATTCCCAGGCTTCTGCTGCTGCTGTTGGCTTCCATTTCTGCTCTGTCTTCATGCTGGGGCAGTGCTTGGGGGATTTATGTTGCAAAAATGAGAACCAAAGCCTTTCATGGGTGGAGAGGACTCATGCTCACTAGATAACCTCTGAATGCCATCCTTTTCTCCCACTGATATGAACTATTTACTCTTTATTAATGTAGACAGAGGAATCCCAACACACCTGAAATGCTTTCTCATTCTCTTCAGTCTTTTTATATATGCAGTAACTAGGTTGAATGTGATTTTGACCTGACTCAAATCTTCCATGTCACCTCAATACCTTCATCCAAGCTGAGAGAGTCTTTACACTCACCTTCAATTTATTTTGCTATTTTTTGAATAAACAGAAAATAAAACCTGTAATTGAGAATACTTTGGCAATAGCAAACCCATTATGTTTGCTCCACTGCAATTGTAACTCTTTCAAGTGATCTTCAATCTACAGTTCATTGTCATGATAGCCTAGTCTGATTCCATAGGAGTCATTTGCTTTATCTTATGAATATGTACTTGGGGAGTCTTTAATCCACAGATCATTGATGCAATAAACTGTAACTGGTTTTGTACTTTGAGATATTACTATCTATTTGGTCAATAGCTACTGCATTAAAAAAGAAAACAAACAACCAAAAAAAAATCCCAACACATAATCCCATTAATTTATATATCAGTATATGCACAGCAGGTATGTATATTCAAAATTGCTTTCAAAAATAGCTAGCATATATCTGTAATTTTTTTTTTTTCTTTAAGCCAAATAGATTATTTCATTTTATTCAAACAATTCAGCACCAATCCAAATTACAGACTAATATTTCTGTCTGCAGGCTGCTTTTGAGATTTACTAATCCAAAAAGTACATAAACCAACTAAGGTAATATTTTAACTGGAGCAATTCTAATTAATTCTGATACATACAAATGACTGAAAGAATAAGAATGGGTTCTGAAATGTCAAGTATGCAGGTGAAAATAACATCTGTCAGTCTACCTTGAAGGTCTAAAACAGAGTAAATACCTAGTGATGCTCACTTTTCTAGTATTATGAAAATAATATTTTACCTTAGGTAATTCATCTTGTATGTTTTTTTTCCCCCAAATTTTGGACATAAATTTGGGATTCTATGGCCACCTTACTCATGTGTACTCCTTTCTAAAAGCACGTTTTGATTATACCCCAGAATCAGTGTACTTAAAAAGTAACAAGAATCACTGTTCTTTTCAGATATCTTTGTTTCTAACAGATCTATTAATCACATGGTTCTTTTGCTCAGCTTTTCACAGTCCTTTCAAGCTTACCCCACAAAAAGGTAGTCCCTAGAACCTGATGACCCAATTTCCATTAGTTAAATATAGTTTAAGACCATGAACTTCAGTTACTGTCTTAGTGATTATACCTTCTCAAGAAGGAGTTACAGTCACCTTCCATGAAACACAGTGAAATATATCGACAAAATGCTTATTGTGAAGCATTGTTAGGGCTGGTCCTATAGCTGGAAAGTTGTGCGTAAGTGAATCCATGATTGGCCTCGTGTCACAAGCAACCAAGACAGCTTCAGGAGGCCATGCTTTGAAGAGGGTTTCTCAACACATTGCTTCTCTGATGGGTGCAGGCGGAAATGAGGGCTCTTATACTTTTGAAAGGCAGAAGACAGAAAATGTATGTTAAATTGGTTTATAGGTTAGGAAAATGGGGAAGAAATTACATACATTGGGTTAGGTGGTAAAAGTCACACTGAATAACATGAGGAGCTGGAAATAGTGGAAAGTAAATGTGTCTGTAAGAGATGGGTAGGGATCCTCCTAGTGGAGGTTTAATAGTCCCCTCTCTGTCCTGTCCTCCAGAAAGGACAAACCAAAGGCAACACTCTTACAGTGAGGTAGACATAAAGATGCAATTGGAGAAAAAGGTTATCACCTTTAAGACACATGTAAGATAGTCACAGTTTAACTACACTGGGGAAGAACAGCACCAGTCTTAGGATGGCTTCAGCTTCATTAGACCACCAGGATCTGTAGGTACTCACTGAGGTGGCAGGAACTCCTCACCCTCCACAAGTTCACTCCTTCTAGCTGAGTGTGAACAGTCATTGCTTAATTACACCTTCCTCCAACAGGCAGGAACCAACCAAATTAAAATGCATTGACAAGGTGCATGGTGAAGCTACCAGTCCCTGTGCATACCTGCCCTACAACCCAAAACTTTATCAGAATGAGGCCAGTTTCCACCTCATCTGTCCACTTTTCCTACAAGCCCCGGTTTCCACTTAGAGGAAGCTGGCTGCACAGGCCAAATGAAACTCAGGTCCAAATCTGAAGGATGAGTTCCTCTAAGGAGACCACAACAAAACACACCAGATGCATTTGCCTGCAGGTCAGCAGGCACAGACCAGGAGAAGATGCTTGAGGGACAGGAGGAAAATCACTGGGTTTTTGTTTGGGTTGTTTGGGGTTTTTTTGTGTTCTTTTTTTTTTTAAAAAAAAAAAAGGAAACTAGAGTATGAAAGCCAGAACTATTCAGCTTTTATGTTATTGACCCTTCCTTTCCAGATATTTATTACCTTTATAGTAGGCCTACAATATTACTGTACCTTTTTCCTTCTAAAGAAAGGGATTTGAAGAAGATGGTATCAGGTAGATCATGTGCAGGTTAGATTAGAAAACAAAATCTTCTTTTCAATGCACCTACTATATTGTAGCTTTATTCTGCTCCTCTTGTCTAAGAATTTCAATTCTTGTATTGCAGGTCCAGTGCTGCTAGATATTTCACAATTAGCAGTGAATTTCCTTTAGAATTAAAATTTAAAATTTAAATATTTAATAATAATTTTATTTTTTGCTCTGTATTTTAACTGCAAAACAAAACATTTGTAGTGAAACAGACTGGTGTCCTTCTGTTTTGCGTCTGCTTTTCCGCCTGAAATATCTCAAGGTGTTTCAATGTCAAGTGTGATCTTTTGTAATGTGTGACCTTTCCCAGCCTAGCTTCATATCACTTTCCTTGTAGCTACTAAAACTACAATTTGTTTTTTTCTTAAGGCAAGTTTAAATCTAAATTTTGGCCCGAGAAGACAAGAGTGAAATCTGTTTTCTAAGGACATTGCTTAATTTCTCATTAGACAATCACTGATTAAGTTCCAGTGTCTGCTGATTTAAAGCTTGAAAATTAAAACCAGATTTTTTTCCCCAGACTAAATAGAATTATTGTTGACTGGATAATTAACTACGGCTATTGTATCTGAAACAGAAAAAGCTGCCTGCAGCTGCAGCTAAAAACATTTTCTTTAACATAGATTGATTCCAGAGTTAATTGTCTTGGGTCCCAAACAAAACTAAATTAAGTCTGGGCCTGCAGTGTTTTTAAACATATGAAATACGTGGGGTTTTTTAAATTCTCAAGTAACCAGGGTCTGTATCAAATAACTCAACAGAGAAAGGTGCTGTCCTTCCTTGATCATGTGTCAGAGTGACCATTTCAAGTGACACAATGACACAGAAGTCTATGGTTGCTGTTCAATGGCTTAGACAAAATAGTAATTATAAGAGCCTCTTTCTCCACCACAGGCACTTTTTATACATACTGTTTTAAGCCACGTGTGCTTCAGCAGTTGCAGATTCATCTAAGCTGATTCCATCTACCTTATCTCCAAACCCGAGGGAATATGGATTTGCATAGAAGGGTTGGAACTATGGAGCTAAACTCTGCCATTAATGCAAGCACGTGCAGAAGTTACATGAGAAATTGCAAAATGAGGTTGTGGCCACATCACTGAAGAGCATACTTAGCACCATTAAGGTAACGCAGAGCAGACGCATCTCAGCTGGGCACATGCGAACTACCTCACACCCAATTACATATGCGTTCAGGTAAATTTATTCTGTACCCAAATATCAGGAGATAGTCTCCATATCACTGTGCTGTGGCTTTCCAATCATTGTAGACTGTAGATGCTGCACTAGTCTCACTCTCACCAAAAATGTTACTCTGACAGCTGCCTTGTGAAGAAAGGAATTACCATTACGAATTGTAGCAAAGCTTAGAAAGACTGTCCTGGGGAAAAGGAGAGTATTTCAAAAAAGATCAGAGTCACTGTGGTTATATGCTACACCATTAAGTAAAAGAGGGCCATGAACTAATCTCTGGTTCCAACAACAACAGACACCAACTGGCATACATCTACACTGCTTAGGGCTAGTTTCCTTTAAAGCAATTTATTTTGTAAAAGGCTAGTGGAAGCAGACCAAAACTGATCTGTGGAGTGGGCTAACACCTACACCTACAGACCAAATACGGGTTTTGTGTCAGAGTCTGCCCTTTGGACATCATCAGTTTATCAGTATAGATATACGTCTACCACAGCAGGCCTGCCTGTGGACTTAAGTACAAAGAGGACAAAACTATAAAGCCTGACCAAATGTAAGCAAGAGATATGTGAGGAAAAGCCTAGCTTATCCAAAATTATGATGTTTGTGGACATGCAGTAAGAAACCATGTATACCATTTTATACTCCCTTCAGTTTTGCTCCTTACAAAGAGCATCACAAGGAGACCCACAATTCCCTGCCGTCCTTCCTTAGGGTGAGCTAGACCAGTTGAACCTACAAAATCATAACAAACATAATGACTAGAGTGAAGGGAGACAGAGAGACTTAATAAGTATTCATTTAGAGTCAACTTTCAGATATAGCCAAAATACTTTTCAAAGGAGGAGAGATTTTGGCTTTATTTTGCAGACAAAGAGATTACAAGTAGTGTAATGGTAGAAAAGACTTCAATAGAGACAAATATGTAGAAAGACTGTAAACTGGATGGAAGTAATCTTAAAATAAGTTGGCATAATATTTTATTAGCTAATTTTTAAATTAACTGTAATACCTACAAACTGCCATCCTAAGCTACTGTTGTAGGATATAGACATATAAAATTATAGTCCCTGTTTCAATATACTAATAATCTCTCAGCTGTTTTTAGTATAAACAATTTTAGACATCCTTTTAAACAGAATTCAGATCACAAGGTTAAGACATCTGTGTTTAGACTGTTAACCTGCATACAGGTTTTTACCTGAGAGTTAAGTGTATAAATTCTCATTGTAACTAGTGGATGTCTGGTTTTTTTAACAGTTATCTAAAGCACTGCTTCTAGCACCAGTGAAAAGCCATCCTATCTGGCCTCTAGCTGCTATTGCCTAAGGGTAGGAGTCTCCCTTGCTTCTGCTGTCATATTTGCCAGTCCAGTGTGGACGGCTAGGGTGTCTCAAGTGACATTAAGTTCTAACATCTAGTTCCATTCGAGATGCCTTCATGTACCTGAGATATCCCCCTGGTGAGAACTCTGAACCCATACCCTTGTAGAGTAACATCCAGAGGTCTGGAGACATACCGTAGGGCATCTCATAAGACAAGTCACCTATGTTTCAGCAAGTAAGTCCCACTTCTTAACTCCCTATGTGTGGGCAACTAAATCAAGCCTCTAGTCTATACAGTTGAGGGAGCTTGGACGCTTAATCTGAGTGCCCACTCACAAGCATCTCATGCTCTTTGAAGTGTCTTAAGGTATCCTCACTGCCCACAAAGTCTCCAGTATGTCCCATGATATATCTGTAGCTCTAATGTGATGCCTCAGATTCTCTATGACGTCTCAGTTGACACTGGACACCTATGTTTAGTCAACAGAATTGAGCCCTGTAGAGCTATTAATCTCAGCCTAAAACAGACGTCTCGTGGCTGAACAGCTGAGACATTATCCAGGACACATTAATTGAGCTGGACGTGGTTGAGCTTCAGTTGCCAAGAAAAGAGTCACCTTCTACTACCTGCGATACCCAGTAGTACACATGACATATGTATGGGACTGGCACATTTGACCTAGCTAAACATACAGATATTTGCACATGGACAACTGTATATACGTGTCTCAAGCTGTAAACTCTATCCTGCTCTGTATAATTACTTAATATTGTTTCATATTTTGAATCACAATATTAACTCATTTGAATTATAAGCAAATGTTTGTCTTGTTTTCTATTAAACAGGTGGAGAAATTTTAATATAATTAGAAAGGCTCCAGCTCTTGACTAAATTTTAAATCACTTTTTTGTAAGAGACTGGTTTTTTTTTTCTTGTACACATCTGCACTTTATGATTGCAATCAATTACAGTCTTTCTAAAGTCAGTTTTAAATCAATATTGGATGGCTTTCAAAAGTCAGGCTCGCAATAGTACATGGTGTGAATGAGCAGGAATTCAAGTGAAACTATGCTGAAAAGATGTTGTGGTTTCGGCCGAATAGGCTACTGGGGATATGAGGCACCCCAGATGGGACCAACAGGTGCTCCCCCGTACCCCTCTTCAAAGGGAGAGGCAGAGGAGGGAAAAAGACACTTATGAGTTTAGAAGGAACTAAACTACTTTAATGAAATATTAATAATAAAATAGAAAGAAAATAATGAAATATATACAAAACCAGATCAAGCTCCCAGGATGACAATCATGTCACTGGCTGGCACTGGGGCAGTCCCAGACTGGGCTCAGTGACGGACGGGAACTGGATTCCGGATCTGGATTCAGGATAGGGATCAAAGGCAGACAAACAGACAGTCTTCCTCAGACGTCGGCCATAGAAGAAAGAGAGCTGACCCTTTGATCCCTCAGCTTTTATACTGAGCATGAGGCAGATGGGATGGAATACCCTGTTGGTCAGTTTTGGGTCACCTGTCCTGTCCGCTCCTCCCCGCTGGAGGGTCAGAAGCAGAAAAGCGTAAAGGGGTCCCACCTGCGGGGAGGAGAGGACAGGACAGGTGACCCAAGACTTCTTAAATATGTTTGTAAACCAGCAAAACTAATAAAAACAAAGTGGCAGTATTAATTCAGTCCTGACTTGTGGTATTACGATATGCTGGTATCATGCATGTTGTATTGTGATAACAAATATGCTGGATAGTGTAATAAATCTTTATTGAGATTTCTGTCATTTCAAAAGTTATTTGCCTGTACAACTACATCACAGAGATTCAAAGGTTGTTTACCTTTCTATCATTTAGTGTGTAGGATCAAAGTCACATTCTAAAGCTTGAATTTGTTGTCTGAGAAAAAATAAAAAAAATAAAAAACCTCATATTTTTCACTTCAGTAGTTGCATAATATGTGAGCAATAAATAGAAGGGGAATTTCTGCAAGGAAATTTTTCCTATGGCTGGAAAGATACCAATATAAATAAATAAGTTTGCATGAGGTTCTTCTTACATTCTTCACAAAAAGCATTAATAATGTTCGTATATCTTTTCCACACTAAATCTCCAAAGAGACACCAGTGAGGATGAGCATTTAGTACAAACCTCTGTGTGTATGAAATAATGCTAAAGAGCCTTAATAGGCATAGATACACTTACAGAAAAACAGCATGGTTTTAGTAATACACATGATTAGTATGAATTTAGAGAAGTACATTTGATTTGCATGAGTGTTTCCCTACCACTCTCTTGTCTTTGAAGACTAAATAAACATAAAACTAAGATTAATTTTTTAGTCTGACATTCTGAAACCTGTGACAAAACTTTTTTCTACCTGTTCTTGCTATCAAAGCTGCTATAGAAATAAAAAACCCATGAATTTTCAACAACATACATGTAAATCAAGTTTCTGACAAATATTTTAATACGCATTGAAAGGAAACTTCTGAGTTTTCCTTTGCTGTTCATAGCAATCTTCTTTCAGAATGGGAGCTACAGGGTAAATTTTCTTCTTGCAAGACTGTGCAAGCAGTGCTTTCACTGTGTTTTAACGTGATTTACTCTTGCTTCAGTGAACAGAACATTTATATAGTTCCAAAACATGATTATTAATAGGTTTGTTCCAAACATGCTGTAATATGATTAAGGTGATGCATATGATACAACGTGATTCTACTGACAAGCTAAATTTGACTGAAGAGTCAGATACGGATAACAAATTTTCAGTGCTAACCTGAGTTCTGGCATTTAGGGATTTTACCTAGGAATATTTTAATGATCTTCACTTCTTCAAGGAGATTATCGAAGTGCTTCAGTCAAATTCAGAAGCCTCATTTTTATAAACCCACGTTTCTTAGTCTTCTGTCAGATCCAGTAAAGATCTGATTATCATTTTGCTTAGACTTCCTTCCCTGGCATCAATATATTAGCAATATTTTAAACAGTAAGCTATAGAATATAGGCCATTTTTTCATTTATAATAAGGCTACCTTACACCATCACTTTAATGTAAAGCAATTGTAAAGAGGAATATAAATTCACAGAACTCTAAATGCAAATGAGAAGCCAAAATAACGTGCTTAACATTTTCCAAGTTCTTGTCTGACCTTTTACTGATCATTCTCTATCTTTCGTTAGATTTCATTAGATCTCACATCAGATGCAAAATGTTTTATTAATGACATATCTAGGTGCTGTTCTTGATTTGGGATATTCAAGTAATTTTTTATAGGTTGTCTGAATATTCAACAAAGCACGCAGTGCACAAGAGCTTTGAATTCACAAGGAAGTTACTGAAATTCATATGCAGAGCATTACACTATTATTTCTAAAGCATTTGGAAAACCATTTCTTTTGCCATTCTGGTCCCATATAATTCTCACTATTTGATACTGTGTTAGCCCTTTTATCTATCTCTGAGTTTCCAAGGAAAGGATTGCTCACCATCCGGCATCCTCTCCCCATACCTGGGAGCAGAAAGGCAATGTTTGCAGTCTCTCATCTTCTGATTTTCCATCCCTAACCAACAACTACTTCTTGGTGCGAAAAAATAGTGCTTCTGGGGGAGGTGAAATGGAACAGGAATACCAGATGAGGAATGGCTAATGAATATGGCTCAGAAAGTGTCTTAGAAACAAAATAAATGTTCTAGGAGGCAGAAAAATGAGGCTCCCCATGGCTGTTTTTTGGTTTCTTTGATTTTTTTCTTTTAAATCTTCTTCTAGGAACGATCATTCTCTGCTTCTGATTTATGACTGCCTGCTTTCATTGGAACATCTCTGTGGTAGAATTAGAATAGTGTGAAAGATTCTTGTAAATTAAAAACCTTGAGTTCAACATACTGATAAATACTGCAATAAAGTTAATGTTTGTTCTATTTCTGGTTCTACTGTAGAAAAGTATAATTGTCTGTGTTGGCCTTAACATTTCTGTTTTTCATCATTCAGCTTATTTTGTTTACACCGAACAACAGAACTAATACAGATGCCAGAAAAGCAGCTTGAAAGTATTTGCATTTGAATAGATAATAGTTTGGTCTTTCAGCATCAAAAATTGAGGATTATAAAATAACCTGTCACCCAAATGGTTCTGCCAAATTACTGACCCTTAAAAACATTAATCACCTTGATATTTAAACAGGAAACTCTCAATATAGAGAGACATTTCACACTTCTCAGGGTGATTGTTTCAAGATTACATTAGCCCAATGCACTTTTTATTTGTTATGAGTATGAAAAATATGATGAAAACGATGTCCACTTCATTTCCAAATGAGCCTTCCTAATGTACCATATACCTCAAAAAGAAGAGAGAGTTAAAAGCGGTATGTGAAAGGCAGAAGTGTGAATGGGAGAATAAGATCGCTCAGGTAAGATTTAATGATCCGAGTAGAAAAGGAGAGAATGAAAGGCATGATATGGAGGAAATGTCTAGAAGAAAACCTGATAAGAGCAAAGATGGTAGTGCCAACTCCAGCGCCAGTGAGAAATCTTCAGCTTAACATCTAATTAGAGTGAATCTAAACAGTACAATGAATGCTGTGCCACAAAGACATACCTGAGCTGACAAATTAGTTTGTTTAATGGAAGTAATACGGTTGAGTTACCTTCATTCAGGCTAATAAATCTCATTACTCCATAGAAGTTATTTGTCCCAGTGGAAAACTACAAAAATGCAGTTAGCCATAAGACAGTGCAAACACTTCTGTCAAAACAAGGAGGGGAACAGGGCGAGAGAAAAAGCATGAGTGAATGAGGCAATCTAGAGGTCAAGGCAGGGATGAGTGATTTCTTTTGATAGAATTAACAAATTAAGTTGGTTTTGGAATTACAGTCTCAGTATTAACCAGTGCAGAGGACAAAAGGTATTTTAGTATTGTAGGCACAGTGGAGTGTGCCTTCTTACTCCAGCTACAGGAGGTATCACACTTGCAGGCTCTCATCCTGCTAGAGGACTTCAACCACCCTGACATCTGCTGGAAAAGTAGCACAGCGAGCTGTGGGCAATCCAGGAGACTCCTGGAATGCATTGAGGATAACTTCTTAAGCAAGGTAATAGAGAGCCCTAACAGAGGGGATGTGATACTGGACCTGATGGTCACCAACACAAGCAGGCTCATCATTGACATTAAGATTGGAGGCAGCCTGCGTTGCGGTTATCATACATTGGTGGAGTTCACAGTCCTGAGAGATATGAGTTAGCCAAAAAGTAAAGTCAGGACCCTGAATTTTAGGAAAACAAACTCTCAGCTCTTCAAGGAGTTAGTCAATAGGACCCCCTGGGAAACTGCCCTCAGGGATAAGGGAGCAGAACAGAGCTGGCAGATCTTTAAGGACACTTTCGACAGAGCGCAAGGGCTCTCGATCCCCAGGTGTAAGAAATCAGGAAAGGAAGGCAGGAGACCAGCATGGCTGAGTCGAGACCTGCTGATCAAACCAAAGGGCAAGAAGGAAATGCACAGGCAGTGGTAGCAGGGACAGGTATCCTGGGAAGAGTATAGGGATGCTGCTCGGTTGTGTAGGGATGGGGTCAGGAAGGCCAGGACATGGATGAAACTGAACTTGGCAAGGGATACAAAGAATAATAAGAAAGGCTTCTACAGGTATGTCAGCCAGAAAAAGAAAGTCAAAGAAAGCGTACCCCCCTGCTGATCAGGACTGACAAATTGGTAGTAACAGATGAGAAGGCTGAGGTACTTAACGACTTTTTTGCCTCAGTCTTCACTGGCAACCTCTCTCCCCACACCTCGAGTGGATGGACCACAAGGCAGGAACTGGGGGAGCAAAGTCCCTCCCACTGTAAGAAAAGATCAGGTTTGTGACCTCCTGAGGAACTTGAACATACAGAAGTCTATGGGACCTGATAAGATGCATCCCAGAGTCCTGAGGTAATTGGCTGATGTAGTTGCCACTCTCCATGATATTTTAAAAGTCATGGCAGTCAGGTGAAGACCCCGGTGACTAGAAAAAGGGAAACACTGCCCCCCATTTTAAAAAGGGTAGAAAGGAGTACCCTGGGAACTACAGCCCTGTCAGCCTCACCTCTGTGCCGGAGAATACCATGGAGCAGATCCTCCTAGAAGCTATGCTTAGGCACACAGTGGACAGGGAGGTGGTTCGAGATAGCCAGCATGGCTTCACCAAGGGCAAGTCCTGCCTGACCAACCTTGTGGCCTTCTATGATAGAGTAACTACATCAGTGGACAAGGAAAGACCTATGGATGTCGTCTATCTGAAAATCTGTAAGGCCTTTGACATGGTCCCCCACAATATCCTTCTCTCTAAATTGGAGAGATATGGATTTGCTGGGTGGACTGCTCAGCAGATGAGGAATTGGTTGGATGGCTGCATCCAGAGGGGGTCAACGGCTCAATGTCCCGATGGAGATCAGTGATGAGTTGTGTCCCTCAGGGGTCCATGTTGAGGCCAGTATTATTTAATATCTTCATCAATGACATAGACAGTGGAATTGAGTGCATCCTCAGCAAGTTTGTGGACGACACCAAGCTGAGTGGTGACACGCCTGAGGGTCAGGATGTCATCCAGAGGGACCTGGACAAGCTTGAGAAGGGGTCCATGTGAAACTCATGAGGTTCAACAAGGCTAAGTGCAGGGTCCTGCACCTGGGTTAGGGCAACTACCAGTATCAATACTGGCTGGGGACTGAAGGGATTGAAAGTATCCCTTCCGAGAAGGACTTGGGGTTACCGACGGATGAAAAGCTGGACATGAACCAACAATGTGTAGTTGCAGCCCAGAAGGCCAACTGTATCCTGGGCTGCATCAAAAGAAGTGTGGCCAGCAGATTGAGGGAGGTGATTCTCCCCCTCTACTCTGCTCTGGTGAGACCCCACCTGGAGTACTGCATCCAGCTTTGGAGTCCTCAGCACAGGAAAGACATGGACCTGTTTGAGCAGGTCCAGAGGAGGGCCACAAAGGCTGGAGCACCTCTCCTATGAGAACAGGCTGAGACAGTTGGTGTTGTTCAGCCTGGAGAAAAAGTGGTTCCAGGGAGACCTTATTGCAGCCTTGCAGTACTTAAAGGGGGCCTAGAGGAAAGACAGGGAGGGACTCTATCAGGGAGTGTAGCTATAGGACAAGGGGTAATGGTTTTAAAGTGAAGGTAGATTTAGATTATATATAAGGAAGAAATTCTTTACTCTGGGGGTGGTGAGACACTGGAACAAGTTGCGCAGAGATGTTGTGGATGTCCCCTCTCTGGAAACATTCAAAGCCAGGCTGGACATGGGTCTGAGCAACCTGGTCTAGTGGGAGGTGTCCCTGCTTATTGCAGGGGTATTGGACTAGGCAACTGTTAAAGGTCCCTTCCAAGCCAAACTATTCTATGCTTTTATTCTACGATCCTAAGTATCCCATTTTATTGGGGGGTAAGTCATATTCAAAAATTTGTTTCCTTAGCTGATCTTTCACAGTGAGTTCAGAGTTTTGTGTTGTTTGGTTTTGGTTTTTTTTTCCAGTATTCCTAACTGACCTAACTTTATTTCTCTTATTAAAGGCAGCTTTGGCACAGAATTTCTTTATCTCAGCCATTTCAAAGTCATTAGTAATTTAATTCTCCATCTCATTTATTAATGGACCTACTTTATACTGGTACTGATTTTCCCCTGATACATTTACACAAGCCTATCTCATTCTCCTGCCATAACCTCATTAAGGGTGAGATAGTGCAGTTTGATTACAGACTCTAAGTGGTATTTTTAAGCTTCCAGCCACTCTGTAAGTTAAGTTTATACCGTCAGTGAAGCACAGGTCTGTTCAAATTCAGATGTGTCATTGTTCATGATCAAGAACTAGGTCAGTCTCAGGCTTAGACCATATTGAGGAATACTCCCAAAGGGAAAAGTTCAGTCTTCTCATGGTATACTCTACCCCCATGCTTTTTCTTCAATTTTTTGGACATAGTGAGAATGGAGGAGCTCAGTTCAGCAACTGGTACTTTCTATAAATAGTGTTACTCACTGATTCAATCTAGTTAGCATCTATGATTCTCCTGTACAGGTAGCTTGTTTTTCACAGGCCTCTGAGTTTCATACAGCTTGTATTTGCAAGGAGGCAAGCAGGTAACCCTCGTTTCCTTGAGGTACAAGGGCTGGAATCTTGCCTAGCATTTAGATAGACTGCCTGAGTCTACAAAAGTCTCCTTCTCTCTGCTGTTGTTCAAATACATAAACCTCTGTCTTAAACCACCTTTTCTTTTGTGAACATATTTATTACTGCAGGAAGGATGCAACCTGTAAAGCTTTTAACAAGTCCTTTACTGATCCCGCTGAAGTTCAGGCACCCATTTAGAACCGAATCCAAACTATTTCAATTCCAATTAGCCCTCTTCAAAGCCCTGCCTTCCTGCTCTTTCTTAAACACTATTTTGTCTTTGAGACTCCATTTTTTTCCTCACAGGTTTTGAATTCTTCTTCCTACCATATCATATTTAACATATGTATTAAATCTCTGATATTTGTTTTCCTAGAAATGAACGGTTTTTGGTATTCTTACTAGTGCTTCAGAAAAAATGTAGAAAAACCCTCTAGGACCTCTGTAAAAAATGTAGAGTGGGAGAAATTCTGGGTTGGAATGGACTTCTGGGAGTCTTCTTGCCTAATCTCCTGCTCACAACAAGACTATTGCCAACACTAGACAGGTCAGCCATGTTTTTGTCTAGTCCTGAAAACTTCCAAGTTTTGGGGGTTTTCTATGGTCACTCTGGTATTGTTTCCCACTTCAGTAATTCTTTCCTGTCCTGTCAGTAGAGATCAGATAGGAATAGGAGCCATCAACCATTCAAATCCTAATTTTCTGCAGCATATAAATAATAATGCACTTTTTATCGCAGTAATACTTTATATTCTGAAAGCACTTCCAGGGATACAGTACAAAACTTTTAGGAAAACTCCTAACAAGGTCAGTATAAAAAGTAGGCCAGTTCCCATAAAAGTTTAGTTATTTAAAAGTTATGTATCAAAGTATCCTAAGTTATATATCTGTAACTTATAGGCAATTCACCCTTCCAGTGGAATTTGCTTAGGCTCTCTATACAAGTGAGATAGACACCGCAGAAAAAGATCTAAAGGAGTAGGTACCCTCTGAAGTTAGCTAACTACAATCAGCATGCTCAGCATGCAGTACCCTAAAGTCAGAAATGACTCAAGGCTTAATCAGAATAGAAAGGTGCCTAAGGCAGCTGTCTGCTTGGGGGGCAAGGGAAAAGGATACGCAGGCACAGACTAGCTGCCTGCATGTTTGGTCCCACTATGTCTGCATGCTCCCATATTCCACTGGAAGAAGGGGATGTTGACTCTGGTCATCTCCTATCACATTATGCTATCACTAAAAACAGTAGCAAGCTCCTGGCTTTCAAATGCCTTGGCTGCTGTTTTGTTTTGTTTTCTTTCTTAGTGACTAATCTAAATGATTTTTCGGCTGTCGAGACTACAGTCTTCTGAGATCTTGTAGCAATCATTTCTTTTAAAATCCCTCTTTATGTTTAACAAATGTTTTTACAAAAATCAATGTATATAACCTCACATCAGCATTTCTTCTACGCTCACAGATAAGTATGCTTCCATTATATTATTACTTTACTCAGCCAGCATTTCTTCTAACCTTGATACAAGTATATATTATATGTATATTTACATATGAAAAGATATGATGTCTAAGACATTTTGGTCTGAAATTTACAGAAAAATCTTCACAGTGTTTTTTAAAGAAATAAATGTGGTCAACTCGTATGCGGTGGGAAAATGTAATGTTATTAGAGAACAGTACAGAAGCAAATATGCTCAGTGCTCATCATCAGAGCCATGTACATTCCTACAGCCAATCAGGATTGAGGTCTAGCTTTTTTTTGTGTGTGGAGGTGATTACAGCAAAAGAATAAAAGTTTCTTATCCTAATGAACAAAATTATGTCACACCACATGAGTCCTCGCTAAATCCCTTTCAATGAACACAAAACCTCCCCTTACCTGCAGATCCTTAATTACACCCAACTATTTCCAGCTCCACAATAGCTACAACAACAATAACCACACCTGCAACCAGCTCATAAATTTAAGACCTGCATAGATCACACTGTTGACAACAATTAACTCTGATTAAAAACATTGTAGAAAAGCTGGTAGGTTCCACTCTGAACATTGATTTCCAAGTTTCTGTGATTCATCTGGTTTATTTTTATATCAAACTAATGTACAAGATGTTGAAAGCTGGAATCAAAGTTGTAATTTTTTTTAGATGAGGTTCAGTATTTTTTATAAGCAACTTGGATTTTTGTCTTATTTTAATTTCATAGGGATAGTCATAAGTCAGGGAATGAGGATGTGGTTTGTGTCAAGGGAATTCACCAACTGTCCCCCAAATTGCTTTTAATAAGTCTGAAAGAAGTCATTATACATTGTAAGGTAAGTGTTAAAGAGACAACCCTGAAAAAGGTATATAGATCGTTTAAGGCTAGTTTTAAAAAGTGACTTAATTACATACAAAGTAACTGTTGTCATGGTTCATATGAAGGAATACTCTGGCTCTCAGATTCATTGGGCAAGTCACTTACTCTCTATCTTCATGCTTGGGGGAGAGATAGGCATATAAAACAAAAGGTGTTTCTGAACAATGACATGTGTCTTTAGCCACCTCTTGGTCAAAGCTGAGGCAGAGTCCAGGTCATTAGGAGGCCAGCAGAAGTCAATGTCAGCCAAGGATGAAGAAGCACAGGGAGGGCACCTTCCGCTGAGAGCAGATGCCTTAGCTATTTCTGTAGAAAACTTAGTAAAACACCCATTTTTCCTTTAAAATGTGTCCAAAGGAGGTAAAGTCACATGTTTTACAATATAATGCTCCAGTAATTAAATCTCTTCCTCGGTTAATAGAAGACCAGGCTTGTTCTGAGAGTTCAAACCATACAAGGTGTTTTCCTTTCAATATCTGCTGGAGCCAGGATGAGTGCACAGAGTTGGCAGGAACTGATCTCCCCTTATATTTACATGTGCCTTCACACAGGGTTGGCTGGGATCGCTGAATGTGAGCCTGTGCAAGTGGACAGGAGGAGAGATGCCTTTGGAGAACTGTTCCCAAGAGCACTCCCAACTCAACAGGAGCAACAGCAACAAGGGGCAAGAGAGGGATTGAAGCCCCAGATGCAGGACCCAGCTGTAACATAATCACTGAACATAATCAGTCTGAGCCTCTCCCCAGACAGAAACAAGCGTATCTTGCCATCCAGGAGCATTTTCTTTTTGTAGGGGACTCCAACCCATTGTAAAACCATGCCACTGAGCAAGAAATTATGCCACATGCTCAAGATCTGTGAAAGCAAAGAGCTCCTTCGGACCTGCCACCCTGGTTTTTCTGAGAAAAAATCTGAGGCACTGCCATGGCCACTCCATATAATCAGCCTTACAAACTAGGAAGTGACCCACAGTTTAGACATATAAATATATTTCAGGAGGGCTGCTTAATTAGGTGCATAAAATTCATGCATGAGTCAGTTGTTTAAATTACATTGACAGGATTACAATCACAGTGTAAATTCACAGTACTTTTTTTACTAACAGGTGGCTTCAAAGATGATAATCAAATGACAATTGATTTCATTTGGTACACAAAGAGATGATTTAGAGAAACAAGAGGCTATATTTTCCCAAACAAAATTTCAGACTACCATTGGTGGAAGAAGAGGAGTAAAATGCAGTTCAAGCTGTGGGCTTCAGAGCTGCTATTGAGAGTACAATACTATGCATTCAGACAGTGTCAGTCAGTGATCAGTATGCACAAATTGGTATTTGGGGACAAACCATGAAACATGAAACAGTGTGAACGTGTTTTGTAAGTGGGTCTTTCAGTATATAAGCCAAATAGAATCTAACTTAACAAAAATGGAAATGTTACAGTTGTTTAGAGGTAAATTATCTTCTGAGATGAGTTATTTTTTCACAGAGGACAGCTAATTCACTGAGATTTGAACTCCTGCCCCTTTACTGACATATCCTGAATGCAAGTCTAGCCCAAGGGTAATGAATGGTGTTTGAATGAGGGATGTTTTACACCAAATTGTGACAAGGGTAATAGCATGTCACTGAGACTACAACAAATGTCAGCAAAAGGCTGAAATCATAATGACTTCGGAGTAATCATTATTTGCTAGTGGAGCAACTGCAACAGATTAATTCACCACATATCTAGTATGAATGTGGTACAGCTCGATGTAATGTGAATACAAGTATTGTGTCATTGCTCACTAGTTTTACTACATAAAATCCCAACTGATGTAGCAAGTTACATGTCAACTAGTAGCATATTACTTGCTTTGAAGAACCATATTAAAATTCCTTTTGCATCAAGTCCTTCAATCCTGATATGAATAAAAAGAGCATGACACTGATTATGTATAGAATTCTTGTACAAAATCCTGGCATATAAAATGAATACTGAGTCAGACCCAGGAATCCAGATGATTTGAGTAGACAGAGAATTTGTTTTACATGCTTTTTTTTAAAAAAAGAAGGAAGGGATGCAGGAAATAAAATAATTTCTATTTAAATGTGATTGTTACTTTAATAAAATCATATTAGATTACATTTCTCATGGTTCTGCTATCCTTTCCTCAAGTCATTGTGACTTGATAATGTAAGAGACAGGAATAAATACATTTAATGCCTTTTAAGACTTTTTTTTAAAAAAAAAAAAAATCCCTAAATATTCGGCTCAGCAAGAGAGGGAGAAAGAGAATTCAAGACATTGAATAAAATAGGCTATAAAACTGTAGGCAAAACTAAAGAATGCATCACAAAATGGGTACTTCCTAGAGCTACGGTGGCCAAGGACTTCTTACAATGCAATACCCTCCTTTCCACAGACTCTTCATACATTTAGTTAAAGCGATTGTATACATATATTGTTATGATTTTTATTTTCTACTAAAAATTTAAAAATAATCAGCATTCTAATAAAACTTGTAAGCACTAGCCCTACCCAAGATGTTTCTGACAGACATTTTCACTGTAGCTGATATATCTCTGACAGATCCTCAGGTCATTCTTCTGTCCTGGCACCCACATCTCACTCCTAACTGGATTGGATCTTACCCAGGCATTTTCCTTTGCTGCACAATATGGAATAATAAAGATAAGCCTCAGAATACAGAAAACCCATATCTATATGCTAATCATGTAACAATCTGCTTACCCTTAAAGGCCTTAAAACCCTGGAGTAGCTCATTTGGGAGAGTTTGTGGGATCAAAGACTAACAGTCTGCATTTTTTTCAAGAAAAAATTCCTCTTGGTGGTCAATGACATCAAAACCAGAGATATTAGGTGCTACACTTTGAGTTTGTGCAGCAACAGAGGCTATTCCATACTGGCACAAGCAGTAACTATACAAGAGAAAAGCTAGAACTACAGCAAACCCCCACCTCTAGCAAGATACACAAAGGTACGGTGAGCTATCAGTAAAGGTCCTTTACTGAACTGGAGACAGTTCATAATCAAGATTTCTTGGTCTAAAGAGCATTAACACCATCAGTAAGTCAGCAGGTGAATTAAAAATGCATCTGTAGTGTTGCCATTAGAGGGAGGGAGAGCACTACACACAACAAGCACAAGCCATGGCTAGCTGGCTTTTAATTTTTCAGCCTTTCATAAACTTGGAACACACTTTTTTAAAAGGAAATTCCAAAGCATAAGTAGCCCTGGGTTTTTCAGTTAGGTTGTGCAGTCATTTAAAATAATTATGAGAATTAGAGTCGGAGTTAATCCTGAGATGTGAAACCATCAGAAAATAAAAATAAAAATTGTGTTATAAAGACTAAAATAGAAAAACAGTGGGCCAACCCAAGTTTGTCCAGCATCCAGGTTCTAGGTTTAAATTAGTCACCTCATCATGAGATGACCCTGTGTATAGTGAGCATAAAAGTAAGAATGGCAATGGTGCTGAGGTATCAGAATCAATATCTCATTAGAATATTGGACAACTCAAAAATCTTAGACTTCATCATAGTGCAATCAGTGCTTACATGGTAATGAGAAAGCACCTTATTTTCTGTTCCTTTCTGCATCTTATAATGCCTGTACAAAGTGGACTTTAAAGCCATCATTTTAATTTACCAGTGTTTTTTCAGAGAACCTTTTCTGGGCTCATAGATGATGGTAGTTATTGCAAGCACCTGAAGTAATACAGAACCTTATAAGCAGGAAATTAACATTTAAAGAAGAAAAAGATAGTCCAGAATAACAGCATTAGAATTAAAGCAAATAAGTTGTCTTTGCTTGTTTTAGAGACCTGACCCAAAATCACAGCTTAATATCAGAATATATTTTGTAGCTAAACATTAATATCCCATTTCTTATAAATCAGAACTTTCATCAGCAAACTTCAGCGAGTACCTCTTGAATAGAGGTGGATAAGAAGGCTAAAGACAAGTCTTGAATATCTAGAATAAGATTCATAACTTCATTCAGCCATGAATCTGAATAATTTCTGTAGGATATGGATCTAAGCAACTTTGATACCGTTACGCAGCTTATTTAGACTGCTTATGACATAAAACCAGAGAAACTTGATTTCTAAAGAATTGCATAAATTAAGCCGTTTATAGTCAGTGTACCTGGAACAAAATCTGAAGAAATCAGACTCAAGTATCTCTGTTAAAATAGTAATGCAATCAAAAAATAAAATATAAGCAATGTTTTTTGTTGTTTTTAAAATCATCCCTCCATCTGACAGGCAAAAAAACACAAGGTTGAAGCTGTTAATATCGATAGGTCTCAGTTAACAGCAAGAGCTCCACAGACCTCTCGTGGTGTTCATGAGTCTATGCTGACTTACACAAAGCTGAGATTCACCTTTTTTAAAAATGTAATATGTGGCATGGAAGTGCTTTAATTTTCTTTCAAATAGACATCTTCAGCTCTGTTAACTCTATTGAATTTCACTCTGTATCATCCAGGTCATATCTCATTTCCCAGTTCCAAACATCCATCAAAGACTGTAAAAGGGTCTGGCCTATTTTACACATTTTTAATAATGTTACAAAGACTGACATGACACAAAATTCACTTTGTGAAAATCTAAACAGAAAATATTTTAATGTCAATGTCAGGCATGGTCACATAAATGTGCTCGTCACAAAACCATTAAATCAGATTATCAACGATTTTTACAGAAATGAATGGCATTATCTCCCAGCCACAAAGAAAATGTGAAAAAAAAATGGACAAAAGGAACAAACTGTGCTCCACTTTAGTAGGAGCCTTTTTAGAGCAGCTGGGTAAGTTCCCCGGTTGCTGTGCTTTTTTCTTGTTGTTTTAGTTTTACTTTTGCAATTTTACTATTTTGTTATGCCAATGGACAATACGATGTGGGTGAGAGCATTTGCTCACTCTCAGAAATAGATTAATATGATTTCACAGTGCATTGCAGTCATACACAAATGTCAAAAGTTTCTCTGAACTAAGGCAAAGAAAACTTTAAAATTGAAAAAAGAAAATGGCAAAGGACAACTAAGCATATTGCCTAGGAACAAAATTTACACCAGGACCTAGAGTATATTAATCAAATAAATAGCCTCAGTGCAATAAAAACTTTATTAAAAGATTGATGACAATGTGCAAGCAACGTCTTCTGAATTTCTCAGCTTGCTTTGATGTTGAGTGGTTCTTAATAACTCTCAGCAAGAACTTAACAAAACAAATTCTATGGCTAATAGTATGAATTTATGCTACAGTATAATTATAAAACCATGCAGCACAACATGCAACCTAAAGAGAAATTATTATCACATAAAAGTTAATATAAATTCAGTATATACATATACATTTTAACACTTGAAAATTTTGTATAGGTCATAGTGAATTGGTTAAACATGCAATGTTTGGATAGTAGCCAATGACCATGAACCTTATTCCCTGAAATGTCTATCTCAAATCTTTAATACACCTTGATTGACAAGGATAGGAAGCTTTGTTAAGAATTTCCATTTCCTTTGCTACATGGCAGCATCCAAACAACTTAGCATTTGCACAGAACTTAGTGTTTTTGCATCATCTCATAAGTGTTATTGATCTCCTGGCAGTGTTCATTTTTATCCTGGAGAATATGTTGAAACATCTACACATGCCTGAACATCTTCTTAAGTAAATCTTAATATTGCTTTGTGAGTTGCAAGGCTAGTACATATCAAACTGTATTTCGGTTTAACTATCAGAATTATCTTAGGAAAGGCTCACACTCTATTGCAACATCTACAATAATCTGAGAAACTGAAGTAGATGCCCAGGACAAGAAGCTGGTTTACTTTGTCTCTGCTTACCAAGATGGTCAAGAATGCAAGGTGCTTTGTGACGGGACTCTGTATCAGACAGAGATGTCAGCTCAGTGTGCCTGCATTTTTTAGTTAAAGTGAAAATACTAAGAACACAAAAGGGGCTTTGACTTACTACTATTATAAGGAAAAAAAAAAAGAAACAGTAAACTTTTAAATAGGGAATTTTTTATTTTGTAAGACAATTTTTTTTCAAGTCCTCTCATTTCACTGATTCTACTTAAAGTGTATCTTTTCCTTCAGCCTTGCTCCAGTAACTTCTACCTGCAAAAAGTCTACACAGTCCTCTCAAGTAACAGGAAAAATACTTTTGCTCCCTGATCCCCTGAGGTCTGGGCATCTGTTCAATGCCATCCTGGTCTCTGCTTATACTGCAAACTCCAACTTACCGTGACTCTTCTTCGTCTGCTCCTGATACTTCTCTCTAGTAGACCTCACTTGGCTGACCTCTGGGAAGTCAGACTCCCTCCCTCTGACAAGTACTGTCTATTGAAGCAAAATACCAACAATGAAAATGCACAACGGAGTTGCAGCTTTTTAATAAAGCACTTTGCAGAGCAAAGAGTAAATAAAGAGAACATCCACCGCAAACCCTTCCACCACCTTGCTTCTGCCTCCAGAATAGCCTCTTGGAACAGAGTAGAAGGTGGCAGCCAAATGCAAAGATGCAGAGCTAACTCTATGTCTACCTCTGTGGGAGGACGGAAGCTTAAATATATATTGTAGGAGTATGACATTAGCACAAAGGTACAGTGGCAGAGAGCAGTGTCCCTTCCTCCTGTTGAAGTCGGGCTGCTGCATAGTGAGTGGCTGGACAAAAGGGAAAGCAAACAAGAGAGGTCTTGTCTGAGTAGCCTAATGATAAGGTCCCCACATGGGAGTGGGAAGTACTGAATTTGAGCCTTGGTTTTTAGAGCTCGTTTAGGATTTCCCTACTTATGTCAGGTAGGATGTATCACCCTCTTGAGCTGCCTTTCTCCACTGAGTGTATACAGAGCATAAGTCAAAATACTTTTAAATTTGGGGTCTAAATTTAAGCATGATGAATCTGGACCTAAGTATCTATGCTAGTTAGACTCATCCAAGAACAGACACGGGTAAAGAGGATATAATTTTTTAACTTGGGTTCATAAGTTTTATCATAGATTTAGCCCCAGATCATTCTGTATCAAACATTTGAGGAAACTCTTTCTCCTCCCCTTTCTTTTTCCTGCTTTTGAAGCCATGAAGGTTTGACTATCAAAAAAGCATAACATCTACACTTCAGATTTCAATTATTCTGTGGCTGACACTATGCCAGTACGAAAAAAATGGAGACAGGGTAGCATTTAGAGCATTTCTCAAAAGTGTGATACATGTTTGCTTAGTGCATGTGGTAATGAACAGCTAAAATGTAACATAAACTCTGTACTTTCAATTACTTAATCTCCAATATTTGCACTGCTTATAACAGTGTTCATATTCTTGCTTTCCTTGGGTCAGCAGTCTGTTTTCCACATATGAATGAGGATACCTTTGGGATAGGGCTGTTATTAGTTCAGTCTTTTTTCCTTTCTCATAGCAAATAAATAACTGTATTTATTTCCACAGTATAAAACAAAGGAAGATGGAGGGATGAGGGAAGATTGCAAGTGTCTGTTACTGGTGCTTGCTTTTGAAACAACTGTGTTTGTATTTTCTGCATTATTTTCTGAAACTTCTGTATCTGCCAGTAAAAATGGGAAGGTGGTTTTGGGGGGGGGGGGGGGGGAAGGATATGATTTCTTCACTGTGCTATGTGCAGTATTCTGAACACATATGAAAAGTATTCTGCTTCTCATCTGTAGTAACAACCTGAGTACAAAGAGACAGAGAGAGAGACACAATGTTCTTTATATTAAAAAAAGACAGTAGAAGAGAAGAAAAGCTATAAGCAACACAAAAATTAAGTAAATTGAATGCGTTGAAATTCTGGTGTACACAGAGAATATTGAAGATGCCTGGGGCAAATCAACCCATCCAGGGACTATGTCCATACCCTTAATCCAAGAGGCTGCACTGAGTAGCTTCTCAAAAGGAGTATTCCTGTTGTAAGGAAACATGTCTCAGTTTTCATATTTTAAATGAACCAAGCAATCTTTTGGCTGATTGCTGTGTAAGATCTTTCTCAAAGGCAATTAAAATAAAACCAAGCAATGATCTTGAAATTTAAAATGTAGCTGACACATTGGGGATGAAAATAACTTGCAGAGTCATGCAGAGTTTAGCAGTTTTGACTCAGATTATTTTGTTTGAAGCCAAAAAGCTTCATCTCACCCAAATTCTGGGTTAAACTTCAAACTTGGATATCTCAAAAGACAAGTCCATTGAAAAACACTGAAGCTGGACTCTTTTAAAACTGTGCTTAATTTCAGTTAAAATATTTGCTTGGTTTTTAAGGAATTCAGGATTACATGTAGGTGTTTCTCTTCATTTAACACTTTATATCACTACTGGAAAAAAAAAAGTCAGGATAAATCACTATAGATTACTGATTTCAGTAAATCAAGGGCAATTTATACTATCTGAGTTTCTAAGAGAATTTTCCACATAGACAAATTTTCACAGACAAAGAAATTATCTCACAAAGAGAGAAAATGTGATGGGGGGGGATTATATTCTTTGGCCAAATATTTAAAAGCCAAACAAAAATTGACCTTCAGAATGACTGGTTTTAGCTCTCTGTGCCTGTATCAGTTAGTGATGAGTCTTTACCTGTTGCACAATTTGTTTCAAGGAAGGGGTAGATTTGGTTCAGAATCACCAACCATTTATTTATGATGCCAGCAACAACTGTACTAATGACCTTTCACTGCTCTGAGATTAAAAATTAAAAAATATGGTACCCATACCATTCATTTTGTAAACGTGCCCTTTGGTTCAGGTTCCGCTATATATAGATCCAGTGATCCGTAGCAGCAGCAGATGTAACAGCAGATATCATTGAAACTCTGTTTAGCATGGAGACTTCAGCCACACAGATTTCTGCATAAGAAATACTTTGAGAAAGTCCTAATCCTGTTATGTCATTGTCATGATGTGCCACACGATTCTGACTTTCAAGTTAGAGCTGAGTGAATCCTTTTTCTGTACAATTATTTAGATAATACCTGCATACTTCAAAGCATTCATATGTGTTATAGCTCTCCTAACAATTATTCTGAAGTGTTACCAAAGTTGATTGCATGCAATGATTTTAATGTACTTCGGTATCTACTTAAAATTTTCATAACTCCATGAAATCCATGTTAGTGCCTCAGCCTTTCAAGTGCTCCAGTCCCCTTAGCAGCCTTTCATTGAACTCTCCCTAGTTTGTTGATATCTCCCTTGTGCTGTGAGCCCTAATCTGGACACAGTACTCCAACAGGCCTCCTCCCAAGTGCTGAGGAGACATGAATAACCACTGTCCAGGAGCTTTTGCCTTTACCATTGCAGCCCAGTATGCAGCCAGAATTTCTCTCCCCAGGGACTGAGCATACTTGTTTTTTTCAAGTTGTTGGAGAATTCCTCTTGTCATCACAACTTCTGAAAGATGGTAGTGGCCTCACAATGACAGCAGCCAGCTACTCAACAGCTATTCAACAGCTTTGAATGCATCATTTGTATATGTCCAGTTTACTGAATTAATCTCCAGCTCAACCCTCCTTTACCATGGGTACTTCTCTCCTCTAGACCTTGCTGACACAACTGTGTATATAACAGATTAATTGTATCAGCAGGAATTTGTGAGCTGACAACATCTCCTCATTGACCGGAGTGGTACACAACCTGCATTAGTAGAGTTTGTCAGTTGTTCCAGAAATGATTCTCAGATGGCCACAGAAAAGTGCTGGGAAGGGCTCTTTCTAAGGAACTCCTTTGACCATTGCCATAGAAAGCACTACTGTTTTATTCCACAGGAAAACTGGAAAAACTTCTTTTTTATCTTGTTTAGGCCAGTAAGAAATCAATCTAACATTCATTCCTACTGTTTTATCCCAAAACAGGAAATAATTTGCTTGTTTACATGAGTTGGTAGTGCTGTTGCCCTTTTATTTGACATCCCTTCTTGTAGTGTACTCCTACAGATTCTAAGACATCAGTTCGTTTTCTTCCCTATTTTGAGAGAGCTGAAAATCTTTCAACTTACCTATAAACATGACCTCTCACAACATACTATTAAGACCAAAGAAAGCATTCTTTAAAAAAGAAAAATAGACATTACAGAAGTCCCTAAGTAAATTCAAGCTTGGGTCTGAAGCTGAGAGTCTCAAACACTAAAATAAATGAGACAGAATCATAGATTCATAGATTCATCGAATCATCGAATTGTTTGGGTTGGAAGGGACCTTAAAGATCATCTAGTTCCAACCCCCCTGCCATGGGCTGGGACACCTTCCACTAGACCAGGTTAATCAAAGCCAGATCCAACATGTCCTTGGGAACTCCAGGGATGGGGCATCCACAGCTTCTCTGGGAAACCTGTTCCAGTGTCTCACCACCCTCAGAGTAAAGAATTTCTTCCTTATATCTAATCTAAATCTACCTTCTCTCACTTTAAAACCATTAGCCCTTGTCCTATGGCTACACTCCATGATAAGGGGTCCCTCCCCATCTTTCCTGCAGGCCCCCTTTAAGTACTGGAGGGACACTATAAAGTCTCCCTGGATGCTTCACTTCTCCAGGCTGAACAACACCAACTCTTTCAGCCCGCCTTCATAGCAGAGGTGCTCCAGCCCTCTGATCATTTTCATGGTCTTTCTCTGGACTTGCTTCAGCTAGTCCATATCTTTCTTATGCTGTGGACTTCAGAGCTGGATGCAGTACTCCAGGTGGGGTCTCACAAGAGTAGAGTAGAGGGGGAGAATCACCTCCTTTGACCTGCTGGCCACACTTGATACAGCCCAGGATGCTGTTGGTCTTCTGGGCTGCGACTGCACATTGTCGGCTCATGTTGAGCTTCTCGTCAATCAGCACACCCAGGTCCTTCTCCTCAGGGCTGCTCTCAATCCATTCTAAGCCGAGCCTGTATTTGTGCTTGGGATTGTCCCGACCCAGCTGTGGGACCTTGCACTTGGCCTTGTTGAACTTTATGAGGTTGGCTTGGGCCCACCTCTCCAGCCTGTCCAGGTCCCTCTGGATGGCATCCCTTCTCTTCAGTGTGTTGACCACACCACAGAGTTAGGTGTTGTTGGCAAACTTGCTGAGGGTGCACTCAATCCCACTGTCCATGTTGCCAGCAAAGATGCTAAACAACACCGGTCTTAGTATCAACCCCTGAGGAAGGTCACTCATCACTGGTCGCCACTTGGACATTGAGCCATTGACCACAACTCTTTGAGTGTGACCATCCAGCCAGTTCTTTATCCACTGGGAGGTCCATCTGTCAAAGCCATGTCTCTCCGATTTAGAGACCAAGATGTCATGTGGGACAGTGTCAAAGGCTTTGCACAAGTCCAGGTAGATGATGTCAATTGCTCTTCCCCTATCCATCAATGCTGTAACAGCATCGTAGAAGGCCACCAAATTTGTCAGACACGATTTGCTTTTAGTGAAGCCATATTGGCTGCCACCAATCACCTCCTTATTTCCCATGTGACTTAGCATGGTTTCCAGGAGGGTCTGCTCCATAATTTTGCTGGGCACACAGGTGAGACTGACCTGCCTGTAGTTCCCCAGGTCTTCCTTTTTTTCCTTTGTAAAAATAGGTGTTATGTATCCTCATTTCCAGTCAGTGGGAACTTCACCAGACTGCCACGACTTCTCAAATATGATGGATAGTGGCTTGGCAACTTCATCCGCCGGTTCCCTCAGAAATCATGGCTCCATCTCATCCAGTCCCATGAACTTGTGTATCTTCAGATTCCTGAGACGGTCTTGAACCTGGTCTCCTACAGTGGGCAGACCTGCTCTGTTGCCAAAGGATCTATTGAGACAATAAAGATCACTATTGATAGGGATTTTAGACAATTGTCCCTGAATATTTTACTTGAACTCTGAAGTCCTCTTACAGTTGTTGCCAACTTTCTCTTTGTGGCTCATTCTGAAAGCACTTAAGCAAGTCTTAAATAATTAATATTTCCAAGATACCTTTAAGCGGTGATTACCATTTTCCTGATGGCAAATACAATGCAAATAAGACAAAGGAACAGTAAGACAATGTCACAATCAAGATTAAGATATTGATGTTCCTTCTAGCTCATTATGTGAGATCGCCAATGTATTCTTTTTCTCTAATTCTTCACCTCAATTAACAAAGGTTGCAGTGTCTCAGAATGTCTTTAAGGGTAAAGAGGGTGTTTTGATAAATGCCATTTTCACTTAATGGCAAAAGCGAGAATATACCACCTGTACACTGCATGTGCTGCAAGGAAGCTTCAGTTTCACACACAAACTGTGCACATATGGCTCAGACACGCACAGTAAGTCTACCATGACGGGACACACAGTTTATCATCTGGACAAACATTACTCATGCAGTGCACAGCACAAATACCCTTTCCCCGCCCCCAGAAAATTCTGGATAGAAATAAGAGACCCCTGTGAAAATGAAAACCCCAGTGAGCTGGGTACATCTACCGAGAAATAAGGAATTCTCCATCAGTTTTAAAGTACCACCTTTGTTAAGAAATGAACTCACTGAGAGTAGCTATCCTAGCAACAAAATCTGCATTAAGAAACGGAGATGTCTGATAATAAAGTGATTTAAAAGTGTATAATTTATTTACAAAACAGGGTTAAATCAGTTTAGCACTTGTTATGCACATCAGCCATGTGTTGCTTCATCCCTTCTATTCCACAGTTTGGAAATAAATTGTTTGTTAATCACAGAGAAATGCCAGAATATTTGTGTTACACTAATCTCTTGCTTTGAAGGAAGCTCTGTGCTCTGTTTTCTTCTAAATGTGGATATTGGAGTAAGCTTGTAAGTCTCAGAACTGGTGAAGATCAATGATCAAATTCATCAATTCACTCTACTATTGTGTACTGCTCTGATGATTCAAGGACCTAGTAGCCTGCACTGTGAAATAAGATTTAAAGTAAATTTCTGTTTCAATGCTAGTATAAAGCAGCTGATAGATATATATTATTGGGTCTGATCCACAATGTCATGAATCTATGGCTATTCTTATGCATACACTGTAGACTTTGTTTCTATAAAACCTGATTCTTGATGAGTACTCTTTCTGGGTCCCTAGGATACCACTCATAAGAGGTCCTAACTGAAAAAAAAAAAAAAAACAAACAACCAAACCCCAAATTTTTACTTCCTGTCTAATTAGGGTAGAGACTCATGATAATCTCAGTTGCCCAGCAAAAAGCACATTAATGAAAAAAATAAGAGCTATGTTAGGTTAAAGAACAGGCTATTTAAAAAAAAATAGAGCTATAATACAGTATTGAATAATGTTATAAACCCTTTGCACAGCTTTAAAGGTATACTCAGTTATAATTACATTCAGTTATAACAACGGACACTAAATAGCAGGTGTATGTTAACAATTGGCACCCAACAGCATCTCAGCTGTCACATATGTTTAGCTCTTTTAGCCATGAATCCCCCTTCCATACATTTGGAAAATTATTAAAACAAGCAATCAGCTATCCAACAGTCTCATGCTGGGAAAACAGCTTCTCTAAAACATTTGTACTTTGCAGTCGCAACAATTTTTACAGTCCAACAATTTTTGGCCAGTAATGTTTCTAATGTCGTAAGATATTAGCCTTTTCTGCCATTCCATCTGTAAAGACTACCTTCACAAGCCTGTAGAGTAAACACAGAAATAAAGACAGGCATTAGAAGAAAGAAATTAGCTAACTTTAGAGGCATTCCTATTGTTCTAGCAGTTCATCTGCTAAGAACAAGTCCAAGAATGGACTTAAATTCATATAATAGTATCAGTAGCCAATGCTGGGATTTCAAGTCTGCTTAAGATTCAAATATTTGTGTCTATGTGCTAATGAGTTAATGGGTTAAATGGCTATAGTGTTATTATTAGCTCCTATGTAAAGTTAATTCAACCAAATGTGGTGCACGCTCCCTAACCAAACTGGATGTCAGGCCATCCTCTATCTTCTCTTTATAATTTCATATAGTTGTAGAGAAGCTTACTGAAATTCTTCATTTTTGGTGTGCAGCAAGCTCTGTAAAGGGTAAGAATTGACACTGTTGTCATTCCAATCAAAGCTAAAAGCTTTTATGAATGAGTGCTCAAATCAAGCTGATACTAAATGTCACTTCTTTCCTACTTCATGGCTGAAAGTGTTGTGAATTCTAAGTATAGTTAATAAGAAGCAAGGCTGTGTGCGGTTTAGAGGAAACTAAGCTTAGGTAGTGTAAATTGAAAGTGGAAAGCAGAAACAGAACTATTCAGAGGGTTTAATTTAATTATGAAGATTAAAATGGTTAGAGTCCAAAATGCAGGAGTTACAATACACAGAGGTAAGGAATTACATAATCACAGAAAATACAATTTGTACTAACTTGTTCCAGAGAATAACACCATTATGCAACAAAATTCTGATTTCATCTAAGTTTGTCTCAGAAATAAAAAAAAAAAGTGAAAGAACTAGATCATTAAAATAGCTTCCTCTATCTGACAGGTGTATCAATTGATAGTAGTTACAGTTATGGCTCTAAAACTGTATGTTATTTCTATGGGTGAAATGGAGTAAAGGTAAACTGTTATGTTCTACTGATTAACTTTATTCATCAATATTGCAAAGCATATTATATAGAGTAAAAATGTATTTAAAGATGCAGTTAAGCTAATTACCAGCAGTAAAAGATCTGTGACCAGAACCTGAGTTCAATAACAATATTTGCATTGCAGAAATGGTCCTTCTGCAGATATCTCAATGCTCTGAATAAAAAGTTGAGCTAGGAATAGGGCCATACACATTTTGGATAAACAGGTTTAGAAAAAGAGGGTGGGGAGGTGTTGCTTCAATTCATTTTTTTATCAATCCTGTCTTGTAAACCTGCCTGCAAAGACCTTCACACCTGAGGCAGAAGGCAGAATTATCTTGTAAAGGGACAGAAACTGACTTCTACGTGGTCAAAAACACCCTGAGACTTAGTTCTACATCTCAGTTACATGGGATGCAATTCATTTAATCACACCAGAATATTTTTAATTTAATAAAAATATGCGCATCCGCAAACCAATTCATTTAATCTATTTCGTCTCCATTGGCTATAAAGAGGATAGATGGCAATTTGGTCGTAGACTCGTAACATTTAAAGATCTAACAGGCAAATGGATCTCATCAAACATTTTTTAAGCGCAGTCATCATAGAAATCTTAGAAAATCACTTTAAACTTAACCAGATAAAGAGGTGCATGGCATTCACCAAGCCAGGATTCACCTGGATTTGATTTAAGGAGCAACTGTCACACACATTTCTATATATCATAAATAGTTTATTTGAATTTATATATATCATAAGTAGTTTATATTATAAGATAGAAGATGTATAGCATATAATGTGTATATAAAATAAATATGCATTGACGTATATGCACAGTATGGGTGTGTATACATATGGGTGCAACTTCCTGGGAAGACTAGGCAAAAGAAAAAGATTTTCTTCTTGTTAAATATTTGCCATCAAAATCTTCTGTGAACAGTTACAACTGTTAGACAGACACAAAACAACAACAATACAAAATACAGAAATCCAAAGTCCCCTCTGATTTATGTGTCGTACTGGTAAGGTATTCATCCAGTACCCTGTTATACAGACATTTAGAAATAAAGCAGAGTTACTTGTGCCAGATAGAAAGATGTGGAAACCCCAGAACATAAAGCTGAATTTTACTTAGACAGTCAAGTTAAAGCTATTAAGTCAACATTGGACTGAGGAGACAAACTCATTTTCCAAAGAAACTTTGCAAATCTAAACACAAGAAAACAAATTTAAATTAGCATAGAAAATTTCTTTGTTCCATGCCCAACTTCTCCTTACTATTACTATTACTTAATTTAAATTTTGTGAAATACATGACACTTACATAATAGCTCAGGGGATTAAAGTTTCATTGCTTTGAACTCCTTTTAGTAATAAAGGATTTTAACATGGTTTTTAAAGTACACAGATAATGAAATTCTGAATACCTCTACTACGTTAGAGATGCAAATTCAAGCAATGAACCCAGTTCTGCAAATAAACCATGCTGAAGGTGTAAGGGACTCTGCCATGCAAATGAGCTTAGTCACTGCTCCTAGCTCCAAGTAGAAACTCAGAATAAATCAGTATGCCTTATTTTTAATATGTCCGTGTTATCAAATAAACCAGATACCTGAGTCGTTAAAGTAAAGTAGATATGAGCTGGAAGGCAGTTTCTCACATGGATAGTCCCCAAAGAAAGTTTTTCAGCTTTATTTTGCATGTGACATTATAGCAAAGCATATTGTTTGAGACCAGTTTAGGAAAGATGAACATAAAAGGAGCAAGAAAGGCAAAAATTGAGTGTGAAAACTAAGACTATAAATACAAAATGTGACTGCAATAGCAATGCAAAGGTAAGTCATTCTTTGTAATTCAGCTGGTTATAACTACCATATGAGATTTCCAGGAGTCTCAATCAGAATAGTGGGAAGAAGAAGATGGATCTATATATTCTCATAGGTTAGGTTCTCAAGTGTTTCTGAGAAGTGTTGAAAATACTCCCTTGGTCTTGGTGCTCTGGTAGCTTGTCTTAATGGCCTCTGCTTCTAAGCTGCTCTTTATTTGGCCAAGCTGACCACACTGGCAAAGTGAATACATGTCACAACAGGCTGTATCCATTGCACAAAACTCTTTAGTACCTGATGATGGACTTCATCTTACCTAACTCTGTTTAAAAAATCAGTGCCTCGGGTAAACTACATATCAAGGCCTCTTTGGAGACAACGGTGAGCAACAAGGACTTCTGGAAGCTGATAGAGCCCACATTAAGATTCGTTTAAGAGATTCTTATCTCTCCTCATTGTTTATAAATAGAACTTAAACAACTAACTTAGACACCTACCTTATACATGGTAAATGTTGAATGAGATTAATCACCCTCTTCAGGAGCAGTACCTTTTAGAGAACATCTGGTGGGACAGCTTCCTTCTCGGTTTCAATTATGTGGATGATTTCTCCTGTTAACAGTGAGATACCATGCCTGTGGCCAAGTAAGTAAGCTGATATTATGAAAGTGCTGAGTGCATTTAGCCATCTTTGAGTGCAGTTTAGTGGGATTAGACAGCATAAAATGAGAATCAATGGATATGAAAAGTGAATGTCCTTAAGACCAATAGTGATTCAAGGACAACAGTATGAGAACCTCTGTTCTGGGAAGTTTCAGAGAAACACTTAGTTTTGCCATTGCTAAAAGCAACACCTTCCCTCTGCCAGTTATACCAGTTTATTCCATCATTTAATCTCTGCTGCAGAGACCTCTGTTTTGCCAATTTATATTTATACAATGCAAATTGCACAAAACATATATTATAAAAACTTACAGGGTGCACTAACATCAGTCCTCAGAATAATCAGAAGTGCACTGATGCAGAAGAAAGGCATGCTGCATTAGCAATAATTCATGTATATAAAACGCTACATTGGAGATGATTGCACTCTGCTGGACTGTATAATAGTTATGCAACAACCAAGGCAAAAGGGAGTATAAAGACTTCTGATGCAGTGACTGTCATGTCAGACTTGTCTTACTGGCGTTGCCATTTAGAACATTATATTCATACTTTGGCTGTGGGTAAATTTTCAGTATGGAGAGGAAAATGCCATTTCACAGCATTATCAATTCCTACTCTTGTACTGTGAGTCTTAAGACTTTAGGGCAGAAAAGTCCAATAAAATATTGATAAAATATATTTCAAAAGTAGGCAAATAAAAAAAAATGTTTTTTGGTGGCTGCATTTGCAGTCTTTTTACATATCAGCCATTTTCATTACTCCAAAAGCCCTTAATATTTTTTTCTGAATATTTTAGGTTTATAGTTTTGGTACCAGGACACATTTTGGTTTTGGTTTTGTTTGTTTGTTTGACCTATACTGGACTGGTAAATCCTAGACTTCATGCTACAGGACCATACAGCAAACATTAAAATGAGACATTATTGCCCACCTGAATAAATGAGCTGGCCACTAAAGAGCAGCTTTCTTCATTTATTTAAAAGAAAAACAACCTAATAGGCAAAAACCTGATATCAAGGTAAGACAACACATGCATTCACGCTACTTATTGCCTGTTTGAGACCAACAGCGTTCTGTGGGTAGACCAAAATAAAAGACAGTCATTTGTAGCTTAGCTCAAAGTGTCTCCCAAAGGGAAACTGCAGCTTCTCTAAACAGTGGGAAATGTCATCTGTGGAGAGCACACTATTCAAACGGTTAAAAGTACTGGATTTATGTATCCATATCCCTACATGCCCAAACAGAAAGACCACTGCTGTAAACCCTGTGTGTGCAGAACTAGTTGAGCTAGTTCCCCTCCTTAAACTAATGAGTTAACTTCCAGGTAACCAGAAAAGGCAAAGTGAGTGCTTCATGTCTCCAAATCACTGCATGAGTAAAGTGAACAGTCAGATGCAAAAATAAGCATGTTATATTTCTCCTGCTGTTTCGAGCTCAGACTAATTATCTGGGCAAAGAGATAATTTTTTGGAAAGGAAGCCTGTTCTCTGCTCTGCAAGGATATGACTTGCATAAATATCATCTTACTGCTCTCCATGCCCCCTCCCTCTTTCAGGCATCTGAGAATGCTGCAGGGAGTTCTGCTGACAACTTGGGGACACGCAAATAAGGAGTTAGCCTAGCTCAGATTTTTTTAGCTCATGACCTGCAAGACATACAAGGAACCAGAACCTCAGCTTCTTAAGATGAATAGAAGAAAAAAAAAAAACTTAAAAATATTTTTTTGCCTATTAGAAATGGGGGCGAATAAGTAAAAAATAAAGACATTACTTTTTAAAAATCTACTTTTTTCAATATATAAGATAGTAAGTACGAAAAAATTTTGCAGCTCTTACGGAATGCAAAACATAATCCCTTCATGCAAATAAGGCAATGCCCATATCCTGATTAAAATCATGCTATTATTGACATTTCTCTCTTTTTTTTTTCTTAATCAGCATTTGCATTTTGGAAAAAGCATTGATCAATCAGAGATTGCAGTATACTTTTAAGGATGCAGTAAGTGTCCCTTTGAATTAAGATCATGTGGTTCTTTAGAGATAAACATCACGCTAAAATAGTATAAAAAAACGGTGCATAAAATCCGAAAGCATGTTTTCCGGCTTGAGATAACAGAGCTCCCTTTTTAGTTCAAGCAGTAAGCAGGAGCCCAGGGGGCACAGAGATCTGAATTCTTGTGTTGCCACCTACCTCTCTGCAAATGAATTTGTTAAGTGGGATGGATATCTGCCTACTTTGGAGATATTAGCTGAGCATGTTTCTATTAAAAATATTGCAGTCAGGGAAAGTATTATTAGAACAGACACTAGAGAAGGGCCAGCTGAATACTGAATGATACTTAGGTTAGGCTAGTGCTAAGAAAGTTTCCCTTTATCTTCACTTTTACAACATTTGCGTTCTACCACTATTTCTGAAAACTTTTATGCAAATATCCTATCACTGATGCCTGTCCTCAGTGATCATTGCATGAATCCAAAAAAGCCCTTAAAATTCAACAGCACTCCTTCCAAGCTACAGCAGCAGGGTATCTTTCAAATGAATCCAGCAGTGTAGCAAAGATGTAGTGCTCATCTTCAAGGCAGGTACCAAGTCTAAAAGCGATTTCACAGATGAAAGACAAGTTATCAACAGCTTAACAGCTGTACTGGCATGTTTTCTTTGGAAATTATCTACCGTATTCTACAGAATAGCAATAAAAGGGAAATCTGTGAGGCCCTCTTCCTCTGCTGCTAACTTCACAATTGGCTACCACAAACCATTAAATCATGCCCTGTACCTGTGCCAAGAAATTAAATGACAATGACCCTTCACTTTGCTTTGTTGTGCTGAACTGAATGACAAAGTGACTAACTCATGCTCCAAATAATACAGGAGATAACTGTTACTGTCCAGACTGTCTATGATTGTTACTGATGTTAAGTATATCTTCAAAATACACGGCCTGACTGCTGAGTTTGTGTGCATCCCACACAAACATTTTCATTATCTTTTCAGTTCTTCTTCCAAGCCCTAGAGGAAACATGTGCCTCAGCTTTCATGGTTCAGGACATAAATTTCTAGTAGCAATGGGAGACAGGCAATACAATACCTGACTCCAGCAGCCAGAGCCATAAGCCAGATCTCACTTGACTGGATTTCTCTTCCTTCTTTCTACTCAGGCTAAAATGCAGATAAAGAATGACATGAAGAAATGGCATTAGCTTCTGGTTTGACTTCACTTTATCTAAGTCAAAGCTGCGTGCAAAGTCTGTGGAAGATGCTGGTCTTAGTTTATACAAAGCAGCAGTTATTACCCTTAAAGCACGTTTAGACCAGTGCTACACAGAGTGCCTTGTACAAAGATGAATTTTATATAGGAGAAATAGTTTGAAACTGAAGAATTGCTCCTTTACGTTTATTCATCGATGTTACTTTTGCCATGGCAGGAAAAAAATTAAATATTACGCACTTATTTCCAAAAGACCAAGCTCTGCTCTGACTTCCAAATTCAGTAATGAGGTTTTTTGAGGGAACAGTATTGGTATCTATTATTTTGAAGATGTGAACATTTGTAGGGTGGGAAAAAACAAATAAACAAGACAAAATAGTAAGCAAATGATTGATGCAGAAACCCTCATTGAATTTGGAAAGACAAATAACAGTTGCTGAAGAGAACAGTCTGGCTCGTACATGTGACTGAGGACTTCTGAATGAACACTGAGGAACTCATTCTAAATATTTGAAATTTCCTATTATAGATTAATAACGTTCTCAGATTTCTGCTTTGGAGACCAGGAGACAAGACTATCTAGGTGCATTAAAATGTATTTTTAAAATATATTTCTGTGCCAAACAGCCCCTTTTTCAGAGGAAAGAAAACTCCACATCCTGCCATCATTATAAATATAAAAAATTTAAAAGTGAAAACAAAATCACTCTGTTTGCTAAGTGTAGCAACAAGACGACTCCTCTCTGCATTACCTTTCTTTCAGCTTGTGTTGAGCTACACAATACATTCTTTACCAAAAGGTAAAAGGTCAGTAAAAGTCAGTAGATAAACAGATACACATTCTCATACACATCCTCTCATTCTGCTTTGAAATTCTCCTCCCCACAAAGGAAAGGTTATAAAATGCACCGCTACACTTGCAAAAATGGAGTTCTGCTGGAAACTCAATAGAAAAGACAGGAATTGGAGCACTGATTTTGCAAGCTGGAATTTACACAGGCAGTGGGTGCCCTAGAAGTGCAATATTCACAGAAGACATATGCCTAAAGCTAGGCTTACGGATGGCAGTCCTGCCATAACAGACAGGTGGAAATTCTGCACGTCATAAGTGACTCGAAGGTGCCCCACTTTTTGGGTAGAATTCTTTGGCCTTTGCTTTCTTTGTGATATCTCTCTGCATTAAATGCATCTCTGATCTCCTTCTACCATCGCCTTTCCTCTTCTGTTTCTCATTTGGTTTTTCACTGGCATCCTTTTCTTTTTCTTCCTTGTGTATTCCTTCTATGTTTTTACCAACAAATTCCATCAAAACAGTTCAGTCGTCTCCCTTCTAAGGCATTTACTGCACTTGAACTCATCATTGACTTGATATTAACTCATGTCACACAGCATCAACATCAAGCATTAAAAGAAAAACACCATGCAGAGATTACTAATTTTGTCTTGAGAATTTGTAAAATTTGTAATGTAAAAAAATAAAAATTTAAAAAAAAAAAAAGTAAGCTCAGGTAGTCAGGTAGGGAACAGAATGGAACTAAAAGTTTCTGAAAGCCCAAGAGCTTTGTGAATAAATAAGTACTTAGCCTCTAACCTTAGATTGTTTGCATCGTGTAGACACTATTTTCTAAACTTTTTATGAAGTTCACAAACTTCACAAAATAAGGCTGTTTAATTAGTAATAGCTTCTCGCTGTGAAATGTCAAATAATGTATCTAAACTCCAGCATTTTCAGCTTACACAGCAGCACAAACCACTCTGTTTTGTCTTTGAAAGGCAAAATTCTAATAGGGATTCAGAAGCACTCTGCCCAGGAGGAACTTTTACAGTCAGGCAGCCATAATACAGGAATTCACGGCATTAATTCGAAAGGGTAAACTCACTGGACTAAATTTTTGTAGTTGCTATGAGAAAGCCATAGTCTGTAAGATGTCTGGTTTTGGAGGTTTTTTTTTTTTGCTTTTCTGAGAATTCTAAAATTAGGAAGATCTTAATCATTAATGCTGGAATAAAAAAGAAGAGTGTTTTTCACAGTCTTTCTTTTGTCCAGTAATAAACACAACCCAGTTTATTCTGTTCAAGAATTTTAAATAAACTGTTTCAGTTGCACATATTAAGTCTGTTTGAAACCCAGCTGCCTCTTTAAACCCCAGAGAATGAGGAAAAATAATTATTCCCTGTTTTTTCAATATTCATAAAATTAGACATGTGCAATTTGGATCCAAATCCCATCTGATTTTCACTTTAGCCTTCATTTTCAAATCAAAATACTTCAGACCTCCAATACTTTCTTCGTTAAACACAAAATATTTTTAAATTGATTTTCAGTTTTTATTTTTGTCATTTTTTCCCAAGGGGGAAACAATTCTAAGCAGTGCCACAACAGATCTGTAATAAACACCAGAACGAAAAATAGAACTTTTTATTTCTTTGACAAAACTCATAATGCTTCCTGAAAAAGGCATGCATTAGTCTCACTCTGCAGATGATGAAATAGGTCTATGAAAACAGAAAACAACAATGTTTATAACTGGAAACCCTTATGTGACCTGCAGTAGCTCTACTCACGTCAATAATTAAATCAAATTCTGATTTCATATCAAGGAAGAGCTTAATATGCAGTCTCCTGACTATCTGCTCCTGATCCTAACCGTGGTTAATTGCCTGCTTGTGGAACTGCTGTTTCTGACGTAACTCTACAGCACTGTTTGATATTTAAGCTCCCAAAATCAAATTGGGAGCCTCTATTTCACTATGAGCTACTTTTTATTCACAATTCAATTTTTTTTTTGTTATTTAGTCTCCTAAAATCATCTCCTTTATCATTTTTTCTTTCTTCTGTGTTCCCTGTTAATTCTGTTCTTATCATTTTAATATGATTTTGTTCTCTATCAAAGAATTGCCGCTGCAGCTTACTTGATGATCAAATGGACCAGAAGATCTAATTCATCTTTATCATCTTCCTTTTCACTTGAAGCATAAATCACATCTTCACTCATAAATATATCCAGATCAACACCCAAAAGCTTATAGAATTAGTCTAGGAGATACAAACTTCCTTTATGCATTTCTCAGCAAAGATTATTTTTTTCCCCCTGAAATGTTTTTGACTGCTATCAGCAATTTAGTCAGAAACCAAGACACGAAAATAACCTCCTTTCTTATTTATTCACTGAGCAGAAACTCTCTAAGCAGACTGTACAGGGCAATAAGAGTTTTTAGATGGGCTGTTTCTGCAAAGAAGAAACTCTTAATGAGACACTACATGCAGTTTCACACATTGCACACCGGAGCTTCAAATATATGTTTTTTTTCCCCATAAAACCAAAACTAGACAATATAATTGGCCTGAAATGACAAGCTCATGTATAGAGATAAGAAGGCTTAGTTCTGTTCTCAGTTCTGCCTCTTCCTCTATCTTGCTTTCTCTGTGTATAAAATGGCAACAGGAGTGTTTACACTTCTTTAGAGTTCCCTTTGAGATCAAAGAAAGAAAATAGGCATGTAAATGTCAAGTATTATATTTAACTGCATATGTATCTTCTAGGTAACATAGCTGTGTTGTCAAAATAGTATTCTGCAGGAAGCCATAGACAATGGAAAAGAGTACAAGTGAGGATGGAGATTCATTTTATTCCCCGAGTCTTTGTGGTACAGTTACAGTAGCAGTGGGAAAAGAGAACTAAAATAGGGACTATTGTTTTTCTGTTAGTGTGAGGGCTAAAAGAGTAAATATTTTCCCTAGCATATACTATGTTTTAAAAAGGGAAGGCACGTGAAACAAATCCGTGCAAATTGTATTAATAGCTAAAACATATCAGCAGGTGAGTCTCCTAAGATACATCTTAAAACACATTTCTGATGCCCACGGTTCTCACTGATCTGAAAAAATTCCATTCTTTTGTACGCAGAAATACCTTGAAACAGCAAGGAGGAGTTTTTCTTTCTTTCAGATATAACTCCCCGGTGCATGCACTTACTTTAGAAGATTGTGTATGCCTGAGAGCTTGATTCTTCTTTTCCATTTTGGCTAGCTCATCAAATTAAACCAATTACCTCCACCTACAAACTTTTTGTTTCCTCTGCCATCAGATTATCACAGCTATAACAGCCACAACTCTTTCTTTCTGTGACGTTATCACTGTGCAGGAAGGCCTTTAAAGGCGTTGAACTTTGCCTTCCCTCCATGGATATTCATTTACCACCCAGCTAGTCAGTCAATCCAAGGTAGGATTTTATTCAGCTTGCTAGATTAGGGTGGCCCTGGTTGGACAACAGTCCTTAAAACATTATGCAACAAGGCTGAAATCATCTTGCTGCTTTTTCCTTAGAGCCTACCTCAGAGAAGCAAATGAAACAGTGGCATAAGAGTTCTGCAGATGGTCAGGGAATTGGCCAAGTAACTAACAGGAGAGGAGAAATGGAGTCGGGTCTTCATCTTAGCCCTGGGGAGTCCCTGTACTGCAGAATCGCAGTGTCCACCTCTTGCTGTAGAAAATACAGCAGTATATGAGGCTTTATACTGCACAGCATCAGTTCCAGCATGTCAGTATTAATGACGTTTTGAGTCAAGAGTGAAAGCCAGCTGACACAGACCAACCCTCCTTGTTGACTAGGGAATATTTTCTACAACTAACTCTCATTTAGAATTCTTCAGTGCTGGTTTTCCTGCCTCACAGCTGCAAGCTGACAAAGCTACAAATGAGGCTTCTAATAAAAAAAAAAAAATGGTTAAAAAATCATAAACTGTAATTTTTTAAAAAACAAACACAAGAAAGAGAAAATGTTTTTGGGAACTGGAAAGCATCAGTGAAGAACATCACTTTTGCTGCACTCTAGCTGAAATTAAGCTTTCCTTTCTTATCTGTCCTTTTCATTTGTTTACTACCTTTGCTGGTGGGTAGTAATTTGTTACCTGCAGAATTAAATAATTCTTCTAGCTTCTTTTCCAGAACAGTAATAATTCAGATCCTCTGGCTTAGATATGCACAGTGCTTAAGCAATTTCTTCAAGGAGCTAGGCACCATTACTTATCATTTGTTACATACCCAGCTTCTCTCTTCTTGGAGTTCCAAGTTTCTGTGTTCCCTTTAGCATTCTAGTTATCTTGTGCTGAATCTATCAATTTCCATATGCAAACAGATCTGAATTGCTTGGCAAGGCCATTTGTATGTGAGGACAAGGAATGCAGATCACCGTTGTAAAGCTAGAAATGGTTATACAGAATGCAGTAAAATAAAAAAGCAATGATTAAAAAAAAAAACCCACCCTATGGTAGAAGTTTTCTGCCCTAATCCAAATTAGATGTCTAAATCTGGATTAAAATAAGGTAAATCCTGTCTCCCCTAACAGACAATGATGAGACAGGCACCTCTAGAAGGGAATTCATCTTCTCCAGAGACAGTTATCTAAAGTACCAAGATTAGAAAGACTCACCTTTTGAAGATGTTTGGTTACAAAAGCAGCTGACCATTCCTAGCCCAGGCACAGATGTTTCACTCTAGATATCTAAAGGTGGGTGAATCCCTTCCCACATGTAAGGAACACCCATGTCATTTCTGCAGAACTGTCAGATGTGCGATCCTGAAAAAATCAAACAAGTACCAGGGTGATAGTAAATTTACATAACTTAAATTGTATTATTCCTCAATATGTTGTTCCCAGTTAAAGAGTTTTATGAAGGATGTTGAAAAAACAGAAAGCTTTGAAAGAATGACATAGGGGCTTAGACTGCCTGACATACAGTGACAGGTCTGTGTGAATTTGCAGCTCATCAGCCACGTGCATTATTGACTCCTTGCATGTTATGAATTCATGGAACCCACAAAATTACTCAGGCTAACTGTTCTGTGAAAGCAGGCGGGTAAAATCAACCACAGGATCTCTGATTAGCTGAAAATAGGTAAAATATTCTACCAGTGCTAATGACACTACTCAATGTGACTACTTCTGACACTGGCATGCAACAATATATAAATTTCTGCATCATTTAATGAAGCCACATCCATGAAGCAGATCCTCTTACCCCTCTTACCACCTTGAACCCCATTTCAGATAGTGACTTCATTTGCCTTTGGGATCAGAATCATGTCTTTTAGATTTATCTTAAGCAGACCAATTCCTCTGAGTATATAACTTGGCATAGCATCATGCAGTCTGGAGATCTATCTCAGCATCATCTGAGAAGCTCCCTCTATTATTTTTCTCTGAATCACAATTATTCTTTTTCCTACAGAGAGCCAACATTCCCATGTTCGGTTAATGAAATTTAACTCAGAAATCTATTTTCATGGGCCTAATGTTAGGATCCATGCTGCCAACCTAAAATATCCATGCAACAGTTCCACTGACATGTCTGGAATTCTTTGTGAGAGCAAGAATTTACTGCAACGTGATCAGACCCCCATGAATGCCCTGTGAAAGCAAACAGCCATTTGTCTTACTCTTACAAATCTCTCTGCCACCTTACACAATCATCTGTTTCTGAATCAGGCCATATGTCTTCTAATCAGGAAAATCTGAAACTTGCATCCACAAAACTCAATGAGCAATATCTATAATCTCCCTTGTTTGGGAATAACTTTTTCACCACAAGGACAGTCAAGCATTGAAAAGAATTTGCCCAGTGAGGCTGTGTGCTCTCTGTCCTTGGAAATTTTCAAGACCAGACTGGACAAAGCCCTGAGCATCTTGGTCTGACCTCATAACTGGCCATGCTTTCAGCGAGAGGATGGATGATAGCCTAAGATCCCTTCCAATGTGAATTATCTTATGACCCCACAAACACTGAGACACAACTCAAAGCCAAAACCTGTAACATTCGCTCTTCTGATATGGTGAAACATCCTTCTGTCTGGCTCTGGGTGCTGCAAGAAAGAAATTCTTCACTGTACCCTGTTCTTTGGGGCCTGCTTTAAAGCATACTTTTTGCCACCATGAAGGGATTGTTCTTGGACCAAGAATGTCCATCTGTCCCATCTGCCTTTGTGATATGAGGTCATATGATCAACAGTAACTCAACAATGTAGAGAATTGTAATAGAAATATTAGGATTGTCATACTTGAGGGATGAAATTTAACATCTGGTGTGGAAAAAATGGAAGGAACACCAAGAGAGGGTTTATGGGAATGACGTACACTGACGTCCACTAGACTTACAGGTAACCGAGACCCCAGACACCCAAATCGGGAAAAAAAAGTACAGTGGATAAATCCTGACAATTCACACAGCTGGTACAGAATAGAGAAACCAAACACTGTCAGCTCCTAAAAGGTATGAAAAAACATACCCAAAACAATCTGACTGCCAAACTAAGTGAGAGCCATGAGATGGAAGGAAGACTTGATGGCTGGCATCCTTTGTTCTCCAGGCCACTGAAGGGAATCCTGGACAGACCACCTGCATACAAGCATCCTGGTGCATATGAGTATATGAGTAGGAGAACGTGAGTGTGAACGAATTAAAACAATATTCCTTAAGAATAAAATCACCTTCTCCTCTAAAGTCTGACACTGAGATTTGCTGTATTGCTGGTTTTCCTACAAGGCAGACTGAGGCTTCCCAGGGACTCAACAGCAATGTGCAGGCAGCCACTGGGAGTGCAGTGAATTTTAGGCCACCACGCTTGGCACTGCCAGGTGACATTAGAACAGCCAGTAAGACTCCCAAGGCACCAAAACAACCATGTCCATGCAGTTTTATTCTCAGTACATGGACAGTATTCCGTACCATGCTTGATACACCGTGATTCTGTATAGGAAAAAAAAAAAAAAAAAAGTTTGTTTATTCTTTATAATCATTATCTTCAGACACTTCTCAGAATTCTAATGTGTTTGGTCATTAAAGTTATGTTTTGTTTTCTTATTTTTAGTATGAAACTCCCTCTAGCTACAGGAATTTAAATTTCTCAGTATTGAACTGTATTTATATGTTCAGGCAATTAGTCTATACAAGTAATTTTGTACTATACTTTTTTTTTCTGTCAATTACTACTATACCTCTCTGGTTTTTAGTATCAGGAAATTTTATCTCTCCACTGCACACCTCCTCCTCTGGGTCATTGCTTTACAAAGTGAACAGAATTGCTTTAGTTCTGATCCGCAGTCATTCACTCCCTCTGCCCATTTATTTTAAACATTTTTCTCTCTCTTGGAGTTCCAAACCAGTAGGTCATCACTGTAATGTATTCACCAGCCTTGTAGGTATATTTCAAAAAGTGTTCTTGCACCCACAATTTCAAAGCAGGAAATAAGGTTTCATTTGCCATCTCTAATGGGAATTGCTTAGCTAACAGCCTGTGTAGTACTTTGAAAATGCAGTTGTAAATTAATGCATGGACATGTTATACCTATGATTTTCTCACCTTTTTGTTACCTCTTTTTTTAAAAAAAATCAAATACCGGCTATAAACTCCTTTTTCCAAAAACATACTGACTATATTTAATTAAATTACTGCTTACTGGATAGTCCCCTAGAGACTGTCACTGATTAGTATTTCTGCTGTATCACACTGTAGAATTGTAGCTTAAATGTCCACTTTCACTTGAAATTTCCTTAACTCCTTTTTAAAATGTAAATGGTATGTAAGACTCTTTATTCCATCGGTTCCACCATCTGCTTCCAAATGTACCTATACAAAGATGTACCTTTTTTCAACCACTGCCAACCTTTGTTCCTTGAAGCAATCCCTTTCTGGTGATAACAAAAAAATAAATCTGAAGGAAAGGACACAATTTAGACAAACCTTCTCATCGTTCAGTGCCTGGTGAAGTCAACCTGAGTTTCTGGTGTTAAAGTTCCAGTTAAGGACAGATCTCCTTGAGGAAGGCACACATGACTGCAAAGAGCTTCTCTGTGTATGTGCTGTTGGAAATATTTTGCTTCTACAGACCAAATGGCAAAAGTTACTTTTAGCCCCTTATTAATTGAGGCTCTTCATGATTTACTCTTTTGCATTTTTCATCAGCTGAGCTCGTTTTGATTTCAACTGCATAAGTTGTGGAATAGATTTGGCAGGAGATTAATGCGGCAAGTACCACCCATAGTTTTGCTTAAGGAGCTATCATCTGTACAAGGGTAGCAAAAAATATGAAGTAGTCTCTAGACATTGATTTCTTTGCTGGTTTGCCCAGTCAGGCATTGAATTTATCAATAAGGCAAGAGGCTCAAAGGGGATAAATGCCACTTGTACCCTTACCATGCAGAGTGTGTTAATTGACTGCAAATGCAGCTATCGCTTCTCTTTTCTATGAGACATAGTATAAATTATTAATTTTAATAAATTTATGTTTTGATCAGTTTTTAGAGAAAACAGGGTGGCAGTACATGTAAACTGCTATAATTTTTATGGTATTCCTACCTATTTTTATGGTTCCTACCTCATTTTACAGCTTGTGGTGGCCAAGAGCTTTCCTATTTGCACGCTATCAAAACAGAGGGAAAAATGTACTTGAGAGTTTTGATTTAGTCTGACCACGCCACCTAATTTTGCAAACTAATTTGCATTATTTGATAGCTAAGAACCTCTTACTCTTCTAGCATAAATGTTGCTTTTTGTTGTAATTGAGCTTTAGTAGTCAATATCACATGTAAAAACAGCAGTTTGTTAAACTAACAGACACTTTAAGGGGAAAACAAGAAATACTTTTTTACTTGCCTGAAAACTGATAATAGTGTCCCTTTAGACTGTAAGACAAGCTGTAAGACATGTTACAAGAAAAGTAGTGCATAAAACAAAACAAAACCAAAAAAAGAAACCCAAAGGTATTCTTCATTATAATTATACCTTCTTCCAGTTGCAATCTTTTTTTTTTTTTTTCCTGCATCTCATTTTGAGTACATTATGTTCTGTAGGGCTGAGAATAAAGGCAAAAGTACTTACTTTTTCTGCCACTTTACCTCCAGGAAATAAGAGTTACTGATAAATCCCAAACACTTCTGGTTCCTAAACAGAAATTATCAATATTTTTATGTAAAGATCACCTAGCTTTTTAGTAAAAAAAAAGGAGTTACACGGTCTATTTACTTTGCAAATATTTTTGCAGATTGTGGAAAGAAGGAGACAAGAAAAACACATAAAGCACTTGGTACCCTCATAAAACTTATTCTTCAGTTTTCCAGTGCCATAATCTAACTAGACATGGAGACATAGACCAAAAACAGTTGAAGGGTACATCTACACTGTCAAATAACTTTGTACTCAAATTTACTGTTGAACCTTGGTCTTTCTTTTTAGTCAAGCGGTATGGATACCACACTGTAGCAGACGTCTTTTTCCTCTCCTACACTGTATTCCAACAACATTCCAGCAAATTTTATCTCCTCAAATGCCTCACACACTTTCACGTCAGACGTTAGGCCAAGTAAAACACACCTTCAGTTTCACATTAAAGACACCACTCTGGTGAGCTATGTTGCACTTTGAATTAAAAAAAAAAAAAAGCCACACATCAAAAGGGGCTTTGTTTTTTATGTCTTAAAGCTTACACTTGGGGCCCAGAGGAGATGCATGACCAAATCCTATACAGTGTGGATGTGTCCAGCCTGTGTGTAGGGAGGCACCCTTGGGCATATGTACAGGAGAACTCATCTCCACCAGGTTGGGGTCCAGAACTCACTGTCCAAAGTAGATGTACTCCATGGTGAAGACCTTCCCAGAACAGGGCAGGAGATCACTGATCATTCTTGACAGCAGGGATGGACACTCACTCAACAGCTAAAAGGGCACTGGTGGTCTGTGTACAAGGGTGGGTTTTTTTCTCAAATTTATTTCATTATTATTTATGGTAACCACTTTGTAGATCCTTTCCTACTGTCTTAGAAATCACTAACAGTGTGGAAAACCTCAGGGTCACTTTATCTTGTCAGAAATAAGAGGCAAAACAACAGAAGAACCTGTCACAGTCTGCTCCTCGGTGGACGCATGATGGTTCGTTTCAGCTGTGATCTCGAAGCGCAAAAAGAAATGGCATCAGGCCCAGGGAGTTATGCTTTCAACACACAATCACTTTATTGGTTTTGCCCGTAAAGTGGCTTGCGATAGAAAGAAGGAAGAATAGGAAAGATGAGGTAAAAAAGGGGGGAAAGAGGATTATAGCTACCACCACGAGTCCACCGGCATCCCGATGGTCCTGAATCCAGAAGAAGTTCCGCTGCTGCTTCTTCGACCATTGTGGTTTCTTGGTGGGAAAGATCTTCAGAATTCCGTTACTGAGGAACCATCTTTTATGCTAGGTAGCACACCTTGCTCCTCCTTGGACCCACCTCCACTCCACCTCTGTCCCATGGAAAGGAGCCAATCTCCGCCTGTCTGGAGTAAGGCTTCCACGCATGCCAGGAGAGGAGTGTCTGAGGCATGGTCAGCTTCCGAGGCAGGTAGCTTCTTACCAGGAGGTGTGTTTTTATATTATAATGACATTATAATGAGGAAAGTTCAACTGAGGCTCAAGATTACTTCATCGGTGCTGGCACAGCCATTGCGATCCATCTTCTTCGACAGCAGTTCTCTGCTTTGCTGCTCCAGTAGAATAGGCTTGTACCAGGTAATGACACTGTTTGTACCTTTGTATCATGGTAACGACACTGTTCGTACCTCAGTCCTTTCCCCAAGGTTTCCACATCTGATAACAACCAGCTAAGCGAGCCACTGCAAACTCATGTCAAGATGATAGTCCAGGTTTTGGGGCCTAGTCACTGATGACAATGTTGAGACAATACTGATCTTCTGATCGACTCTTACAGAACCCTCGGCATACCAGGGCGCAAAGTGATAGGCCTGACCTCATACTTGCTTTATGAGATCCTGTGTTTTGTCTCCCCATACGAGAAGCACTTGGTGAGTCACAGACTAGGGTGACCAGCTGGGGCCATCACACAGGGTCTCAGGCTGGGAAAAATCATGCAGCACAGCATGGCAAGCTGGAGATATATGGTCTTAAATCTGGATGCTAAAAGGTGAGATCCATGCATGTAATTCTCACCCTTAGAGCACAACACTGTGACAAGTCTAATTACAGACTAAAGATTTTGAAATGTTTAAGAAACATAGCATTAAATCCAACCAAGAAGCATTTTTAAGATACTCTGTTTTGACATCATATATCAAGGGATCATAGACTGACCTTGTTTTGTGCAGATTTGACATTTAATGTTACTTACTCCCAAGGGAGTATATTTACTGCATTAGCACTATTCTGCAGCCACCTGTGAGTTACTGATTAGACAAGATATGTAAGAAACAAAAGGTATATTTGGGAAAATATGGGAACAAAAAAATGTCACTGAAACACTATTGTGTATTCCCTTCGGAAGCATTCATTTGAGGCAATAACACTTCTTCAGGAGTGAGCAATGCTTTTCTAATTGCTTGTATTATCTCATTACCGGTATTTCACAACAGGTAGTAGATAGTTTGTAACTGGCAAATCTCTAAAGACTCCAGACAGAAGCATAAACACACAAGAAAAAAAATATAATTTCAGTGATTACCTTCCAAGCCTTTATTAAAAGTAGTTAAGGCCTGATTTAAAAGCCTCCCCTCTGATGGTAATAGCCTATTTGTCAGATGTTATTATACAGTGATGATAGTCATTGTGCAGTAAAATGCTCAACATTTAGCACTAAATGCTGATTTTTAATATTTTTTTCAGATGTTTGTGTCATGGCAAGCAGTGGAGAGTTTGGCCTGAAGACTGGTTATCTAACCCCAAAAGACATCAAGCTTTAAAACAAATTTTCCAACTCTAAAATTATTTAGCTTTGAAAGGCAAGATATTGCACATAAACAAATACAAAACAGAACTAAGTGACAACATGCTACAATTCTTAAAAGGAAAAGGATTTATATTAATTCTAAATAAATACTGGATTAACGTTTAACCCATTTAATGTTTTACCTTTGAGGTGAAATAGCCTTTTCCTTTTGACTGAAGTGGGACTTTCATGAAGGGATATGTTTCTCTGTAAATTAGAGATATTAGAGACCCTTATATTAGAGATAGATATTAGAGAATTAGAGACCCTTAGGTATGTTATATCATTTACATTATATTTAAATCTTAATTAATTATTATAAAATATAGTTGGATATATTTAACTGTGGTGCCACAAAAACCAAGAGAAGTATTACAAGCCTTTAAAATCTTGATAGAGCCCAGAAGAAAACATCAAGTATTCAAGTTATCTGATCTATTTTTATATGTATATTGGTGTTCAGTCAAAGAGAATTGAAAAGACTCACTTAGATGTAAACACATTGTTGATGTCAGAACTTGAGCAAGAGAATTCTCCTTTTCACTAATCTCCAAAGATTTGGATCAGGTTTTCTTTTAGAATAATGTTTTCCAGGTATCTTCTATGGAGTTTTATTACATCACTTTGTCAATGAGTCAGATCTTATAGTCCCTTTATTTATTTCTCTCCTTTCACAGAATATATGACATGGAAATCTGATTACTAGAGAATATGTGTTGGAGAAAAATTACTGCTAGCCCTCTATAAGGTGGCAATGTCATACTATTTAAAATTTCTGTCATATTTCCCCATAAATTTACATTAAATTAGACAGATCATAACCTAATAGTGATGAAAGAAACAAGACTAAAAAATTAGTATTAGAACACAGAAAATGTAATACTTTGTTATTTACATTTATTTTATTTACAAAGAACTCTTGTATATGATCTTTATCTAAAACAAATAAATCAGTGTAATAGCAATAACTGTTTTGAAAAGAGTTACAGATTATATTTTCCTTAATCAGCTGTTACTGTGTAAATAATATGGATACTTGATATTCAGTGCATGCAATGCAATAGACACTTCACATCATTTACTTAGTGCAAACCAAAAACTTATTTTGTTTCCAAAAATCCTTACCTACAATAATCAGTATGAAGTATGTCCAATTTCCTGTGAAAAGTACCAGTATTTTCTGTATGAATGACAAGATATGCACCTAATTCACAATGGATGCATGCAAAAAATTGGAATGTGATCATTGCATAGAAATAATAAACTGCAAAATATTTTTTTTAAAGAAAAATACTAAACCGTGGCTAAAAATTAGTACAGATCCCCTGTTGTACTCTTCTGCAGTTACGATCCTCTGGGTAAAAATGTTTTCTTTACTTGAAAAAATGCTTTAGACAAATATTAGATTTATTTACCTACCTCACCCAAATTTGTCAAGAAGTTACTAGCTTATATTTGTTCAAAATATAAAGCACAATTAATATGAGAGAAAATGTTTAATGGTTTGATTACTGTGGAAGGTACTGGTTCATTGTTTTTAACATATTATCCTTAATGATTTTTCTCTCCATCATTATTTCTAATTTAGTTTTTAGTAATTTGCAGTAAGAGGTTAGCTTGATATCAAGGAATAAAGGTGCAGACAAATACCATATTTGGAATGGCTGCTGAAGGTGCGGAGGCTGTGGTTTGGTGACTTTTCTAGATAAGAAAGGACCTTCTGTTGTTGGACTGATAGCAGACAGAGTTGTACTCTTAACAGACTTATGTTCCTATGTGAACATCCTTCCAACAAACTAAGCACCCCGTAAAAACATTTCCAGATAAATGCACCGTGCAAAAGAGATAATGGTTGCCAAAAGAGTTTTTATCAGATTATGCAGAAAATTCCTTAAAATTTCACAATAAATTCAATTTATTTAAGTCCACAATAAATTCAGCATTACGTATAATGCTTAGAAGTAATACATACCTGTTTATTTCCTGAACCAGAAAGAAACTTCATTGCCTCATGTGCATAAGTTTCTTCAACAGAAATGTTTACTAAAGCTACATATATGTTGCAGAATATGTTCACCATGAGATCCCAAGCCAAGAGGGACTACACAGGCTTGTGTCCACCCGGCTCATGGCTAGCCCCATCCATAGCATTGAGAACTCATAGGTTTAAGCTTTGGGTCTTCTGGCTTCATACTGTGCTTTTGCTGCCATAAGACAAAACTGGGTGAGAAAGAGAGAGACTGGATGTTGTTTTCAGTTCAAAGCGTTTGAAATAATTTGAGGACTGTGCTGCATCCCAGTAGAGCTGTTTTCCCAAAACACAGAGATGTGAATGTGTCGCGTAACCAACACATTGCCTGTAGGGTATGTGATGGCATTTGGAGGTGCAAAGCCTTCTGGGATAGTACTGAAGGGCAAAGGGTGCAAAATCTGGGGCAACCTTATCCATATTGCTTACTTGAGATGGGTCACTTACACTTCCTATACAATCCAGGAGAAATTAGCTTCTTCTAAACTGCCTTTTGCAGGCGATGCTCTTCACTGAGTATATATGGGTACTATGACTCTAACTTAACTGGTTAAATGCACCCTGTCCGTCTACGTACTTATAGTTAAGGCACTAAAATGCTATTAAGCAACTTCCTTTAAGCATCAAAGTCTGATGATCTGGGACCACTTCTTCAGTCTTGCCCTTTACTATCCCTGTATGCACAAGTGTTCTCAAAAAACATAAGATGTTTTGAAAAGCTAATAATTTATGTTAAGCACTTAATGGAAATAGGGCAATTTGAAAATCTGCCTTTAACTCACAAGAGGTCTGCCACAGTTTCATTAACTATAAAATGCTGATAACATTACCCACTTACTCACTGCATCCAAATATTGCAAGGATTATCTAGATAGCGATTATAAAGCAGCTTGGCCCCAACCGAGAAAAACATCATTTTTCAGGAAACCCTTTAGGCAGTCGCTTAAAACCTTTCCTGACTGGAGGTCACTGAAGTTTAGGAGGCCATCATTAGGATATAACTCTATTGCTTCCATGCATTTAAGATGAAAGATAGCATCTAATGGTTCTTTTGCACCGATGGCAGTATCTGGATTTCTTTAAACTAGGTGAAAATATAAACACTAACTCAAATCTGTATATAATTTGTTAGTGAATTAAATAATATTATACTAAAAGTAAAGGACCTCTGTGATTCCTAAATTCCCATCATCCAAATATGGGATTCAATTTTCATCAAAGATGTTAAATATGAAGATTATTAGTTCTGGAAACATAAATAAGCATATTGTTAATTTTTTTTTGTGATATAATATCTTTAGGGAGATTCCTGGTTTATTTTTCCCTCTTGACACACTCTCTGTGCTGTGTGAGTTGTTTATTGAAACAATAAAAGGTAGAACCTTTAATTTCTTTTCTCCTGCACAAAACCAATTAATGCACTGTACCTCCTGAAGAAAAATAAATCACAATATGATGCTGATTTTGTTGTCTCAAGAAACCTGATAGCAGGTCAAATATGTCACCCACCATATTTTTTGGAAAAAAATTTGGAAAAAGAATTTTGCATAAGTTGAGGTGATTTTCAAAGGAAAAAAAAGCAACAAACAACTGTTCAAAAGGCAGGCTCATTCAGTTCTCGTTTATGCGTTCATTATTACTAACATTACAGCCACAATGCAGTGCTTCATTGTTTTCTAGTACTTGATTTAGTGTCAGTATATAAATCCTGCTGTCATCACAGACTTACTTACATTTAAACTGAATTTAACAATGCTGCATATTGTGTTGGAAAGCTTGAAAAAGGTGACACACACTGCACTAAGACCATCATACATTCATTACATAGCATTTTTTTTACATTTGAAAATGAAAGTTATACCACCATTTACAGTTATTACTGAATTTCTCATGTTAGAGACTTAAATGGTAATAACACCCTCTCAAGGTTCTGAAATTGCAGCCTGAGATGTACACAGTATTTCTCAACTTTCTCTCATCCTTTTAGGACTTTTAATTACTTTTCTATGAAGGCAGAAGCTACCAAAGAGATTCAAATATTTTATAATTATAGACACTCACATGTCTTTTCCAGGCAATCTCAGGCCATTTGCAGTTTATTCCCATGACTCACACAGAAGTTTTTGCAGCAAGTCCATGTATAAAAGCTGTAAAAGCTATTGATGGAATAATAGTTTTTGCCAGTATTAAACTTGATTTTTCCTGAATCACTGAGTGAGAGCAACCCTCATTACAGTTCTCAGCTATCCAAGACTGATGTCGAAATACTCAGAGGGGTCTCTTTTAAAACTTTGTGTAATTCCCCCAACTGCTTTTGAACCATATTGCCTGTTGGGACATAGATTTATTCACTTAGATCCTTTAACTATTACACATGGGGAAAAAAAACAAATTGGTTTTACAACACTAAGAACCCATATGAAAAGACTGAAGCTGCATTTCCTGCCATGAGACATTTGCTCTCTTAAAATGAAAAACTCAAATTTAGCTGCCCTCATGACTGAATAGGTATCCATGTTAAGCAGCACACAGCATGAAGAAAGCCACAAACCCACCTTTTCACCAGTCTGAAAGATATTTTCTTGTACTGGGTAAAAGTATAGTTTCCGAGGTTTTTTAGGTCCTTTGGCTTTTTTATCGAGTGTGTATGTATTGTGGCCCCTTCAATACAGAGAAATGATATGATCCCAGAAGACAATGGATTATAGTCCCTACTCTCATGGCTTGAATCTAAGTGATAATCTAAAAATACATCATTGATTCACTGAGACCTGTCTCTACTCTACAACTGTTAACCAGTATCAACAAGATTATATTTTAGAAATAATATTAGTCTCCAGTAAGGTTTAGGCAGCCACAAATTCAGGCTACTTGAGTCCTTTACGTGCAGTAGAATCACATATTTCATTCCTCTGGTACCATAAAAAATATTAGCTGAGGTACTCAATGACTTTTTTGCGTCAGTCTTCACTGGCAAGGACTGCAGCTGCACTGCCCGTGACGTAGAATGCAAAAGCCAGGATTGGGAAAATGGAGAACCGCCCACTGTAGGTGAAGATCAAGTGTGAGACCACCTGAGGAATCTGAAGGTGCACAAGTCCATGGGACCTGATGAGATACATCTGCGGGTCCTGAGGGAACTAGCAGATGAAGTCGCTAAGCCACTAGCCATCATATTTGAGAAGTTGTGGCGGTCTGGCGAGGTTCCTGACGACTGGAAAAGGGGAAACATAACCCCTATTTTCAAAAAGGGAAATAAGGAAGATCCAGGGAACTACAGGCCAGTCAGTCTCACCTCTGTGCCTGGCAAGATCATGGAGCAGATCCTCCTGGAAACTCTGCTGAGGCACATAGAAAACAAGGAGGTGATTGGTGACAGCCAGCATGGCTTCACCAAGGGCAAGTCATGCCTGGCAAATTTGGTGGCCTTCTACGAAGGGGGTACAGTGGTGGTGGACAAGGGAAAACCAACTGATGTCATCTACTTGGACTTGTGCAAGGCATTTGACACTGTCCCACACGATCTCCTGGTCTCTAAAATGAAGAGACATGGATTTGACAAATGGACCACTCAGTGGATAAAGAACTCACTGGACGGTC
>VUYV01000518.1:280365-294521 GCA_008711295.1 Anarhynchus alexandrinus
AGGGTGGTAAGGCACTGGAACAGGTTGCCCAGAGAGGTTGTTGAGGCCCCATCCCTGGAGGTGTTCAAGGCCAGGCTGGACGTGGCCTTGGGCAACCTGGTCTAGTGGGAGGTGTCCCTGCCTATGGCAGGGGGGTTGGAACTCAGTGATCTTCAAGGTCCTTTCCAACCTAAACCATTCTATGATTCTATGATTCTATGATTTTGGTTATCATCAGAAGTATTAATCATTTATCAGTATATGTCATCATTTCAGAAATATTGTTTTCAAAAAGATCATATAATAGTATATTATTTACATTATTTTCTATTAACTCATATTGGTGGCACCTGAATACTTTGCAAAAACAATAAAATATATCCTGGCAGCACACACAACTTTCATCCCAACAAATGCCCAAGCACTATCTACAAGCCTAATTTTTTTTTTAAAAGTATATAAAGTGGACTTCAGACAGCACATGGAATTAACACTGACTTAAGATCACAAATTATGGATCGCTCTTGTATAGAAGACAAATGTGTATTTTTGTCTTCCCAATCTTATTTGCGCTTATAAAATCTTGTCTTATCAGAAAGCAGCATCTTGTATTTAAACGTGTTTTGAGACACGCCTGCTTCACACCAATAAATAATGAGAAACTGAACTTCAGTTCAACAGATTTATTAATTCTTAAATATAGCTGTCTTCCCACTCCTTTTCAGCCCCCAGACACAGGTAACCATGGTTGCTCCTACACTGTGGGAGCACAGTGCAAATTTACGTCCTGGCTGTATCTCTTAGCATGTTCTGGTTTCCATTGGAAGGAAACCCTGGCATGAGTAGAGTGGAAGTCGCAGTGCTCTCCAGCTGTTTTCCTGATCTGGAAGAACAAGCATACTATGGAATATAAATGCCGCACAGTCTAATTTCAGCCATTGGTACGAAGTCAAGTGTAAATTATATGCAGAAGACACACAGTACTACCTTATCTTCACTACAGCTGATTATTATAATTGTAATATTAGAGTGCTGGGAGAGGGTTACCTCTTGAATGAAACAGTTGGGTGAAGACTCAGCTGTGACCAAAACTGAATCCAATATTTTCTCAGCAATATTTCTACCATCTATATTCAGGTTGGCAAAATCCCTGCTACCTGTTACCGGACAAAAGGCTCTGGCCTGTCTTGATGGAAAATGATCTGGGCTCATTTATTTATCAGCGCTCAGCCAATGACATTTAGGAAACAGTGACACCTTCAATACTTCTGTATTCACAACTGAGATAGAGTACTCCAGCCCATCAGACCTGCCTTGCAGTAACCACTGCTTTCTCATAGAATTAATAATAAAGTTCAGTTCCTCTAAACACTTCATGTAAGTATGCTAGGAATTTCAGCATGGGAAAAATGTGGGAAAAAAATATGGCAGTGTAATAGGAGTCAATAAACTCATGAGTGGTGTGAAGAGGTAAGTAGAGGTTGACTGTTCATTCTTTCTTTGAATGAAAGTACCGCAGGCTATCAAACAAAGTTAGGTGTGACATTGAAAAGAAGAAAAGGTAGATCATCGCACTCTGTGGAAGTAATCTGGGGAGCTTCATGCCAGCAGACATTGCAAATGCTGAATGGGTTTGTAAATTCAAGTGGAGACTGTACAAGTTCATGGAAGAAATTTTCATCAGCAGATATTATCTGCAAACACATTAGCATTTCTTGTTCAGAAATTCCTTGAGCTGCAAGTTTTTAAAGACTGCAAGAGTCTGCTGAGAAAGTTTAACCATGTTTGTTCCATTCCTATATGCTCCCCCAGATATCAATTTTTGGTTAATATTAGAAAGACAATGCAGGATCTTTTGGTGTGACCTCCTTCAGTAATTCTATCTTCATCATGTCTTCTTTATCATGAAAGCACTCCATAACCATGACCAAAAATATTTGAGTTCTGTGTTAATGAAAGAAAGCAAGTGGATGAATTTGTGCAGGTCCTTTTATCTGTCCTTTTCTAATGTCCCTCCCCAGTTTTGGGCTCATTTCCTATATAACAAATTTCTGTGCAAGGGCAGTCTGAAGAAGTCAAGAGTTAGGGAGTGAAATCTGCTGTCTACAAGGTAAATTTGCTGCAGCTCTGGGCAGTGTAGACATAACCCAGCCAGTGCCCCTTGGCCCCTGACCCTTACTATTTAGCAACACAATTAAAGCCTCCTCTAAATAATGCCCTCAAGACCAGATTTAAATACCTCTTCTGTTCTAAACCTACAGAAACACCATAAAAATTTTTCATTTCTAGCATGACCCTTCATGTCAAAGCATACTTAAAATGTCTTTACCTCCCATGAAAACTTCCATGCTATGTTTGCTCCAGAAACTGTTCCTTCCTAGTGTTATCTGAAAATAACAACAGACAACTTCAATGTTGTGGTAGATTTGAACTCTCCTACAAGAAAATGGTTTTCATATGGGGCAGCCTAAGACTGGGAAATTATTAAATCAAGAACTGGCAGTTATTAATGTTGGCACCATCTGGTTTTGAAGTGAAAGTTACTTTTCTCTACCTTTCATACCCTTTCTTCTATTCCACATCTACCAGGTTGAAATACTGTATTACACACATTTCTTCCTTACAGGGATGAGCAAGAATAAATACAGGACTAACATTAGTCACATTGCTTAATCCAGCACTGAGAGGCACTTGGATGTGAGTGCAGTATAAGAATCTATACATTGTGAAGCAGAATTTCACAAAAAAAGGGAAATGAAATGCAGACAGAATAAGTGGCCTCCAAAGGTCATAATGGAAGTGTCTGTAAGAACAAGAAATAAAACTTAGACCTTCCAGTCCAGTACTTTTTTCATAAGATCATCACAAAAAGAAAGCCATCTCTGGTTAACACTGCATGCTCTATTCCCAGATGTACCATATTCTCGGGACAGCAGCTATGAACTGTTACAAAGCAACTTAAGACCCCTTTATTACAGCAATAAGCCAACCTTTCATAGACATAAAGCTGAATCGAGATCTTGATTCCCAGTTCACATCTATTAAATAGCTCCTCAGAGCAAATTTAAGAAGGTTACTATCTTGAGACCAGCTTTGTTTGTATCATTTTATCATAGTCCTGTCCCCAAGATTTAAAGTGTTCTCTACCACTGAGCAAAACTGATGCTATATGTTTAGTGCACATGCATATGTTTAACTTTGCAGATGAAGTCTTTCCAGTGTAATATTCCAGTTGTCAGAAGTACAAGTGCAATCTAACCATTAAAGACAAAAATTGAAATAGGGAGTCCTGTGTTAGGGCAACTAAGATGACTGAGGGACTGGAGCATCTCCCTTATGAGGAAAGGCTGAGAGAGCTGGGACTCTTTAGCCTGGAGAAGAGAAGGCTGAAGGGAGACCTTATTATGACAAGTATCTAAAGGGTGGGTTGAAGGAGGATGGAGCCAGACTCTTTTCAGTGGTTCCCAATGATAGGACGAGGGGCAATGGGCACAAGTTGGAACATAGGAAGTTCCATTCAAATACACGGAAAAACTTCTTTACAGTTAGGGTGACAGAGCACTGGAACAGGCTGCCCAGGGAGGTCCCCTTCTCTGGAGATTTTCAAGACCTCCTGGATGCAGTCCTGAGTAATGTGCTCTAGGCAATCCTGCTTTGGCAGGGGAGTTGGACTAGATGATCTCTAGAAGTCCCTTCCAACTCTGAAAATTCCGTGATTCCGTGATTCCGTGTTCTAGCTCTGTCTTAGTCTCCAGTTTTTCAAGTAGGAATGATTCTTCTTCACCTCACGAGAGTGTTACAAGAACAAATACTATTCATAAAGTAGATGGAGATCTGTGCAGGAAAGTCACTACAGGGGTTGAAAATGTTATTAGGGTATCTCCTTTTTATTCAAGTTAGGGGTTGCCCACACAAGGACATGATTTTGTGGTGAGCTGTGATACTGTAGTCAGAATGGAACAAACGTTCCACAATCATTTCTACGGCTAGATTGCTCAATGCAAATTGAGTACTGCATAGGGCTATTCTCTCCACAATGTTCTGTACAGGTATTTTGGGGGCTTCAAACTGAGGTTCAGATACCCGTAATCTAGATGGCTACATCCAAGATGGACACTTTTTCCTTCCTGATCAATGGAAAGGAACGGGCACTTTTAGGACACAATCCATATGATCCTTTTAATCACGTCTAAGTTAGAGTGAGATGAATCAGTCATCCTGAGTGCTTCCCTGTGAAAGGAATATAGACAGACTATTCAGATACTGACATTTGCACTGGCAATGTCCATATTTCTCAGATTAATTCTACCTGTCACTCTGTGTATTAATGGACCACAGTCCTCCAGTGGCAAGCTGCATGCTCAGGTTTTGACTATACTTTGCTTCCTGCTCCACTGTACATTATTTTCTGTTCTTACTGATATAGATCCTCATTTTTATCTCCCAGTAGGGAAACTGAGACTTGTGGCAAATTATTTCTCAACTTAAGGTGGGTCAGTATGTGTCAGTTTGGACAAGGATCTTTGGCAGTAATACCAAGTTGCCTGATAGCAGCAAGAAGATGAGAAGTGATATATAGATCAGCAGCTTGTGAGGCTGTGTCCATGGATCAGGCTGTGATTCAACCACAGAAGTAAATGAAGCTTTAGCCCTCCTGGTGCTGCATAAAACGTTCCACCCCAACAAGCATTGACTTGATATCAACTCTTTTTCTAATCATTTGAACACAGAACTATGGCCTCAGTTCAAAACATTTTATAGGCTCATTTCTAGGAGGAAAAGATTGATCTGTGGCAATGGATGTAGAATATCAAGAAAACAAATACCATTTTTCTGGAGCTCTGTGCAGATCTCATTTCAGAACTGCAGATCAGCATCTATTATAAATGTATATGTATTTTTAGATATAGATTTTATATTTTTTTTATATATCTATTTATAAAACTGTGGCCTTCATTCACCATTATGAACATCACCATAAACATCAGATCTAAACTATCAGAACTCCCCAGCAGTAACACCTTATCTAGTCCTGATTGTCTGTATAGATTTCAAGATTTGTAATTTCTCAGAGGCTGTGGATAAGTTGCAAGGATTTTTGATTCCTATGTTGCACGGGACAACAGACAGAACCCACATGCTTATTTCTACTGCCTCTCTTCATTTAAAAGTTGGTTGACTTTATTGGCAATTTCACCAGCGTTATTCAAAGTTCATCGTGAAAGGATTCAGGATGCCAACTGACACCTCTTTTATTTAACTTTAAAAGTATATTTGTTTCCAGAAATTATGGATGTTAGTGCTATTGAAATTCCCTTGTGATTTTGGATTATCCAGTTTTTTCTCTGCTTACTTAACCTATGAAGCCTTTAATTAGATGCTAGTTAGTCATTGGTTATGACTAATTTACTCTGACTTCAGCTCTGTAATCACCTAACCTTCCTCTATAACCAATAAGGAATAACATCCCAGGCTAAAATAGATATGCAAGTGGGATGAATTGCCCTCTGCAGTACTAATTTGAGTTAAACTTTATGAATTTCCAATTGAATTACAGAAAGAAACTCTTTATCTCTTGCCAAAACTGACATCAAATGACTGCAAAGGGTGAATGACTAAGGGGAAGCAGTTGCTGCCTCGTGCTGAATTCAACTTGTTTTGTGCCATGACTGTACACCACATACTCCAAAACACCCAAGGGGAAAAGAGAAAGAGCTTCCATGTGAACGCAGGGAGGTACAGTAGGGGAGGTTCTTAAAATGCAGTGAGGACTCAAAAGAACTTCTCTCCCTCCAAAGGACAGATGCCAAAGGCACTGACTCAGAGATGTCCAGTGCTCCTATTCTGAGGACTAGAGCTATTTTAACAATTTTAAACTTACACTTTATTCAACTGGCTATGAGGTTTCCTTGCATTATATTTTATTATAGATCTCATATAAATTCCATGTGATAGCTCATGAACAATTTCATCGATATTTGTAAGAAATGTCGCAAATAGTTTTACATCAACAAACTCCTTTCTTGTTTAAGAACTGGGATAGCCTGCATGACTGGAGTGTTGCAGCAGAAGGATACAAGATCTTTAGGAAGGACAGACCAGAAAGATGAGGAGGTAGAGTAACCTGACAGTAATTTGAACATGAGCCAGCAGTGTGCCCTTGCAGCAAAGACTATCCTGGGATGCATTAAGTAGAGCACTGCCAGGAGGTGGAGGGAGGTGATTCTTCCCCTTTATTCAGCACTTGTGAGGCCACACCTGGGGTGCTGTGTCTTCTTATGGACTCCTGAGTACAAGAGAGACACAGAAATACTGGAGACAATTCAATGAAGGGCAACAAAGATGATTAAGGGTCTAGAGCATTATTCCTATGAGGAAAGGCTGAGAGGGCTGGGACTGTTTAGCCTAGAGGAGAGAAGGCTCAGGGGAGATCGTTTCAACATACATAAATACTTGCAGGGAGAGTGTGAAGAGGATGAAGCCAGAGGTTCTTTTCAGTGGTGCCCAGTGACAGGACCAGAGGCAAGGACACAAACTGAAACACAGGAGGTTCCCTCTGAACATCAGGAAACAATTTTTCACTGTAAGGCTCACTGAGCACTGGCACAAATTGGCCAGGGAGGTTGCGGAGTCTTCGTCTTTGGACATATTCAAAAATCATCTGATCTTGGTTCTGGCCAGCCTGTTCTAGGTGATCCTGCTTGAGCAGAAGTATTGGGACAGATGACCTCCAGAGGTCCCTTCCAACCTCACCTATTCTGTGATTCCGTGAACAGTTCTTCTGGAACTTTCCATGAATGGGTATTTTGTTTCATGTGGTATTTCACTGTAGTTGTAGCTGAGTGTGCTTTTTTTCTTTCTACATTGCTTAATATTTCATGGAAATATAAATCTTACATGACAATTTCAGAGAGATTTCTCATGAGTGTTTCATGAAATATTTCATGAGCATTGCTATGACATTTCATGAACTTTCTTATGCTTGAGGACAAAATATATCATCAAACTTTTCATGTTTCCAGAACCCTATCCAAGTTTTTATGGAAATTATGATATTTCAGACCTAGTTATGTTAAATACTTATTGACTACTTTCCAAGCAAGCTTTTTTTTTGAATACGCAACTTCTAAAAACAAATAAAGTGCTAAAGCACAAAATTTGAATCTCCTCATGTATTTTTAGATTGCAGTTTGACACAAAAAGGGTGACAGTGTAAATGCATCCAAGAACCTTCACAGCCATACATGGTGTCAGAAGGTGAAAATACGTCTGTTTGGAAATTCAACTTGCATCCAGGCGTGGAGTTACCATGGGAGGGTGCTTAGGAGAATGTCTCCTTTGCTTATTTTCCTTTCCATGACTATTACTACTGTTGTTACAGCCATATGCCACCAAAATCACTGCTATGTGTATTCCAGGCATTATATATGGTCCCTTTATAGTAACTTGTGGAGTGACGCAACTTAGAAAAATGCACCTCTTGGTTGTGAAGTCACTTTCACACTGTCTGACGTGAGGTGAGTGTCTGTGAGATAAAATATGTAACATTTACCAAGAGTGATAGGCTGGCTGAGTTTCTCTTCAATGGTAGATAGGAAGACAACTACAACTGTTTTCAGGTGAAGCAGTCTCCAACAGAAGCTTCCATTTGTCCTTGGCACTTCTACAATGTCTTGAACTCCATTGAATCTGCTCTACATTATTCTTCCTCTGAGCCCACAGGAACTCCATTCCAGAGCTACCTCACTTGTGTCCTTTGAAACTCCTAGAAAAATCACCAGAGACATTAATTTTTGCTTCCTCCAGCTACCTAGTAATAAGGGTTGGAAAACTTATCTTTGAGTACCAGACCAGTTAGAAATTAGGGCCCATGGGAGATGAGAAAAGTAACAAGAAGCTATTACTCTTTATACATTTTTCTTGGCATCAAAGATAGAATATATCACCCCAAGTTTTGGTATAACATTTTCAGTTCTTCTTCCTTCCCAGTAGCAGAATACTATAGAAACAGCAAGATATTTTCTACCTTACTTATGTGATGTTCTGGAACCATGTTGCAATAAGCTTTTTTTGTACTATTTGATAATGTTTGAAAAATTAATACAAGTTCTGTGCACTGCTGTTTGGGAGAGCCTGGAAGTATACATTTGATTGGCTGATGAGAAATGGTTGGTGGACTGGCAGGAGTCACTCCCTGCCAGTCAAACCAAGCCACTGAAGGAACTTCAAATCTACTGAAAGAACATGGCTGACATGATAGTTTTGGAAACTGTAGTGGGGTTGTGGAGATCAGGTTAGAGATCACATGTGCATCTCTGCAGAAACTGCTTGTGCTGGAAGAAATCACTGATACAAGTTCCCACAAGAAAAAAAGAATGATCCCACTCAGACCAGAAATATACTTAGTAAAGTTATTTATCCACAAAATACTTCAGGGTGGATCCAGTTCAACCTCCTCCTCCAGGCAGAGTCATCTGTGCAATCAAACCATGTTGCTCAGGGCTTTAACCTGTCAGGCCATAAAAAACTTATGAGGATGAAGAGTGAAAAACTTGTTATTTTCTGTCCTCATGGTGAAAAAGTTTCTCTTTATAATTTGTCTTCTTTGTATCAGTTTATGCCCACTGCCTCTCAGCCGTACACCATTCAGCATTGTGAAAAGCCTAGATCCATCCTCTTGGTACCCTTCCCATAGGTTTTGGGGAAAAGTTATTAGGTCCCCCCAAAACCTTTTCTGTTCCAGGCTCAACAAGGCCAGTATCTTCAGTGACTCCTCACAGGGAACATGCCACAGAATATTAGAAATTATATCTGCGTATTCAGACTCAGGTTAAAAAAAAAAAAATCTATAAAAAATTATAACCAAAACAGAGGTCTATCTCTGCTTAAGGACCATTTTATATTCTCTGCAATGATCAAAGTAAAATTAATAGATTTTTATAATTAGTGGTAAGAACTTCAAGAGTTAAAAATATTGCCCACTGTTTGCTCCCCTGATGCCTTACTATCTCTATAAATCTTCATCTATATGCAAGTTTAAGCTGTGAAATATTCTCCCAAAAGGGTTTATCTACTGCGGGAATGCTGGTCTTTGTACCAGATAAGAATTCCAGATAAAATTCTGTGCAACAAATTCTGTGGTAAAGTATTGTATATGCAGCTATGAAACGAATCTCAGAAATTCTATTAAGTCTATAATTTCAACCATAGCACTAACCAAACACTGAAGAAAATTAATTTGGATGGTGTTTTCTTTTTACAGTAACAAATTATATTATGTTAATAGTACATTGCAACTTGGACATACAGTAAGAGAGAAGGTGTTACAACGATAGCAAGAAGGGGATGGTATGAGAAATTATAATGAGAAATAAATGTTTTGGAAGGAGTTAAATCTGGCTTCAGGCAAAGAACATAAAAATTCCCACAGGAAAAGTGTTTTAGAAACAATCTCTTTGCTCCCATCCATATTTCAAGCATACAGTTTGAGGGTAAAATAAACTTGAATCTCCTCCTACTTCTGCACAAAATGATAACACTCAACCACCATTTTTCAAACAATGACTGTCATAATACTCCAAATATTTTCTGAATTATATTTCTAAATACCATTGCAATTCACCATAATATGTCACCAAAAGATGCATACTTGATCACCACATCACCATCTTCTGAATCTCTTCAGGATTTTGTCAGGTAGTTCAGCTCAATAATATGATTTCTTTCTTATCAGAACATGTCTTGGGATAGGAGAATTATCTAAATTGATACACCTCTATCAACAAATAAAACAAATCAGAAACTGCCCTTCATGTCAGCTAGCCTGGCATGTCTTGCATTCATACAGCTAAAACCTTCTGCCTCACCAAACTCCATATCCACATCTCAAACCGACCAGTTGGGAATGTTCCTTGGCCACCGCTCTCCACCAGACCATATCTGGTCATTGTCCACCAGGGTGCTGCTTTGCCTGCATTGAAATTTTCCCTCAGAACATGTGCAGTCACTGTACAGACCATCGTGTGCCAGTACTAACATTTGTGCCCAGTGTAAGTTTACTTGCACAGACAGAGCTAATGACTTCTTCAGGTCCCCTACAACTTTGTATTCTCTTACTTTTAGGAGAGCCCCAGGTAGGCCTAAAGTCTCTGTTCATCCCATTGCTCTCCACAAAAAGATCTTTTTATCCACAATACAAGATGTCTCCCAAGAAAAAAAAAAAAAAGCTTCACAGATCTCCTTAATATGGGCAGACAACACAAACAGGAGAGGTTTGGCTATCCTGCTAGACTTCTTTTGCCCGTTGCTAGATCTTCCAGGTATAGCTCCTTTTTCTGAGCTGATGTCCTCCCAGTTCCATTGGTAATAAAGTTTCTTACTCTGATAAGCAAAGAAATCCAGCGGGCTAAAAAATCCTCCCCCAGAAGGTTACACAGGGGCACAAGAAACAGTAATATATTTTAATATTGTAAGGGTGTGGATCAATGCCCTTTATGCCAGGAACATGCAAATGTATGCTCCAAATCCGGCTGTCTTAGAGTATTTAAATAGGAAGGTGGTACACTGTTCATATGAACCTGAAAAATAAAGAAGTCACATGGAAATCTGCCATTGACTCCTGCAAGATGCAAACGAGCGAGTGATGGCTGGAGGGCTGCCAAGTCTGGGCATGGTAGCAAAGCATCTGCACAAGCATTAGTCAATCCTAACACTGCAAAGTAACATTGGTATCGAAGAAGTCAGACTACTTGTTATCTTGCTCTAACAATCACATGATATGTACATGGACTGTTTCAAAGGCAATGACTTATGCTCACTAAAAATTTAACCACACCTGAAGCACGATGAGACAAACATTTATTAAACTGTGTGGCAGCAGAACTCAATCAGCTGCATCTCCACTTATCGTCACCTATCTGAACAAACCACTAAGCAACGTGCAGGAGAGTGAACTACAGTTTGGAGTCACTTCCACCGAAATTCTCAAACGTTTTCTGAAGAAAGAGGATGCAAATATGAAATTATCATAGCTGTGAACTGACTGAAGAAAAGTAAAATGAAAAAAACACTACAAGTAACACAGGAGCAGCTTTGTCTGATTAGCTCTCATTCCTACTCATTGCATCTGGTGCTGACTCCGCTGATCTTGAAGTTCTTCACAGCTGTTACCTGCCAGTTCTTTAAAGGCTGCTCACAACATCACAGTGCTGGAGATTTTAGCTCTGTGGGTTCTTTAATCCTTTGCATTAAGTTGACAACAATAACTTTAGGACCTTGAGGTTTTCAAGGGGATTAGTGCTGCCACATGTTAAGAATTTATGTTCAAGAGTAATATTTGTTACCCTTCTTCATGAAAAAAACCCTTCATCTGTTTTTTGATTTGCATGACTGTAGTGATAACATGAAAAATAGCACCACTCTGACTTTGTTTTCCCAATTCATTATTTTTCACTCCCAACCCTTCTGCTAGTTATCTTCTTCACACTTTTTTTTCAAATCCTCACCTTCTCAGGTTCATTTTTTCCTGTCTCTAGTCCCAATTTATGACATGCTCATTATCAAAATGCTGGTAAATATGTTTTATGGAGTTAAACTTTTAACAATAAATGCATGTCATGCTTTATGATTTAATCACCTTTCACACAGATAAAATCAGGTAACTGTACATCCTACATATCATGGCTGTACAGTCTTGGCCAATGATCTACTTTCTCAAATCCTACCTTGTATTACTTGTTCAAAGCATCATGAATTTGAAGTTTATCCTGTAAAAGAAGAAAAATTCTAGGCACCATGGGTGGGGTGAGAAGGTAGGCAATAACCCAGCTTTTCCTGACAGACAATATTACGCTGCCAGAATAACTCCATCTTTCCACTATTACCGATGCTTGTGAAGGTGAACACAGCATGAAATTCACTGGTAGTACACGCTGCATGTTAATGGGGAGGAGGGTTTCATGGACAGAGACACTACTGCTGAGATATGATAGATGACTGTTTAAATTTAGTAACTGGGAAGACATTTAATTAAGATTTACAAGGACAGATAATGTAAGTTAAATATCAGATGATTGTTAGAAGCATTGTAAAACAGAGCTGTAACAATCCTAATTGTGATATAACCAAGCCTTGTCATTATTTAAAGTGCAAAGAATTGTGCAGCTTCGGTCACAGAAGATAAACTAGCAAAATTTCTTGCTGCCCTCAACTAGGGATGTTTATAAATTTCAGACATGCTGTATCCAAAGGTCTGTAGGAGACTTCACACTACTTTACGTAGGCTTTTGATTCAAGATATTAAGAATAAAGTATTAATGCACTGAGATACAAATGACATTAGTGCACTGTGAGTTACATGCTAAAAGGTTGTATACACCACTTGTTCATGAAAATCAGAGGCTATGATCAGAATCAAAGCTCAGCGAAGATCTTTGCATCAACTTCATAGTATTAGCCTAAGAAAGGAAAGTTTTACATTGCAGTCACTAGCTTTTCACCTATTGTACTAAATCATGATTTAAAAATTACTTAGATTTTTGCAAAATGTTTACAACAATGTCCTTGGCTTTCTAAAATTGTGGCTACATGCATATTATACAAGTAACTGAAGCAGAAGAAAAAATAGTCACTCCACCTCAGACATACAGCTGAACTGTAAATTGCAGTTTAACTTAATATTATGAAGTACAATGGGGTGCATCTGTGTATCTGGGACACCCAGTCCACCCCTCTTTTTAGAAAATATACTTTGGAAATTGAAAGGGGTGTAGTTCTACACTTTGTAACTCCATGAAAGCTCAGCTCAAATGGCTAACATACATTCACAAGGATGAACAAGGCTGGCTGTCTTGGCTTGCCTCCTTTTATCTTGGCAAAAAATATGTGGGCTTATAAATAAGCTCATTTTCCTTGTAAGGAACAAAAAAAGACACATAAAACCCAATATTAATTGCTGTACACACATTTTGTGACAATTTTTGATGCCTATTTGTAGTAACTAGATGAAAAATTAGAAACATACGGATGCACCAAACTTCTTTTACTTATTTTTTTCTTAATTGGACTGAGTTTGTGTCCGTTATAGCCCAGTTTCTCCTACTTAACAATCATAAATCATTTCCAACATGTCAACATAATACCATGCTTGCTGCATAGCTGTTGTTACATACCACAGTCTCCCTGGGTGGAAGCAATTATATTTGTCCAGATTGGACAAAATACAGTAGATAAATTGGAGCAAGGCAGATAAGATACGTGGCATCATATATTTCTAGCCTAATATAATGTCATAAATTCACTCAAGAGATTTTGAGTATAATGCTTTCATGCACTGACACATAAAAAAAATTGCATTTCTAACCAGATTGTTTATATTACTACTGTCATGAGTAAATACGTCTGAGTTCCTCTAGCAAAGTATATGTAGTGAAAACAATTCCTAGCATTTGTCCCTATAGCTCACTATTTCTACTCTCTGAAGCTCTAGTTCTGCTCTAGTCCTACTGCCCTGGAGACCCATTCCAACAAGCAGAGCTTGATCACCACGTGGTGCTGCATTACAGCTCCCTTCTAGAATTATATTGAATTTCTTGTCATCATATGGACTTTGTGACATATTAACCAGGGATCATGTTGTTGATAAATTGGGGTTATGACTTATTGACCAGTACGTTGGACTGGTGCCAAGACTGTGCAGTGACCTGTGACATATTCACTCCTTTGTAACTGAGTTTTCAGAAGTGAGAAGCTGAAGTGTCCTTGTTCTGCTGTTACTGACCTACATGTGACTGCCAAGACATGAAAGGCCTGCTGGCAGAATTTCCTTGCTGCATACCTTTTGCCATAGTATTTTAACTTAACACAGTCATATATTTGACATCACAAAGAGACTCCCTAGCCTGGTGCAGCCCTCGGACTACTACCCACTGCTCCTGTTCCATGTGGGAGGCGATGAATGTGCATATCGGAATGCAAGGAACATCAAAAGAGATATCAGGGCCTTGGGACAGACACTCAGGGGATCTGGAGCGCAGGTTATTTTTTCATCTCTACTTCCTGTTGTGGGTAATGACATTGAAAGGAACAGACGAGCTCAGTCTGTTAATATGTGGCTCCGTGGCTGGTGTCATCGCCACAATTTTGGGTTTTTTGACAATGGAATGACCTACACGGCACCA
>VUYV01000518.1:294801-340574 GCA_008711295.1 Anarhynchus alexandrinus
GAACATTAGGAAGAAGTTTTTCACTTTGAGGGTGGTGAGGCACTGGAACAGGTTGCCCAGAGAGGTTGTTGAGTCCCCATCCCTGGAGGTGTTCAAGGCCAGGCTGGACGTGGCCTTGGGCAACCTGTTCTAGTGGGAGGTGTCCCTGCCTATGGCAGGGGGGTTGGAACTCGATGATCTTCAAGGTCCTTTCCAACCTAAACCATTCTATGATTCTATGATTCTATGTCTTCCTAATTCTGGGGTGCCCAGTTTTCAACAGTAAAATGTGCTCTGAAGAGTAAGGGTTGGGTCTAATTTACTTCTAAATATGGACACTTTTAAAAATAAAATAAAACAAATATTGCTCCAATATTTATTATTTTCTTGGCATTTCCCCTGGTAAATCATAAAGAAAAGGTGGGGGGTTTGGTTTAAATTTTTTAATTCTGTATATTCCCCTTCGTGTGCCCAGTGTTTATTACAGAACTAGAATTAGAAATATTTTCTGTTTGTTTCCCTGTTTTTGTTGCCCGATGATATGTATCAATCCAATAACTTCGTACTTCTGAAAGTCAAGTAACTGCTTACTTCTAAGTAACCAACAATGAAAATTTTAATTGAAATTCCTGGAATGCTAAAAGGCAAACAAAACAGTGTGGAACATGTCTTCAGAATCTGACGTTTGCCTTTCATACTGTTATTCTCAAAGTAATTACACTTCCCAGAAAAATATTTGTCAGGTTTAGAAGTACTAATTTGAAGTTAAAAAAGAGACTTAGCTCATTTTTTCTCCATGTCGACACCGGTTTGGTGCAAAAATGCTGGGCATTCTGAAGCCTGTTACTATTCTCTGATATCGTGCTAGTTCAGAGCACTCTGGTGCGCCTTTCAGAAGGGGCGATACAGAGGTTGCAGCAATGTCACCAGCTGACCCCATAGTCCTGAACACCATTCTCTGCCAAGAACATTCAGGGTACCTTAGAGCATTGTGTGTTTGATACCAAAGCAATTTTAATTTTAAAAAAGCTTGAAAGTCTATCACTCATTTATACCGAGAGTTCATACTGTGTTTTCTATTTACGCAAAGCTTTTTGCAAATGCCTCTCATAGTTTGTATATATTTCTGAAGTATTTCTCACCTCATGACTTTTGTGACTTCCTATAGTGAGCAAACTGGGCACAAACAACAAGAAGCCCTGAAGCCAGATGATTACATTTTATGTTGCTATATAAATTTTTTTGGCTATTATTATAAAGCCTGGTAATTTTCAAGGAATAGTTATATTGAAAAATTAGTAAGAATAACCACAAATTCATGAACTGTGAAGCTGATGCATTGAAATAAATCACATTAATTTGGCACTAGATTTGAAAACTGTCAAATAAATCCTCAGAACATGATAATAAAAAAAACAGTAGAAACATGACAACTTACACTATGAATGAGCCTTTTAAACAGAAATAAAGGAATCGATCAAAAATAGTCAAAATTTTACAGATTATATGCTTTCTGATCTGTCAGGAAAGATTGAATTCCAACAGTTATTCTTTCATTGAAGGAAAAAAATGAGTTAATATCAGCTTGGTCCAACCAGCCACCAATTTAATGCAAATTAGTTTAAGAGACAACTTAGTTAAGCCAGTCAGTACCATCTGTAGAGTCAGAAGCTAGGTTTTTACTGTTGAATAAAAGAAGTCAAGGCTAATGGGCACTGACTTGCTTTATGTCATTTAGGACTTAGTCCTTTCTAAAGCAGTTTGCTCTTGGAGAAGGCTTCTTGGAGAAATCCAGGGACTGCAGTAGGGATTAGGCAATATGGACCACCCTTATTTTTAGTTAGCAAAGACTTAGTCTTAGCTGTATTATCAGTTCAAAACTACCCTCAAAATTGAGGTAACTAATTTCAAAATATGCTTCTCCTAAACCCAGTATAAGGGGCTAATTTCCTGGGTTTCAGAGCTACAACTAAATTGTGAACATTTACTAAATTATCCTGTCAGATGAGCATCACTGAATTACGGGTAACCCGTGTGCATGATTTAAACCTCCCTGAAAAACAAGGCAATAACAAACATTTAAATTTAAGCTAAACAGGCATGTACCCCAGATCAGTAAACAGCAGCTGATTACTGGCTGTCAGTTGTATACCCATAGCCACAGATTCATTTAAAGAAAACTAGATACCACTAAAACTAAAAAACTCATTTTTAAGCAAAAATAATTTCAAGCTAAACCAATTGAATGTGCCCACATTTTAAGCTATTTGAGTTAAACCTTTGAAACTTTTCTAATTCAGACAAAACTTACACCACACCTTGACCTTGTATGCACCCATCTTTGTTGCAGATGTTGATCTGTTTGGCCATGTGGTGTCTGTGCTTTGAGTAAATTAATTCTTTCCATTTTGCCCAGCTGTTCTGTGAAGATGAAGAATGTCTAATCAAATTCAACAAATGTAATTTGGACACTGTGACTCTCACATCTAGTTCCAAATTTCTGCTTTCAGTTGTCACTTATTACTATTTAAATATCTTTCAGCACTTTGACTGTTAATTTACATTAACAAGAACAAGATTAGAAAAGATACCTTCTGGATACCAAGAGTGGCGTGTATCCTACCTATCAAGTGGGCATCTCTGTCTAAACCTGTCAGCTAGGTTCCCTTCCCAGGCAATGAAGAAAAATAGTCACTTTTAGGGTATGGTTCATCTAACGAGGCATTAGGATAAGATTCTATACCACCTAGGATTTTGCCTGAATAATTATTTAGGTATTGAAAGCTTTATACTTGTACAAGGTGCTACCATCTTGTATAAGTTCACCATCACAGCAACTATCTTAGCCATATGCAAATTCGAGGTTCAGACTTTTCTATACCAACATCTCCTGAAGAGACTAAACTGATGTATGCATTCACACCCACCAGTGCACAAGTCATTGAATTCAGTACAAAGTTTATCCACTTGTACCATTTTCATTCAAAAGTGTTGAAGGAAATTATGTCAGTTCCCAACTTTTATATGAGAGACTTGTGATTGCAGCATTTTCCTGAACAGTTGAGAGAACTAGGTTCTGTGTTAGCTTCAGCTAAAAAAGCCACAATATTATGTGGGCCACCAAAGAGCTGAAAGTAAAGATCAATCAGCCATTGTTCCTATGCCTTCTGATGAAATGCAGCCACTGAGCCCATCCAACTATGAAAAGTTTATAATATAAGATACAGACTCAAGGAAGGCCATGTTCACTTACTTCCACGATAGCAAATTTTGGTCTCCACTCCACTGGCCACTGGTGTATTTTAAACCAGAGCCACAGCATAAAATATGCAGAGTGAGGCAGTGAAGGACATCTTCCAGTCTTACTTCCCAGGCAAATGTATTACTTCCTTGTCTACTGTTTCAATGATGAGTATTTTCAGATTAGAATTTCAAAGAAGGGGATTTAACCAATCTGTTATGGTCAAAAGGATGACAAATAATTAAAAAAAAAAAGAAGTATGTGGTTAATCCTAATATCAGATGGATATTTATGTCAACATTGCAGGAAAGGCTTTAATTTTCAACAAACATGATGACTGCAGACACATGCCACTCTCCAGCCTTTCAGCTTGTACAGGCAAAGTTATCTCATCCCTTCCCTTGTGTTCAAGGTTTGCCAAAAATTGCTCCTTTTCTACTTCAGATTTATGGAACCTACCTCCAGAGCACAACAGCTGAGACACCTGGGGAAGGAAGACACTTTTTCTTCCATAGTCCCCAAACTGTCTTCAACAATTGCCAGTTGATAGTCAAGCATTTTCTGTGTGGGTCACTGGAATGAAACAAATGACTGCAACGTGGCAGGATTTGGGCAAGAAAAGCAGCTCATGAAGGCATACCTCTGTTGACAAAAGTAAGATAAGTGAATAATAATAACCATTATTACTGCATTTTATGACATCTCCAAAAAAACCCATGTCGGGTCTAGTGGGCTATGCTCTGGACTGCTGTCAATGAGTTCCTGCTCCAAGGAGAATGGGAACAAAGTTCAGAATAAAACTGAGCTAACAGGTTCCACAATACTGCCAAGTAACGAGTGAAAAATATTTACTGACCATAGAATATATGGAACTTGTTATCTAATGAAAAATACAATTGATTGTAAGAATCTGCAGTAGCAGTCCATGCCTTCTGAGAGTTACCAGATCAGATATCTTGAAGGCAGTTATTAATTCCATATCTTTAGCTTTTAGAGAGCAACTGCATAGGCTGGGGATTAATGCAATGATTGGAGTAGGGCTGAATTTAGTCCTTAACCAATCCTCTTTTAACCCTCAGTCTGGTTGTGTGCCAGACCAGGAATTGTTATCATAAAATTGACTGGGGGAAAAGAGAATAATATCTGTTTACAGCTCTCTCTGGTTGATGACTAGGTCAAAACAGAGAAGTGAAATGGGAAGGACTGGGAAAAAATACAGCGAAATCCATCTTTCTCGGTAGTCTCTTTACATCTGTGTCCCCAAAACAGAGGCTTTTTCATTTCAGAAATATTAAAAATGAATGTTCTTGAATTATGTTTTGCATGGAACATGTAAAATCCAAGCCAAAGAGTTTTGTTCATTGCTTCTGTTAACCCAGACTCTCACGAGGTTCCAGAGGTTAATAAATGCATTAACATGCAAGGATTAGAAGGTAATGGTAAATAAAACCTTGGTAAAATGAGCTTAGGAAGTAATAGCATTAAAAATCAATGGTTCCTTCAAAAGAGACTAATGGAACCACTTAAATTATTCTGCCATTACAAGGTTTCTTATCTTAACCAATTAAGGACAGAATAAGCAAATTAGGTTATTAACACAGAGGCCCACAGATCTCTATAATTATAATAAGATTTTTTTCTATAGATATAGTGGGAGAGAATAAAACCACATAGATGCAGAGGAATACAATTGAACCACTTCTTAAAACCTTCATACTGCATCCTAAAACTGTCACTTGTGTTTGCATAAGGACAGAGGAAGCTAATAATTTGTTCTTGTTGATACGAAAATTATGCAGATTTTGGGCCTTCTGAACACCACAATTAGTTTTAAAAACATAAAATTATTTCATACAGAAAAATTACAGAAATATTGGCTACTGTATTGTGTTTTATATCCTTGCCAGGAGAACCACAAATCCTGTGAAAGGGTACCTCCTTGTTCGCTTCAGCAGGTTAAGAGCTTTACTATCTCTGTGAGACTTCTGACTATACTAAACCAAAAGAGACCCTGAACAAATACTAATTTATTTATTTGTCATTGTTATCATCCCTAGTAGAAACTGCAGATAGAACAAGTTAAAAATAGTTATCAACTAAATGTGGATCAATGGTGAATTCAAGAACCTGATAATAATGGAACTGAGCAGGTGCAGAACAGGAGGAAAAGGGGAGAAATGAATTGTGGCAGAAATTGACATAGAGCCACTAGGAGATCACATAAAATTTTACAACTCTCCATTTAAAGGAAAAAAAAGGAAAAACAATACTGGACTTTCTTATAATGGTTGAAGATGACAAATCCTGATTTTCAATGGCAATCCACAAACTTGCACTAATAGACACTGTGAAAGGCAAAGGTGTAGGTATACCAAGAATATACAGCTAATAGCTTCAACTGATAGACTTTAAAGAGGATTTCTAGCATTATATCATGGTACATGGTATGAAGTTTTTACAATATTTTTGCAAGATGTTTCATTTTTGTTAACATTAGGAAGATGAAGTCACTACCTCTTGTTTTTTCCCTTGATAGAGGTATAAGTGATATGTCTTCTTGAAGAAAATGCATAATTCTACACAGTTACAACCCTTGTGCCTCTGGTTGCCATATTTAAAATGGAACTATGACTCTTACAGAGCTTATATAATGTCTTTTCCTTTTTCTCAGTTTCTTTTCTTTATAATGTGTTAAAACTAAAGACCAGCATTTAATTTAAAAAAAAAAATCAGTGTGATTAGAAGTCTTTCATTAATTAATTGCAAAGCTTGGACAGAAAAGGCAGGATCTTGAAGTTGTTGTAATATGATCCACTGGTATAACCCAACCAACCATCCTCTGAAACTATCAATAGATCCCTCTTTTCCATGCATGTCTAGAGGTACCCATCTTGAAGCCATAACGTCACTTTTGTTTACCAAAATTAAAGATTACTATATTTAAGTCGTATTTAATAAACCTAAAGACTGGGACCTAGCTGGGTAACTAAGAAGAAATGAACAAAGTTCATCAAACTAAACAATCTGTCGAGTCTTTACAGTGTTCCTAACTATGGAAATATCAAAAATGTTTCAAATGTTATTTATTTCCCTTACACTTTAGTTCTCCCACTGAAAACAGTTACAACAAAAGCATGCTTTTCTTGTCCTGTATAGAGATTGAGGTTTCAGTTAGGAGCTCAGTTAGCTTAGCTTTTCTTACAAATGGAAAACTAGATAATTATAGGATGTTATTCAGCACTCTGAGATTGTATTCCTCATTTTTAGATGCTTCTTTTTGAGACACGGGAAGACTGTATGGTTAATTACATGCCACATTCTCAACAAGTATGTCGGATAAGTGCCTAAAATTAGATGGAATAAACCTAGACATGGGCAATCTTCAATAGGACATAAAAATAGAACACAGAAAATTAGTATTTGGAAAAACTATCATCTAATTAAATCTGAAGGACATTTTTGTAGACATACTGTACATGGATTAAATAAACTTTTGAATAACTGCAGTGACTTAAAAACTCATAATTGGGGAGAAGTTATGACCCAAAAATACATATGTTCAAACTAAATATTTTAGTATTTTGATATAAAATAACAACATAGGTAAATTCAACTTTTTGACAAAAGATATTTGAAAATTAATAATTTCAGGTAGTCAAACCTCTCAGGTAAACAAAATGGTTTGGTGCAATTTTCGATTGTGATATTTTCCAATTTTTATTCTGGGTAGTTTACACACTTGGGCAGACTGACTCTTCAATAAGGACGTTCGCAATATATCCTTCATTGTCTCTGCTGAACTTTTGTTCTGATTTTTCCATGGTAAAGCAATTTCCTGTGCTGCAAAACAGAAGCAACATTATTAAAGTGAATAGCTCACCTTAATCTATGCAACGCCTTTCTTTCTGTACATGTACGTTTTTTAGTACAAGTGACATGCTACGAAAGGATCAATTGCCTGAAAACTAGAAAAACCTTGGATTTCTTGGAAAGAAATAACAGCACAGTGCAAAGTACATGCATTATTTCTTTTCTCTCTGCCTCTATCCTATCTACTGCTTCTTGGAAAAAATATAACTGTTGCAGTAGTAACAGATGTGAAAGCCACAAGGCTATTGTTGTTTTAGCAAGAGACTGAAAAGCAGGAACCAAGTCATTAGCTGACACGCTGATAAATGGGGAGGTGGGGTGGGAAGCCCAGAACTACCTTGCTGGTCAACTTGTAAAGTAAAGAGCTTGTAGTCAGCCAAGCAGTTATGTACCATATGAAAGGGAAGGTCTGCTACCTAAAAGAGGACTTGGAAGTGAAGTGAGCGTACCAAATTGAAACAACATCAAGAGACATAAAACAACCACAAAAATATCTGTTTTCAGAATTTGTTGCCACTTTAGCAAGTGGATCAAACTAAACAAAGTCCTGAAGAGAACCACTTCAAAAGCTGTTGTGTAATATTATGCAAGCTGCTTTTCATTCTTGACTCAGACCACTAGAGTTTGTTCATCCTAGGATGAAAATAATGTGAGAGTCAAAATGCTCCTCCACTGAATACCTAGTAGCACTGCAGGGTCCCACAAATGTTCCTTATCTACATTAGATTCAGAGTCTCGAGATGTGATAGAAGACCTTGTCCAGGCTGCAAGCAATCCTAACTTGGGCATCTGTCTCTGCATTATGAAAAACAGTGAGTATACGTCTGGGTTTGGGGCATCTTCTATAGCTCTGATGCGGTATCACTAAACTGTAAAAGCTGGAGAACCTAGCTCTGCAGTCTTTTCTTTGTCATATATCTACTGATGACCCAAGCACAATACATTTGGAATTGCGTATACTCAGTACCATCATACTCAGGACAAAGGAGAAATGAAGAGGAAAGTATCTCAGCTCTTTAGCACTGAATTATTGATGCTTTATTACCTAAAACAACAGACTGAAAAATAACCCATCTCAGCTTTCATTAGATGCAAAACGTACAACACTAAAGTATCGAGTAAGCGCAAAACTTTTTGCTATACACGAATGGATTGTGATAGCTGTGAATAACAAATATTCTGGCCTCTCAAAAGTGTGATTATGCGTAATTTTCAATTCATATTTATGCTGAACAAAGTGTATGCAAGAGATCTACACTCAGAAGACAGCATTTTAAAATACCATTTTGAGTAAAAATGAAACATATTATAATCTCGGAGTCTGGCTTTTAAAATGCATTTTAAGGAAACCAATTTTCATATTTTATGCTTAAATTTAGAATTCTGCATTTAGGTATGATAATTTAGGCACTTAAACGTACACTTAGGCCGATTAGCTTGATAGGTCAGGGCTAGTTTATTGCAAGAACAAACAAATCATGCTATTTGAATCAGCACTACTAAAGGGTGATTTTTAGTTTAAAAGTGACAAAGATAGAGTACAGGGTAAGCATATAAAAAAATGTAATGCAGCTTTCCTTGAAAATACACATCATTTTATCATATTTCATAATATAACATACTGTCCAGCTATTATTACTGAAGTGCGTTTTTCTATTTGCCTTGTCTGTTTTGATTTGAGAGTGCTCTTATGCAATTTTGTAGGTTATCCTAGTGGGAAAATTATTTGAGAAGAGAATTAAAACAGATTCAAGAGAATTCAGCTAAAACCTCAGTTATACCTGCAGCATACACACTTTTTTTTTCTCATACACCTCAGAAAGGAATACAAAGAATTAAAAAAAATATATTTCTTTTCCAAACAAAAAAAAAAATCGAAAAGGTACACTATAGAAAAATATATTCTGCTACAAATGGATACAAGAATGTCAGGCATATAACTTGATATGGAAGAATGTAGTTTAAACACCCTTATATAAGTTTATTCATTTAATAATAAGGGTTTTTTTCTATAAATTTAGAATACGATAGAATAGAATAGAATAGAACAGAATAGAATAGAATAGAATAGAATAGAATAGAATAGAATAGAATATTTTCCATTGGAAAAGACTTACAACAATCATCTTGTCCAACTGCCTGACTAATTCAGGGCTGACGAAAAGTTAAGGCATGTTATTAAGGACATTGTCCAAACGCCTCTTAAACACTGACAGGCTTGGGGCATTGGCCACCCCTCTAGGAAGGCTGTTCCAGTGTTTGACCACCCTCTCGGTAAAGAAATGCTTCCTAATGTCCAGTCTGAACCTCCTGGTGCAGCTTTGAGCCGTTCCCACACATCTTGTCACTGGATAGCAGGGAGAAGAGCTCAGCACCTCCCTCTCTGCTTCCCCTCCTCAGGAAGCTGTAGACAGCAATGAGGTTGCCCCTCAGCCTCCTTCTCTCCAAACTAGACTAGTCCAAAGTCCTTAGCTGCTCCTTATAGAACATTCCTTCCAGCCCTTTCACCAGCTTTGTTGCCCTCCTCTCGATGCATTTGAGCACCTTCACATCCTTCTTAAATTGTGGGGCCCAGAACTGCACACAGTGCTCAAGGTGAGGCTGCACCAGTGCTGAATACAGAGGGATAATCACCTCTTTTGACTGGCTGGTGATACTGTGTTTGATGCACCCCAGGATGCAGTTTGCCCTCTTGGCTGCCAGGGCACACTGCTGACTCATATTGACCCTGCTGTCGACCAGCACCCCCAGATGCCTTTCTGCAGGGCTGCTCTCCAGCCACTCCTCTCCTGGTTTATACTTGTGCCCAGCATTACTCCGTCCTAGGTGCAGAATCCAGCATTTTGGCTTGTTAAATTTCATCCTTAAATTATCATTTAGGCTATTCAAAATTAGTGTAATGAAAGGTTACCTCAAGGATGATTCAGCCCGTAATAGCTCTGATATCTACAACACGTGTGATTAAACATCTTTTCAGGTGTTTATCCCTCTCCATTGGCTTTAGAGAGTGTCTAGATGACTATTCTAAACTTTTAACTTTTAGATAGCTAAAGTTATACTAAATGAAATATTTTGTCTTACACTAAAATGAATCACTGGGAAAAAAACACTTGAGATAACTCAAAATTAAAAGAAGGCTGCTATATGAAGTCGTTATAGACAACTGTCTGGATACTTGGGTTTATCTGAAGTAAGACAGCTTAAAATAGATATTAAGGAGAGAAAACAAACCAACAACAACGAAAAAAACTTCTTCAGCTTTCTTCAGGAAAGTTATGGGAGAGATAATTTTTGAGTTTTAGGTTAATCTTAATAAAATCAATGGCAGCACCCTTTGGAGAGTACAATAAAGTTTTATTTCCCAAAGGAGACTATGGAACACCTGGTGTGAAATCTTATAAATGCAAATTTTAAGATAGCTTTAGATTTCATTATCTGATATCTTAACATATCAGATCTCATCTTTCTACCAGCAAATCTAGACAGTTAATTCACATGCAGATTCCAGTAATGGAAGTTGAGCCCCGCATCCTGAACTAGGGATACATCTTCAGAGACACATGCTGTCCTTGAAACATGAACTCAGGATCTGTCCATATCAGTGTTAGGGCCCTGGGGTCATTCACAGGTTTTATCATCCCTTCCCAGCCTCCCCCAGGGCCTCTGCCACCCTCTGCCACCCTCTGCCAATAGCCCAAGATCCCATTTTGGCCCATCCCAGAGCTGTCAGTTCCTGCTCCAGCAACCCTGTCAGAGCAGCAGTCTCACGCCCTCTCTCTGGCCCTGCCTCCTGGATGGGCCTCTGACCTACATCATAGTTTTGTCTACTTTCCTTTTGCTTCAGACTGGAGCCCCTGGATGGACTCTGGACCTGGGCTACCACTCGCCATTCCAGGGACTGTCAATGCACCCGTCTGTCACCACCTATGCTCTTCCCACCATGCTGAATCCCTGCTGGATGACATCCCCTCAGTGAGGGCATTGCCCATGCTGGGGTCACCCTCAGCTCCAGATTTATCCTAGCTTATGGAGCCACCCCACTCCTGTGGCTCCCATAAAATCAGCAAGAAGGGCAGTAGGATAGGAGCAGATCTTAAAGAACAAATCTCACTCCTTTGACGTACAGAGCTGTGTGTTCTACAAACAAAACATGGGAGGCTTGTCCTAGCTGAAAGAAGCAAACATTTAATGTTCTTCCTTCATGTGAGAGGAATATTAAGAGAAACCCAGTGCAAAATCCAGTTTTGCAGGCAAAAGCATTCAGAGGCAAGAAACAAAAGCTTAGTCATTAACTTTGATGGGATTCCTATGCTTACATAACCAAACCCAGAAAGAGTGCAAATACTGCACTTTGTATCACAGAACTATGGGTCCATGCCAGAGACATAGACAAAAGAAAATAAGTTTTGCAGAAATGCAAAAGTGTTTCAGAAGAATGTGTTGAACCACTAAATTTTTGATCAAATTATTATCTGATTTTTATCAGTTTTATGATGCCTGATATTCTGTTTATGCTAAACTCTTACCTTAACAAAACAAAACTAAAAAGTACTGTCATAATACCATGACAGAAGCCTTGTTGCTGAATCCTTTATAGGAATACAGTAGCATAAAGATAAGAAGGAGCCGACATATCCCTAATTTAACCCAAGACCAGATCATGGCCTGCAGGTCACTGACTGCAAGGAACAAGCTATGAAAATAAACACACACGCACAAACATAATAAGCCTGTCAGAGGGCTAGAGTAGTGCGTATGCGTACGCATATATATACACACATATTCAAGTAGGCTGACTTAACTACAAGGGTCTAGTAGGGAAAAAAGACAATTACTCAGGTACGCTGACCATAAATAGCAAAACTGGGAGCAAACAAGGCAAGACTCCCAAAGTACCAATATTGTGCAAACATCCATCTTCATTGAAATTATATACAGCCTGGTAGACATCAGGCTCAAGAACTCTGTGAGCTGAGAATTTATCTAAACGATCAGAAGGTCAAAATTCTAGTATGTTAAAGAAAGAAATCTCTTTGTAAACTGTAGAGGAATAAAACCCAAAGTACTCTATGCAAAAAGTTCCAGAAAAACTCATTGAAAGTTTTTATTTTTAGTGTGAAAAATATGTATGACACAATATAGATTGTGTAATACACTGACCAAAATGAAATAAATGGAACATATAGAATCCAAAATAAAACACTAAGTATTAGGAAAATAAGAAAAAAAAAAAGTTAAAATTATTTGTTCAGCCTCTTCCCTTCTTGAAATAGACATGTTCCAATTGAAAGATTCAGTTCCAACAAAGCTTCAGTTTCCAGTAAAAAAAAAAATGCTTCATCAAAAATTTTCAATCACCTTTTGGTGATACAACTGCAAAACTGCCTGGCACCTACTCAAAGGTGGAGGAATTGCTTTTGTCTGGTGCAATACCATATAGTCATCCAATTTGTCTTGTGATCTCTCTTTTGTCCTTCATCTTTGCTCTGATTTCTGATCAAAATAAACATGTTAATCCACACCCTGAGTTCCTCGGTCCCTCCATTTACCTGAAACTTTAAGAGGTGACATATTAAAAGTGAAATGCTCCTGTTTCTTGTTTAGCTGTTTAGATATTAATACTTTAAAAACAAAATAAGAGTTTATTCATTTCCTCTGCACAATATGCCAGGTGGCGTGTGAGACCCTCGGCATCCGTTTTCACAAGGCATCATCATGTTATTTTAAAATTCTGTTCATTTTCTGTAGAAAGAGTGAGGAGCAGCTCTGCTGAAACAACAAATTACTTGCACTGAGTAAATATATCTGATAGTAAATTAAGGTGAAAGCATAATTAAAAGGTTGCAAAGAAGTAGGCTTATAAGAAAAGTATTATGTTCTATGTTGTTAGTGTATGCATAGGCAGATCTAAAAGAGTAATTGTAGTAACTTAAATATTGCTGTGTACTGCATTTATTGCTGTATATAGATCCACTAAGACGTTTTTCGTATTTGTTTGGTTGTCAGTCAAATATAGCAGAGTATTCTGCTCCTCCTGTGGCTTATTTCTTGCTTCATCTACAATTAACTACATTGAAAATTTGTGACAAATGGCCATAACATGTTAAATGGTGATTTACCAGTTAATATTGTTAATACGATTTAACAGATCACAACCCCCAAATTTTCCTACAAAATTGACTCTTGAATGTTATGTTCATGTTGGCAGCAGCACTTTTAACTCTATAAATTTCTGTACTCCATTCTTTGCCAGGCTAGCTATTGGGCGATGTCCTGAGATTTTCAGTTTTATGAAAAATAAATTCATATTCATAAGTATGGAAAAATCCCGTGGACCCATGTTCACGCAATTTGTTAATTGAATTGTTGAATTAGTTGAAGTTATCAGTTAAATATACCCCCTCGATAAATAAGACAGGAAAACTAGTGACAATCAACATAGAGAAGGCTGAGGTAGTCAACAATTTTTTGCCTGTTTTCAATTATAATCTTTTCCCATAAAGAGTCCGAAGAATTGCAGTCAATGGCTTAATGTCCAAGTGGAAACCTGTAACAACTAGTGTTCCTCAAGGGTCTGTACTGGGACCAACACTATTTAATATCTTCATATAACGTAGTGGGACTGAGTGCACCCTCAGAAAGCTTACAGATGACATCAAGCTGACTGGTGAGGTTGATTCACTAGAGAGAATATCAATAGACTGGGGGATGAAGGGATTGAGAACTGCCCTGCCGAGAAGGACTTGGGGGTACTGGTGGATGAAAAGCTGGACGTGAGCTGACAATGTGCACTTGCAGCCCAGAAAGCCAACCGTATCTTAGGCCGCGTCAAAAGAAGTGTGGCCAGCAGGTCAAGGAGGGTGATTCTGCCCCTCTACTCTGCTCTGGTGAGACCCCACCCGGAGTACTGCATCCAGCTCTGGAGCCCTCAGTACAAGAAAGGCATGGACCTGTTTGAGTGGGTCCAGAGGAAGGCCAAATGATCAGAAGGCTGGAACACCTCTCCTATGAAGACAGGCTGAGAGAGTTGGCGCTGTTCACCCTGAAGAAGTGAAGGCTCCAGGGAAACCTTATTGCAGCCTTTCAATATATAAATGGGTCTTATAGAAAAGCTGGAGAAAGACTTTTTACCAGGGCCTGTTGTGACAGAACAAGGAGCAACACTTTTTACTGAAAGAGGGCAGATTTACACTGGACGTAAGGAAGAAAATTTTTATGATGAAGGTGGTGAGACAGTGGAACAGGTTGCCCAGAGAAGTTGTCCACAGAAATGTTTAAGATCAGGTTGGACTGGGCTTTGAGCAACCTGATCTAGTGAAAGATGTCCCTGCCCACAGCCAGGGGCGTTAGACTAGGTAACCTTTAATGGTCCCTTCCAACCCAAACCATTCTATGATTCTATAACTAGTTTTGAAATTAAAAAGTCACTCTAATATTAGTAGATTCAAAATACTTTTACCCAAAAATGGGTAAAACTTGATCTGCATGTGTTAAGACAGAGCAATCAATGTGTCTGTTATGGCTTTGCAATAATTAAAACATTAAAGCTACAGAGGTAATAGGGTTCCTTTGTTATTAGCTGTATTTTGTTCTTAGTGATCATGGGGTAGAATGGAATACTGCTGACCATTATATAGTGAAAGTTAAAAAGATGCATGGAAAATGGCGTCATTATAGTCCCATCACAGAATTAGGTATGTCCTCTCTGATTAAAAAAAAAAATCAAAAAGGATTAATTCATATTAATCTTACAAAAAAAAAAATCTTCATACATCCAGCCCAAATGAAAGCATATTATGTAGCTAGAAAAGCTAGGTAAACCTCAGAGGAATCAGCCAGACACATCAGATCTATCTATAAATGAAACTTTTGTGAAAACATAACTTGCTTTTACCTTATGGTTCCCATCCTTTTCCCTAGTGATCTGAATGCTTTCCAAACTCTGCCACTGAACTTCATTAAAATGAAGCCCACAGTGCACAGCCTAGACCTCATTTTAGCACAATAAAGATGTAACACTTATTATGTATGCATAAGGCAATCTAAATAAATCATGACTTAAATGTCTGCAATCTCCAAGTTAAATAACCTAATTTACTTGGAAACAATGTGTACAACTGAAATATAAATTATATAAATCCAGAATCAGAGATATAAAAAAATCATTTTAGTTTATTTGAGCAAATAGTCTTGCCCTTAAATCAAAGGAAATTAGACTAAACTTCGCCCTTCGGCCTTTTTGTATCCAAAATTGCTTCGTATTTATCTAATTCCTTTTCTGTCTGACTGAAACCTATTTCACCATTTATTTTCCTCAGTTAAAACTCATCACAAACCAAGTGCACTTCCTGAAAACCTTCATATTTGCCTCTCATACTCATGTCCTACCAGTAATTCTATCAAATTTTAATATACATAGCTCCTTATTTGCCCAGCCATCTGAAACCAAGACTAAGGGGTCCAAGGAAAATGTTTACCTGAATTCTGTATATTCTTATTGAAGACCCAGTTAAATCACATTCATTTACTTCAAACTGTCTTGCAGGATATCCTCAGTGATACCTGAGGTATACAGATTTGTTTTCCCCTTTTCACACCTGATTTCTTTTTCTTAATCTGTTCCTTCAGCTAGCTTTCAGTTTTAACTTCTCACGTTTCCCAACCTCTTTCCCAACCGATACACTTGATGTTTTCCCATTCACTGTCATCTATCTCCATCATTCTCTTCACAGCACTTTCTCCCTGCCTGTGTTTCAAACTGTTTTGACATGCCACACCTTGCAGCTAGTCCTCCTGATGCTATCTATCACTGTCCTCAGCTCCCCTCTGAAGTCTGCTCTTCTTCCCAGAACACAACGAACAACATCCCAAAAGGGCAGCAGACACAGCAACCACGCAAAAAGAATAGGAGCTGACAGCATTTGAGTGTAGTCATAACCAAATTATGGGGTGAGTTGCACCCGTATTTGAAGCTACTTCCAGATTTCTAATCAGGGAATCCATGATCTATATTATGGTAGTGTGCGTGGACATCCAAAAGTATGTTCACTACTATTTCTGGGTTGTTGTGTCAGAAAGTCAAAGCTGGTGCTTCAGATTTGCTAGTAATGTAAACCATAACACCTAATCTGAATACCAAAATATATTGCAAAGGTTTTTTTATAGTTCAAATAATAAATAAGAATATTGATAACCTTCTATAAAAGAGGGACAGAGAGTACACGTTATTGTTTTTAGTATGAAACCCAAGTGCTGCATACTAACGCTGCTACGTGTTTTTAATTTTCTTTCTCAGTAGCAAAATAAAAATACTATGCATATTAAATTCAGCATATGCTTCAGTAAGATTTCACAGTAATTTTACACATTTCAATTATATACAAGGCATGAAATCCCCATTGTGAAAATAAAAAGTTAAAACCATTATGTAAACACTGACACTGCATATTTAAGTCATAAAATAAAAGTGGAATCTTAGCAAAGTATTGTGTTTCTGGTTACAGAAGTGAAAAGACAGGTTTATCATTGGATTGTCTCACTTTTCATCTGTGTCCTAAAAAGCTTTCTCTCCTTTACTCTTTTCAGTTAGCAGCACTGATATATCTCAAAAGGGGAAAAAAATATTAGTTGGCTTATAGCTAAGCCATGCCACACTGACCTTATCATGAACTTGGTTCAGTGCCATGAAAGTTTTTTTAAAAAAAAAACTATATAGCTGCTGTGGAAATGGTGATCACTGGATTGAACTGCAGTCCTGGTTTTGACTGGCAGTATTGCACTTCCTTGCCAAAGGACTCTGTCCTCAAAATTGGTGTAATTTGCTGTAGGAGGATCATCTCAGGGTAGAAACATTCTTTGGTTGCATAGCACTTTGGGTGCACGGCAGAGGAGGCATTGCTGGACAATCTCTGAGATATTCTCCATATCCATTGACAGTGCAAACCTTTTTCACAGTTTATTTTGGTTTTGCCAAATGGATTATTTTTTTCCTAAAAATACTGAATATAAACTGCACCCAGAGCCCGTGATACTACCTGCTTCAAGCCTGGTTGTGCTAGATAGCTCTCACAGACAGGCCCACATCCAGAGTAAAGACTTACGCAAAAAATGACTTGTAACAGAGAGAAGAAAATTAAAATCACGAAACTAATGTGTAACAGTTTAAGGATACCCTAACTTCTGGGGCATAGAAGATACATAGCTGGTTCTGGAGCTGCTACTTCTGAGATTAGCATTCTAAGGTCCCTGTATAGTCAATGGAAAGTGACACTTGACTACACCTAAGGTGACAGGAGAGCACAGTTACCGAGACCTAATGGAGGGAGCTCACCAAGGCTCCTGCCTTATCTATGTGCCTGGTTTTCTTCAATAAGTTGACTTAAAGGGAATATCACCACATCTCATCCCAAGACATAGTCAGGGTGTGACTGTGTTACACACCTTGAGATGAGAGCTGGGAACAGCTTTTCCATCACATCATTTAGATACAGCCTCCAAAACCTGGGGAGGGCAACGCAGACCAACTCAATTACGTATTCTTGTGCAGGAAGCTGAGCCCTTCTACAGGCAAACCAGACTGCTCTGGGTGACTACCTTTCTTCTTCTATGTGTAAAACATATGGGGTATGCAGAGGAGTTTATAAGGAACAAAAACAACATGCACATCTGTCTGTGCAGTCATATGAACATGTTACTCTCTTTTGAGTATAGATATTGTTTCAAAAGATGGTAAAATCAGCATCCTCCACATTTTACACAATGGCCTAGATCACTGGCCCAAGAACTGCAAGATCTTGCTTCAGTCTCCTATCTTCCATGCTCAGGAGGAGGGCCATAACTACAGACTCCAAGGATTTCCAGGGAAGAGATGGCACTGTGCCTTCAAAACTGGGCCACTGTTTAGTTAACGAAGCAAGAAAACAGTCAAAAGGAAACCTCAGGTGGCTCTGACCTTGATGGATTAGGGCTAGTACCACCTTCTGGTTCTCACTATACAACCTATACAACCAACTCGCAAGCTGTGAGATGTCACACGGTATTTACAGTTCAGACCTGCAATTTGTTATACTCAGTTCATTCCTGAGATAAGCCTTGAGTAGGTAGTGATCGTTCAGTTTCATAGTTGCAAACATGCTTTTTTTTTACTGTTAAACTGTTGAAAAAGTTTACTATTAGCATAAAAAGCACTAATACCTCTTCTTAACAATTTCTGGAGAAGCAATTTTTTTTTCTTTTTGTTAGCTGAACTGTTTTACATTGCTGTATAATTAGTTATACCACAACTTAAATAAACAGTCTCAACCAAGGTTTCTTATTTTAGAAACCAAAAATACTATCAGGTGACTTTATTTATAAATTAACCATCCAGCTATTTACAGACACTGTCTGTTAAACTACAAATATTGTAAATAAACATACCCTAGAAGCTCTTCTATTTCTAAATATTTATGAAAAAACTAAACCATTTTAAACAAAGTATTTTCCATCAAACCGTATTTTCCTGAATTTTCCAAAAACACTCCAAAAGGTTTGTAAAAAAAGTTCTTTTCAGTAAGAATGTTCCTAAAACTTTCCATATCAGGTCAAAACAGAAGTTTTCTTTGAGGACAAAGAAGGGCACACATAAAAGGGAGGAGAAGAGAAAAGTCTCTTGTCTCAGTGTTCTGTAGTTTTAGAAAACTCTGTGATATACATTACTCCTCCCTGAGATCCTGTTGAAGTAATGTCATTGACTGTCCATTTAGTAATACATTGCTCATGGAAATTTGCTTTCTAACTAAATAGTTTGAAAGGCAGCAACTTTGCCATAACTCACACTTAAAAGTTCTTATCAAGTACTGCATACAAAATAAATATGCATTCAATTATTCAATTCTACGGCCCTGTAAAATAAATTGCACAAACTGCTTCAACTAAACAGAGGTTGCAGAATTGCATTCTAGCAACTGCAATTTGACCTACAAGTCAATAGTGTAGATTTATGGGCCAGGAGGAAACATTCTTGTTAAAGCTCCACATCTTTATCTAACATTGCGTGGGAGTTGCTTTTAATTAAGTAAAACACTCCCTTCATGAAAACAAACATCTGTAAATAAATATACTGTTATTCTACATGCAGCCTGTATATAAGTAGTTTTTTCACTTTTAGTAAAGGTTGCAAACAACCTAGGTGTAACAGGTGTAACAACCTAGCAAGATAATTAAAATAAGTTTTATACTGTCCACATCTGTCCATGCATAAGAGAATTCTCCCCGCACTTCAGTGATGTAGTCATTTAATTACACCTTGGATAGCAAGTATATATTTTAGGGTATGTAATCCAGACACAGACAATACATATCTGACACATCACTAAGGAGAAAAGATCCAAGCAGTCATGAAACTTGCTGAAAATCTCTGTATGAGTGTATCAAGAAATGGCTGGGGCACAGGCTAAGGCATGGATGTAGACATCCATGCTGCTAAGCTTCTTGCTCTTGCTCTCTCACAGGTGTGGGCCTGGCCCACGCCACCAATCTCTTTCCTAGATAATGTCAGGCACGGTTCAAGGGCAGCAGAAGACAAGAATTGCTCCATTAGGAGGTTTAGGTGTAGCCACCTTGCTTTGGTGTGATCTTTGGTGTGCAGTTACTATGATGTGCCATGACATTTGCATTTGGCCTCAGAGGTAGACGAAGAGGCCCTGGATGCATTTCATAGAATCACAGAATCATAGAATGGTTAGAGTTGGAAAGGACGTTAAAGATCATCTAGTTCCAACCCCCCTGCCATGGGCAGGAACACCTCCCACTAGTCCAGGTTGCTCAAAGCCCCATCCAACCTGACCTCAAATGCTTCCAGGGATGGAGCATCCACAGCTTCCCTGGAAAACCTGTTCCAGTGTCTCACCACCCTCACAGTAAAGAATTTCAACCTAACATCTAGTCTAAATCTACCCTCTTTCGGTTTAAAACTGTTACTCCTCATCCTATCACTGCAATCCCAGATAAAGAGTCCCTCCCCATCTTTCCAGTAGGCACTCTTTAAGTACTGGAAAGCCACTATGAAGTCTCCTCAGAGCCAGAGTGAACAGGTTCCAGGGTGAACAAATACAACTCTCTCAGCCTGTCTTGTAAAATCATAGAATCGTAGAACCATTTTGGTTGGAAGACAGTTGTAAGATCAAGTTCAACCATTAACCTAACACCGCCATGTTACAACTAAACCTTGTCCCTCAGCACTAGACCTACACATCTTTTAAATACCTCCAGGGATGGCAACTCTGCCAATTCCCTGAGCAGACTGTTTCAATGCTTGATAAACATTTCAGTGACGAAATTTTCCTAATATCCAATCTGAACCTGCCCTGGCACAACTTGAGGCCTGTTACTTGGGAGAAGAGACCAACACCGACCTCACTACAACCTCCTTTCTGGTAGTTGTAGAGAGCAATAAGGTCTCCCCTGAGCCTCCTTTTCTCCAGGTTAAACAACCACAGTTCTCTCAGCTGCTTCTCATAAGACTTGTTCTCCAGACCCCTCACCAGCTTTGTTGCCCTTCTCTGAACATGCTCCAGTACCTCAATGTCCCTCCAGTAATGAGGGGCCCAAAGCGTCATAGAAGAAGTGCTCCAGTCCTCTGATCATCTTCAAGGACCTCCTCTGGACCTGTTCAAAGAAGTCCATGTCCTCCTTATCTTGGGGGCCCGAGAGCTGGACACAGTACTCCAGATGGGGTCTCACAAGAGTTGAGTAGAGGGACAGAATCACCTCTCTCAACCTTCTGGCCATTCTTCTTTAGATGCAGCCCAGGATATGGTTGGCTTTCTGGGCTGTGAGCACATATTGCCACTTATTTTGATGTTCTTATCAGCCAACACTCCTAAGTCCTTCTCCTCAGGGCTGCTCTCAATTCATTCTCTGCCCAGCCTGTATCTGTGCTTGGGTTTGCCTCAACCCACATGCAGGACCTTGCACTTGGCCTTGTTGAACTTCATGAGGTATGCACAGGCCCACCTCTCAAACATGTCAAGGTCCCTCTGGATGGCATCCCTTCCCTCCAGCATGCTGACTGCTCCACAGAGCTTGGTGTTGTCAGCAAACTTGCTGAGGGTGCACTCAATCCATGTTCATGTTGCCAACAAGGTAATAAATAGTACCGGTCCCAGCACCAACTCTTGAGGAATGTCGTCACTGGTCACCACTTGGACATCGAGCCGTTGACTGCAACGCTTTGAGTGTGACCATCCAGCCAATGTGTGACAATGTGGACCATCCAGTCCAGTGTGACTTATCCACCAAGTGGTCCATCCGTCAAATCCATGTCTTTCCAATTTAGAGACAGGGATGTTGTGCAGGACAGTGTCAAAGGCTTTGAACAAGTCAGTTGCTCTTCTGCTATCCACCAATGCTGTAACACCATTGTAGGAGGCCACCACCTTTGTCAGGCATGATTTGCCTTTAGTAAAGCCATATTGGCTGTCTCCAATCACATCCTCTTTATTTTCCATGTGCCTTAGGATGGTTTCCAGGAGGATCTGCTCCATGTTCTTGCCAGGCACACAGGTGAGACTGACCTGCCTGTAGTTCCCCAGATCTTCCTTTTTTTTCCTTTTTAAAAATGGGGGTTATGTCTCTCCTTTTCCAGTCAGTGGGAATTTCGCCAGACTGCCACAACTTCTCAAATATGATGGATAGAGGCTTGGCAACTTCATCCACCAGTTTCCTCAGGACCCACGGATGTATCTCATCAGGTCCCATGGACTTGTGCACCTTCAGGTTCCTGACATGGCCTGAAGTCCAGGGTAGCGAGCTTACTGTGCGTCCTTCTCACCGCCCTAAGGATCTTGAGCTCCACCATCTCATGGTCACTACAGCCAAGGCTGCCTTTGAGCTTCACATTTATTTTCTAGTACAGGCATAGGGGAATCTGTGTTTCTGCTTTCCCTCAACCTCCCAGAAAATATAGGAATCAGAATTTGCTCATCTGTTGCAGACTACTTTGCTTGTCAAAGAAGGCTTGTCTGGTCTGTTTCTGTACCACATCTTCCATGGATGAGTGATTTTCAATCACTGTTAGGCAGAAATCGTATCTCTGAACACAGCTGTGCTATGTGCAGCCACCTGACAACAAGTTTCAGCAACATTAAAGCATTACTAGCCTGGGATCCACAGAAAATGTCTGTCTCCTGCTGCTGAGATGAAGTAATTGGCCCATCAGGGGTTGTCTGCCATCAGGGAGATTCAGCTGATACAGCTTGATGGCTTCCATTCTCTCCTCTGTCTCCTTATTTACTCCTAGATCTTTATCCCAATTCTCCCTCTTTCTCATCTCTGTTTCCCATCCCAGCATCTCACCCTGAAGCTGTTTCTACTTCAGAGTTGTTTCAGTCAAGTGCTCATCAGAAGAAATCGAACAGCTAGTTTTCTCCCATCTCTGCAACAGGAGGGAAAGAGGCTGAAGGACTGCATCTGGACACCTCAGAACTCCCAAATGTTTGTTTTGAACCTAGCAGAAGGCTTCAAAAGAAAATAGAAAAGGGTTTTTTTTTGTCCAAATCAGTTTGCTCATCCCCAAAGTGGAAAAAAGGCATAATTGTATATTAATTATGAACTCTTATTTTTTAAAAGAACAATACCTCAGCTGGTGTTAGCACTTGAAAGTTCCCCAAAGCTTATTGGATTACTTATTTGCAAAACTTAAACTAATTTGCGTTTTCAAGGAGAAATATGATTAAAGCAGAAAGCAGCATTAAGTCTTCTTAACAGCTGTCTGCAGAACAAATATATGAGGTGCAGGAGATGAGTTATTTAAAAGTGCCTACAAACCATAAATATAATTCTTCATGAATCATGTTTAGAATTCTTCAGGTTTCATTACTTGCAAGTATTAATCTTAGGCACCCATCTTATTTTTGTATATAAGGCATTGTGGCAAAAAAGCAGAACTCATATACACAAACATATAAATTTTAACACTAAGGATTCTTTCCCACTCCAAACTTGGTAACAGATACAGCGAGACTTTTACTGTGCTTTTCTTTCTACAACACAAATATATTCTTGTCGCTAATTTCACACTCATATAGGCTGCATTTTGACTCTACTGTGGCAGCTCTGTAGGTACATGCAAAAGCAAAATCCCTGGACGGCTCTCAGAAATTCAGGAAGAGGTGCAAATCTTGAGACAAATTCTGACAGACAGCAGTGGGTGACCCAGTAGATGTATGTGATGGTGGCACATGGCTTTTCTTATATTTGAGCTACACCTAAGGTCATCACAGTGCTGGGAACAGTAGTGTATCAGCCCTGTAGCCAACCTCTAAACAGATTAAAAGTGCACATCATGTTATAGTGACTTTCATGACCATCTTGATCTTATAGGCAGTACTAGCAAGACTTGAATGACCAGAAGGTGATTCAGCTTGCAAGCAAAAATGGTTGAACTCCATATGAATACTCTGGTCATCAAAGTGGGGACACAGACAACTTGGATAGCCTGCTGATGTGATGATACAGGTATCATCAATGAATGTTAACGCTGTTTGCTGGGAACACAGCATCATTTTTGCCCTGGAGACAGAGGCTGCAATTCCAAAACATTTGGCCATCATGTGTAAGACTGGTGTCCACAGCATTTGTACATAAATCAGCCATATTCATCAGTGAGGTTTTGAAGTATGATATAATAACCAGAGTAAATCATGAACCTGTGTTAATGGGGATGGCTAAGAATATACATCTCATGACGGATCTGAGGAAAACTGGTCCAGTGGGAGGGTTCCTAAAAGGTCTTCGCTGCAGATGTCGCAAGTTTCATGGGCTATGTCTTATGTCCAAGACTGCTCCATACCCACGGGCAATACTGGGACAGTCAGTATTGTGGGTAGGCATGAAGGAAGCAGGTTAACCTACTCGCCTCATCGGGCTGGCCTGCAAGAGTGGCTGAGCACAGCAGCACAGTCATGAGAGGCTTTCTTTTTCTTTTTTTTTACCAGACTTCCTGTATCTCAATTTCAAATTTATAGGAGAGTTGCTATTGATTTCAATGGAATAGAGTCAATTTCTGACACATGAATGCAAGTCAGAGAACTATATTGTCAGGAACATATATACAGAAATCAATGAGGCAGTGGTGTGGAATGGGCAAAAACACTGGACTGCATTTTGAGCGAATTAAAACCATGCAAGTGCACAAGCAGTGAAAGGTGTCTTAGTGGATTTCTGTTTAGTTGTATCCAAGAGCACATGAGAAAGAAAAATAGTGGCGCATGTCTCCACCAATTTCCATTGAACTAGGCAAATCGTGCACTCAGTAGTATTATACCCAACAGAAGAAGAAACAGGAGGGACATAGTGACTAAAACACAGTCTCCCTTGAGGGTCCATAAAAGACTCTAGTCAGGGCAGATTATTATCACATACCTTGGATATAAAAAAAAAATTTAAAAAAAATCTTATCTCTGCTCTTGAGTAAATCATTCCTCATGAAAATTCAGCATAAATTCAAACATTTAGCTTCAAAAGTCTTCAGAACAGGATTCCACTGTCATCATGATTGTACGATGACACTAAGCTGAGAATACAAGCAATACTCCGAAAAAAAACCCCAACATTATAGTGTTTTTATATTCAGGATAATAGGGATCACTATAGCTGAAAAGGAGGCTAAGACATTCAGCAGAAATGATATGAGGTGAACTCAAAGAGAAAACTGACAGTGCTTAACTAAATACAGACCAAGTTCCTTACAACGCACCACTGCCTCCTAAACCTATCCAGTAATGAACTCTTTCCTACACTTACCCGTTACCATTTTATTTTGATAACAAGCCCTCACAATTTTTCAGATTAGGAAAATATCAAAATCTACATTTCTCTGGCTACTTCCTGTTTGGATATTGCAAAATTCACAGAATAAAATCTTGCTCACGTGATATAGATGTTCTGCTGATATATAAGCTATTTTAAAGCTTTAAGTATACTCAGGTGAATTCTTCCTAGAAGCCAGATGACACTTTAAAAAAATCTTTTATTCTGATAAAACTATCTGTATGTCACAGGCTTTCTGCAATTTTCTTTTTCTGAACCTTTTTGTTATTAGAGGCATTTGCATGAAAACAGGAGCTTTGTTTCTGGGAGTTTATGTGTTTATTCCTCATTTTAAGCCATCGTCTTCTAGGTATAACAGCATAATCCTGTCTGCTGAAATGAGGAGTGATATCACAAACATTATATTTCCATTTTATGAAAGAATAAACTTCAAGCATAGAGAAACTCTTAAAAATGGCAAGGGGGGGAAAGGAGGGGGGTGCTGCAGGGGTGGCTTCTGTGAGAAGATGCCAGAAGCTTCCCCCATGCCAGACAGAACCAATGCCAGCCAGCTCCAAGACAGACACACCGCTGGCCAAGGCCGAGACAATCAGCAATGGTGGTAGCACCTCTGTGATAACATCTATAAGAAGGGGGAAAAAACATTGCATGGCAGATGTGAGTGGGGGAGTGAGTATCTCTGAAACAACTCTGCAGACACCAAGGTCAGTGAAGAAGGAGGGGGAGGAGCTGCTCCAGGCACCAGAGCAGACAATCCTCTGTAGCCTGTGGCGACCACCATGGGGACACAGGTTGTCCCCTTGCTGCCCATGGAGGACCACAGTGGAGCAGATATCCACACTGCAGCCCATGTATGACCCACACCAGACTAGGTGGACATGCCCTGAAGGAAGATGCACCCCATGGAAAGCCCACGCCAGAGTAGACTCCTGGCAGGAGCTGCAACCCATGGAGAGGAGTCCACGCAGGAGCAGGTTTTCTGGTAGGACCTGTGACCCGTGGGGGACCCACATTGGAGCATTCCATTCCTGAAGGACTGTACCCTGTGGAAAGGATCCATGCTGGAGCAGTTCATGAAATATTGTAGCCTGTGGGAGGGACCCATATTGGAGAAGTTCATGAAGGACTGTATCCCATGGGAGGGACTTCATGCAGGAGCAGGGGAACAGCATGAAGAGGAAGGAGAGGCAGAGACAAAGTGTTACTAACTGACTGCAACCTCCATTCGCCATCCCCCATCCTCTGTGCCAGTCAAGGGGAGAGGGTAGAAGAGTCAGGACTGAAGCTGAGTCCAGGAGGAAGAGAGTGGTGGGGAAGGCTTTTTTAATTTTGTTCTTGTTTCTCACTGTCCTAATCTGTTACAAGTAATTGACAATAAATTAATTTCTCCAAGTTGAGTCTGTTCTGCCTGTGAGATTAATTGCTGAGTGATTTCCCTGTCCTTATTTTGATCCACAAGCTTTTAGGCATATTTTCTCCCCCTGTCCTGTTGATAGAGGGGTCTGGCTTGGTGGGCACCTGGTGGCCAGCAAAGGTCAATTCACCACAGCCATTTTGATGTCAATAAAAACTGTAAACTCAAAAAATAAAACCCTCACAATTAAAAAGCCATTAAGAATTTTTCATTCTTAAAAAAAAAACATATGAAATCTAAAAAATACAGTGTGTATTATGGGTACAGTCTTATAGGCTGTAGTTTCTACTTGTTTGAGATAAAATTATAACTCTGTTCACAAGCCTAAACTTTTTTATCACTCATAATTTATTTGTGGACAATAACTGTCTCTTACAACAAAAATATAGACAAACACCTCTACCTTTTGCCATCTTTTCAAACCTCATTTATAATTGCCAACAAAGATGTTAAATAGTACCAGTCCCAGTACCAACCCTTGAGGAACACTACTCATCACTGGTCGCCACTTGGACATCAAGCTATTGACCACAGCGTTTTAAGTGTGACCATCCAGCCAGTTCCTTATCCACCAAGTGGTCTGTCTATCAAATCCATGTCTCTCCAATTTAGAGACAGGGATGTCATGCGGGACAGTGCAAAGGCTTTGTACAAGTCCAGGTAGATGATGTCAATTGCTCTTCCTCTATCCACCAATGCTGTAATGCCATCACAGAAGGCCNGCTCTTCCTCTATCCACCAATGCTGTAATGCCATCGCAGAAGGCCACCAAATTTGTCAGGCACGATTTGCTTTTAGTGAAGCCATATTGGCTGCCACCAATCACCTCCTTATTTTCTATGTGCCTTAGCATGGTTTCCAGGAGGATCTGTTCCGTGGTCTTGCCAGGCACACAGCTGAGACTGACCTGCCTGTAGTTCCCCAGGTCTTCTTTTTTTCCTTTTTAAAAATGGGGGTTATGTCTCCCCTTTTCCAGTCAGTGGGAACTTCACCAGACTGCCACGACTTCTCAAATATGATGGATAGTGGCTTGGCAACTTCATCCATTGGTTCTTTCAGGACCCACGGATGTATCTCATCAGGTCCCATGGACTTGTACACCTTCAGATTCCTGAGATGGTCTTGAACACAGTCTTCTCCTACAGTGGGTGGGTCCTCATTCTCCCAGTCCCTGCCTTTGCCTTCTGCGACTTGGGTGGTGTGGGCACAGCCCTTGCCAGTGAAGACGGAGGAAAAAAAGTCTTTCATTATCTCAGCCCTGTCCATGTCCTGGGTGACCAGTTCTCCTGTTTCTTTCCTGATTGGGCCCACGTTTTCCCTAGTCTTCCTTTTGTCAGCAACATACCTATAGAAGCTTTTCTTGTTGCCCCTGACATTCCTGGCCACATTTAACTCTATCTGGGTTTCAGCTTCCTAACATGATCTCTGGCTGCTTGGACAACTTCTCTGTATTCCTCCCAGCCTACCTGTTCTTGTTTCCACCCTCTGTAGGTTTCTTTTTTCTGTTTGAGATTGTCCAGGAGCTCCTTGTTCATCCATGCAGGACTCCTGGCAGTTTTGCCTGATGTCCTCTTTGTCGAGATGCATTGTTCCTGAGATTGGTGGAGGTGATCCTTGAATATTAGCCAGTTTTCTTGGGCCCCTCTTCCCTCCAGGGCTTCATCACATGGTACTCGACCAGGCAGATCCCTGAAGAGGACAATGTCTGCTCTTCTGAAGTCTAGGGTAGCAAGCTTACTGTGCGCCCTATCACTAATTTTAAATGCATGAGCAATCATTGGCTACATTTAGACAACTCAGGACTTTTGGATTTTGCTTGGGAATTCAGTTGAAGTGGGGTTTAAATATTCTTTACACACTTGGGGAATGAGGATCTGCCAGTGTCAATCCTATTTTTGAGAAAAGTGTTTACAGACCATCAACTACCTGAACCTATACCCATGCTCAAAACAGGGACCTTTCACTACTGACTACCTTGACTATTTTGAAACATGACCAACATTTTTTTGAGTTGATAGCCAGAAGTAGGAAGCTACCATCAACAATACCCATGTTGTTGTTTTACTATAGAGAGGCTGTGGAAAGTTAAATAAATAGAACATCGCCACGCCCTCCACAGATTGTCTGACCCATCTGTTTATCAAGTGCCTCCTTCTTCCTTCCTTTCCTACATAGAAATATCACCCATTTTGTAACCCCTACCCTCTTTCCACCCTGCCTATTAATTCAGGAAATATTTTATATAATGATACCTTGATTTTAGATATCTGCTTTTATGATTGTGTGGAATTAATGTTAACATTTCTCTGAGGTATTAAAATCTGCAGGATATGGTTATAGCTACTGATCTTCTCATCACCTCCTATGACACTTATGGTACTTCAGCAACTTAACTAAACTTGCAAAGTCTCTGAAGGGTAATAAACATTTTCTCATTCTTAGGATTTATTTGTTTACACTATTTTAAATTGCTAGAGATCATAAAAGATAACCCTTCATCCTCCATACCATCATGACCTTTCTGAATGAGAACTGCCATAAAAGAAAACATTGCAGCATTTCAAATCTTTATGACAGTGTCTGGCTGACTGTTCTTTCAACAGCTTGCTGGTTTCCTAATGATCCCTCTTTCTGTTTTATTTCTTCAAACCCATTTATTTTCACGTCGGTATTATCTGCCAAGGACGTACACTCTCTCTTGGTACAGTGTGCCTCCTTTCACAAACTGAATAAAATGAAATGGTAAGATTTCTTAAAATTACTTCTTACAATAAATATATTAATATCTATATATGCGCTTTCCTTGGTAACAGGCAGGGAAACACCCAATGTTATTGCCAAATATTATTGCCCAAGGAATTCAGATGTTCAACCGCTTAAGAACAACATATGTAATATTTCCTTTACAGCAGAGAAATTTAGGATGGACTATCATCCATATTCTCATCTAATAGTTGTAGTCAATGATGAGACACATCAGACATACAAAACTGAATACATAGTTTGCAAAAGGAATGTATCTCTGACTTAAAAATTCAGTAAAATACCTAGCCAAACCTGGGATATTTGAAGGAAATTACTAGTATGCTAAGAAACAACTTAATAATGTTATCATAACTGTCTTTAAGTATGTAAGTAAGGCCAGGTTTAGAGGAAAAAATAAACTCTTTTATTAGACCAGTTGACACAGTTAGAGAAAACAGACTCTTCAAACTCTTCTTCAAATCTTGAAAATTTACGTGCTTGAAAGCATGTCTGTTTTTTCCAGATGCATCAGCCGGTTTATTAAAATTTATTACCTTTCTCAAGACAAGATGAAGCATAGGTCAAAGACTGATAACATCTCAAAAGACGGCATTATATAGTTATGGAACTGTTGCTTGCATAAATTATTTTTCTCTATATATGCGTATTTTTCAACCAGCTTCCTGGACTATATTCCTGCAAATGTCAACAATGGCAAAAGCAGGGAAAGTAAATGTTTTTGCATTGGAAATGCTACAATTGCCTTAATGAAAGAATCTTCTTTCTAATTCTTTTCCTCTCATATCTGTGAGACGAGAAGGTTCTTTTCTATGACTGCATTGTTATTTTGTAATACATACCAAAATGAGGCCCTGATTTACTCTGGAATTACTGTAACGTGAACCCTAAAAATATCCATATGCATAGAAAGAAAATATTTTCAAATTAAAAAGAAAGAAAAAAAAATAATATAATGATTCCTCAACCAGAGAAGACATACAATTGTACTGGGTGAAAGAAACAAGCATGCAAATTACAGATACATAACTGGATGCCATTTACTTTGAAAGTCTAACCCCTAATTTTCAAAAACAGTCCATTTAATTAAGGGATGTTATGCTATACTCCTTATTAGATCCACACTCCTAAAATAATGACTGTTCAGAACCTCATCTGTTAGACTGAGCTTCCCATTTGACTTCCTGATTTTCAGAACAATTTGTCCTGTTAGCTGTTCCCAAAAATACCTGATCCATTTTGGCATACTGTCTGAAGGAGATGTGGGCCCCTCTTTATAGGCACATGGGAAATTTCAGCAGCTAATTTCCATCTTTTTTTTTCTTTTGCTTGATTAAATCCTCCAATAAATAGTACTAGCAACAGAAACAGGACGATGTTTTAAAATATGAAAGGAAGTCTTTATTTTAGAGTAAAGTTACAGGTCCAAGTTTAACTTTAACGTACTGTCAGTTACAAAAAACTACACACAAGCTTTTTAAGGCTACACTAATCATTAAGATTTTGCCTTCATTATGTTTCTGTGTCCTACATTTCTTCCTTTCTTAATGTTTTATCCTACCATTTGTCTTCTGAGAAAATTCTGAAATTATGTCTGGGAGAACTTTGTCTGCAAGAATTTTCACTCTGAGTTTTATTCCAATATGAGGCAAAAACTGAAAAAAATAAATTTCTTTTACATAATCTCAACAATTTGGTTTGAAAACATGAGAGTATAATTTCTGACATTTCTAGTAAAAATAAATCTCATCCCAAAATGAAAATGTTTCTTTACTTCTTTTCTAGTCAGTTCAACATAAAACATAGTTTAAACATTCTGGTATATTTTGTCATGAGAACTTTAGTACAGGAGCATATTTTTTCCATGGTCTTCTAAAAGCCAGGTTCAAAATGTATCAAGAGCTTCATGAATCTCCTGACTTCCCCACTTGTGAAAGGGAAGTCTGCATTGGTTATGGAGGGATACTCTTTTTCAAGGGCTACAGGCTCTTGAAAAGAACTCATGACCAAACTACAATCTGATTGAGATAAATACTGACAAAGAAATGCAGTTTAATGTTTTGATTAAGTGATTTGAAACAAAACGTTTTGCATCAATTCACAAGTCATATTTTTCAGGCTGACATCAAATTGACCAAAAAGAAATATTTTCTAGCAACTCTCACAGTGGAAAGTTGCAATTTGCTTACCATTTGTGTATGTGCATATGCAGAACCTTCATTTTCCACCAAAATACATTCCTGACCACCTGCAATAATGAAAATATAAATTAGATAGCATAACATTACAATGTTGGCAACAGCAACACGAATCCACAAAAAATCACCTGTCATTAGTGCAGTATCCTCTGATGTGTAACATTTCCAAAATATTTTCCCTTCCCACTACTGAATCATCACCTAAGAAAGAAATTGAGTTACCAAGAGTCAAAGCCTGCAAAGTGAGTTTATACATACAACAGCATACACACATCACATTTATTTGGTCTCAGTGTTTCTTACATAAGATAATGAAACAAAGAGATCTTAGCACTGTAAAGCATTAATAATGGAAGCATTTCATTTCAACCAAGTTACTCATGATATGACAAGCAGTAGATGCCCAAAATAGTACTTCAGAGGTGGCTTTTCTTTTTTTTTTTTTCCCGTGTTCTGTGTCATGAGCAAGATAATAGAAGTCATCATTACCTATTAAGTACATAGGAAAGCAAGAAAAGCCACCTGGAAATTTAATAAACCAAAAGATACATTATTGTGGGAGTGGGGGAACCAACACCAAAACTATTAAATTTTGCACTGGTTTTCATATTAATTATTTGCTTCATTTTCAGTGCAGATTTAGCTGTACTGAAAATTTACCTTTCCATCCTCATAATCTCCAGTTGTAGGCAACCTTAAAAACTTTTAAAAACTATGCCTTTGTAGTAATTTCTGGCTGAGGTTCTGGGACTCAATTTTAGAGGCTGATCTCAAATTCCCACACCTACAATAGTTGAGATATAAGTAAAGTGATAACATGAAGATAAATAATCCACTTTATTTTAGGGATTATAGGGGTTTTGCTACTTTTAAATTTTCTGTGGAAAAAATATTACTTTTTGATCTAAACTACCAAGGCAAATCTCTACTCTTCCGCATACCCACATAACCCCAATGGTGTCAGTGCCTGTAGATCCACAAGAGAAGACTGTGCTTTAATTTATTAGAAAATCTGTAGAGTGGTTGATCTGTAGAACTAAGACAGGTAGACCTTGAGTTCCTATTTCTAGGAAGAAATAGCAGACAAAGAGACTTCACAATAGAAATATTCTGAAGAGTACAAGAGCCAGTGTTAGAGTTTTCCTTAAGCAAGGGAAGCACAATGGGACATACATATAAAGAATTCAACAGCCTATTAAGTAGGTGAAGACCTTATCCAAATAATCAAAAACCAATAGCAAATATCCAGCCATCAAAGTGTTTGGGAAGTATGAAGTACAGTCTGAAGAATGCTATCCCATTCCCTTGAAAATATGCTATATTATCATGAGCCTAATCAAAATTTATAGTTTATACTGGATTACTCTAGGGTTTATATTTTTATTCTCTGATTTCGAGTAAAGACTCACATTAGCAGAAATAACAATTCATCCCTCACAGTGGAAAGCTGAGCTGCAAAACCACATGGGTCTTCTACTATTCTGTATGTACCCACCTAAATATTTTGAAATTTCAATTAACGATGCACATCATTGCAAGTGTTGTACACCTTGGCAGCCTCCTTAGTGACAATTCACCCTTATTCTCTACCCACAAGAATATCTTGTTAGCGTCTTTTCACGTTCCTGTAAACTTTTTAATTATGGATTACCACCAGAAAAATAAGATTTTCCTTCTTCTGAATGGAGACATTTATAGCCTCAATCTGATAACGCCCACCATTTTGTCTCAGTTTAATTTCTAGTCACTGGTTTTGCAATTTCACTACGTGAAAAAAGCAAGTAAGATACATTCAAAGTAAAACCATATACATTAAAACATGGCCTATAGTGAGACATTATAGAATTTCTCAGGAAGAATTTCTCACATTCCTTTGGGAGTTGAATAGGAACTGAATAGTGGTGTTTAGGAAAACTCCCCAAATCAACGAGATGCTTGCATTATAGCTCAGGGTTTCCTCCAGTCTGTTTTTCTCTTTCGTTCCAAAGGCCAGAGCCCACAAGCTCCTCAATAACAGACTGCACTGCTTTCCAGCGTGATTCACCAACTGCATATGTAATTCAGCCTTGCTAATACCTCCCTCTTACAGTTACAGCTGTGTTTCTTTCTCATTTCCTTAGAGGGAGAGAGTAAAGGCCTTTTCCCCCATTTTCCAGCCGATTTTTGCATAACCAATATCAGAATATCACTAAAATAGAACCTTTTTTCCTTTCAAGGGCAGAAGAAGAAAAATATAATTTTGCATGTTTTCTCCATATGAAGGAGAATTTGTGCTCTGCCTCCACCTCTAAATGAATTAATATGAATCGCTGCAAGTCCTGAAAAATTACCAGGCCTACATTTTTTAACGTTGTCTAATACGAATGCCCAGATAGTTTACTTGAGGCACCAAAAGATCCTGCTGTGTTTATAGCATACACAGCTGAAGAAAGCCTGTGAGGTCTACAAAATATCCTATTCTAAAAGATACGAGGGAAGGCAGAGGCAATCCATCATGCCCCATAGCTTTGAAGATTTGATAATATTTGACACTGAGATTATGACACTACAAGGGGATATTATCAAACATTCGGAAGAGTGTGATTTACCACAGCCCTAACAGCATCCCCACCCGGCACTCATTTGCACTACTTAACTGCATCTCATGACATCTCTGATCATAAGTCATGAGTGAGTCAAATAAAAGCTCTGGAGACATCAAACATGCTGAGATTAGAGAGACTAGAAGCAGCTGTGATGTAGCAAATATTGAGTAATACTGCATATTTGACTGATTGTGAAACTTTGTTCATTTACAGCCAAGTTTCTGTTGCATTTCCTTCTCCTCGAGATTTATGTCCTTATTTGCATGTTGATGCGCTTTGAGTCAGAGCAGAGACTCACTAAGCAGATATGGAATTACAGCCCCTTTAAAATGAGACTATGAAGTGCACTGTACACCTGCTTGTAGAATCTGTAAAGATAACACTGCAGACTATACTCTGAATAAGATCGATTGTGTTTACATGTTAAATATTCTTTGAACATGACAATGTGATGACACGAAGGGCAGTTCAAGCTCTTCCTGATCTCATTCTCCCCTTTTCAGTAAGAACCATGAAACTCAGATTTGGGCCTTCAATGGATTGTGTATACCTTATCTGAATATTCAAAGCACTCTGCCAAAGCCAAATTTAAGAGGCCAGGTGGCACTTCATGAAGAGAAATGACATAAAATGTAGCTGAAAAAAAAGGTCTTGACAAGGATATCTGTCTTGTGGGAGAATATTAGATACATGGCAAGGACAAGAAAATGGGATGTTAGGAAAGCTTCCTTTCCCCCCTCCCCCCNGGATTGCCTCAAATGCCAATCTGATAAATACACTGAAATTACTTTTTAGTTTAAACTTTTCAATGCTAATTTATTCCCCTTTCTCCTCTCACAGATCAATTGCATGTCTCGTTTTTCTCCGCTATTTAATTAGATTTGGGCTTCTCAGCCTGCACAGAAGAAAAAGCAAGATAGCTAAACTGGTCTGGCAGAACAGAAGAGGCATTCAGTACAGCTGTGTCAGAGCCTGGAGTTTCATTCCTTGTCAGATTTTCTTTCTGTGTACTTGTGCAGACTGAGAGGTTGCCCTCTAAATGCTAAATTAGCTCTAGTAGAAGACAAAGCTGACTGTAGCCATAGCAGAACAAGAGTTTAAAAGTTTTTTGAAATGGAAGTTTCTATTTGTAGAGGAAAGAATATTTTCTTGGGATTCATACAACATTGGAAATAACAAGAAAATGTAGTATAGCCTTTTGGAGGTAGGAAAATCTTTTTAAAGGGACAACACTTCAAAACACCATAAGATTATGGCAATAGATAAATCTTTCCAGACAGTAAAAGATATTCTACACAAAGATTAATCTTGAGGAATACTTATTCCATAGTCACTTTTGATCAAAAATATTAACAAGATAATTTCTTTGGCACTGTGATGGAAAAGACGACTGATTCAGAAGATAGAAATAGAATGAGAATTGCCAGGGCTTTTACAAAGAAACTTGGGTTCTTATTCAGAAAGAGTAAAGATTTCTGAGCTTCTGGGAAATAAAAAGTCACGCAAAAAGCACCGTCTTAGGAGACATTTAGTATTCACTTTGAAATGACCCACCCATATAACGCAGCCAATAGCAGTTCAAATTAATCAACAGATAAGCACTTCTTCTACATCCCTTCAGGAAAACAATGCTACCACAGAATATCAGGTCCATAACATTCTCAGACACTGTTTTTGGTTTCTGTCAATAAGATCTTAAACAAGATAAACTTGTTGAATACACCTAGGAAATAGCCGCCTTTAAGTTTTCTGATGAATGCTTTTATCAAATTACAAGTAAACAAAGGTTCAGTTTCAGCCTCAGAATAGAAAAGTTCTACTCATTTAGGTGCTTGGAGCTGTCAAGAAGGTAGATTAGGTGCAGCACACAAAATGAATTTTTGAAGGCATCACCAGCTAAGGACAAATGTTAGTCATTAGAAAAGCCTACAGCCTGCTTCAAAGAATCACGTTAAACCTTCTCTGCTGACAGCCTCATCGTCTGATGGCAAAGAAAAGTTGCTCACAAAAGAAGAAATCATAGCTTAACTATGAAGCAATGCCAGTAAGTCAAAAATTCTCTGAGGGCCTTATGGGAGGCCACATCCTTAATACAAGTTTCCAAGTATGATCTTAGTGGCAAGAATTTTCTGGACTGTGAGAGAGTGAACCCAAGAGTTGTTAGGTTTAATTTTCTTCACCTGTGTGACCAAGGCGCTCTTATCTTGCCTTAACACTATTGGAGCAGGCTAATAGAGATCAGTCCCTCTAGGCATATAAATCTTGGACTGCTTCTGGAGACGTTTCTAGTAAGTTTTCCATTGAGTGTGCTGGAATAGAGGCACCAAGGACCACTCCTATAAATATGTTGACATACTTAGCCGTGTAATTAATTCACTGCAGAACACTGTTATTTGACAAAGGCCCTGTTGGGATAGCTGCTTCAGGCTGTATAACTTTCAAAGCAACAGCTTTTGTGCATTTTCTGCAACTGTATGTACCTTTTGCTGCTTGTGATTCATACATACATCAAATACAATGCCTAAAAGGCTTTTCTGTTGACATTGCCAACTTGATTAATCAAGTCTTGTTGATTTTTCAGTCCTTCAAGTTCTGCCTTGGAAAAAAAATCAAGTTTAATCTTCCAATTATGGATGCTTGTTCTCTAAATGTCACAGCAACAACTTCTTAACACTCTCAGCAAGCCAGCACTTTAGAACACTCTGCAAAGTTTGATTTGAAACCAGAGAAAAATCAGGAACTTTACATATATATCTTATTTTTTTTCTCCACTTTTCAGATTTTTTTCACCATTTAGAACTTTCTACCATGTTCCAGAAATTCCTTCTGGATCCTCTGAAGTGAAGTTCATATACTATTGCCATAGCACACAGCTAGCAACAGGCTTTATACTGGGCGTTCTGCACCTTAGAACTGAGGTTTGTCAGGCTTGCTTTGCCTGAAACTGTTTTGACCTGCCTGCCACTTTGTTCTAGTTTGTTTAGATCTAGCAGATTTTTTTTTCTAATGAACAGGTGGGTAAGCCTAATTTATTTTACTTTTGTTAATCTCTGTATGGTATAACCCTAATTTTATAAAGACAGTAATAACAAGTAGCTATTCTGTGCAGAATGAAATATTTATGACACTGAGATAATGACGGCGTGTAGAGGAATATGGGGCTGGTATGGCAGCAGGGACCTGGAACCGGGGACACAAGATGCACTGTAAAGGGGTTATGGGCACAGGGTGACAAGAAAGTGGGCACAGGCTGGTACTGGAAATCTAGAAACTGGAAGGCTAAAAGCAACTTTGCAATGGTCAGTTAAAAAAAAATGCAGGCATGAAGCTGGGCAAAAATAGTTTTGGAGGTAGCAAAGAGAACTAAAAATAGCTATATAACATATATAACAAACACCATATAGAGAAATTTCATATGTAATGTGAACTGGCAGAACAGAGACAAAAGAGCAAGGTGTAGTGTTTGTTAGCAAGTAAATAAGCAAGATCCCAAATGGATCTAGAGTAAGAAAGAAGAAACAATCATTATGATCATACTTCTCAACAAAGGGTTCAGGATGCTGACAACTGACTGTACACCCCCCACACATACCAGAAATGAATCATTCATCTTAAGATCCAGAAGGGCATTGGAAGTATGACCACACCACCAGCACAAAACCAAGCAAACAAAACTGGTGTCACCATATCTGAAGTGCTGGGTCCAGTTCTGGGCTCCTCGGTACAAGGGGCGCATGGACTGAGAGACAGGACTGAGTCTGGCAAAGGAGCATGAAGATGATGCAGGGGCTGGAGCATCTATCCTGTCAGGAAAGGCTGAGAGAGCTGAGACTGTTCGGACTGGAGAAGGCTCGGGATGCTGTCATCAATGTATACAAATACCTCATAAGAAGAGTAAAGAAGACGGAGCGAGAACCTTCTCAGTAGTGCCCATTGGCAAGAAAAGAGACATCAGGCACAAATTGAAATACAGAAAATTGCCCTTAAACGTAAGAAAAAACTTCTTCAAAATGAGGAAGGGGAAACATTGGCACAGGTTGCTCAGAGAGGTTGTGGAGTCTCCATCCTTGGAGACATGAAAAACCCAACTGGATATGGCCCTGAGCAACCTGCTGTAGTTCACCCCGCTTTAAGCAAGAAAGTTGGACTAGGTAATCCTCAGGGGTGCTTTACTACCTCAGCCATCCTGTGATTCTGTAAATCTGTGTGAATCTATGATGCTACAAAAAGGGGTAGTGTGTGTAAAAATTTTAACCATTTTCCTCCTATATTTCCCTTTTTTTTTTTTAGTTACATCCAGACTAGTAGTAATTCATTGATGAAACTGTTAAGATTTCAAATACGCTAACAATAAATTAGTTTACATGTGAGGTGTGTTTCTATTCTGTCCATAACAAGATTTTGAGCATAACACTCTCAATACTCAAAAAACACTATCAACGGATACCAAAGTACGTATGTAGTGTATGTGTAGAGTAGTTGATGACTAGGCAATGTATTCGCCCAGGCAGCTCATTTTGTCAGGGACTGTACATATCACTTCTTCATTTCTATAGAGTTATTATATCTTCTTTTAGAAGGGTTAGGTTTTATTTTATTGAAGGTCAACCCAGTCACATAGACTGTTCCAGCTCTAATACAATTTGACTAGCTGGCAAAGAGGTTTTAGGAAGTTCAATACCTTTATTCACAACTAAGAGCAATCGTGGTGATTCTCAGGTTACAGCAGTAGCTGGAGCATACTTTACAAAGTTTCTGTTGCACGTGCAGTAACCACAATTTCATAGTGCTTGGGATTTTTTGTGGGAGGGTTTTTGGCTTTTTGGGGGGTTTCTTGGCTTTGTTTACTGGGCACAAAACATGTTAGTTTCCACTTCATATTTTACAGATTTTGTTTTGTTGCTGACTTTCTCTAATAGCAGCAACACTCCCCTAGTTTGGAAAACACAAATGTTGATTATTATGAAGCAGCTCTGAGTTAATCTGATTGTTGCCTTTGGCCAGAAGGGTGGATGACACCAAAAGAACTCCTAGGATCCTCAATGACAGAGTAAACAGAGAAGAAAATGAAAACTTGTTAGTTCCACAGAAAGAACAGAGACCTCACTGAACAATAAAAATAAAACAAACATTTCCAAAGCCTCAAAAAAAGAGGCAATTTTAATTAAAACTGTTGCATCCTATGGAATAGAATTCAAAGGTGCCCACCCATTTTCTTTTTCAGATTTACACAAAAAACAGATGGATTTTGTAGCACAGCAGATATTGGAAGACTGTGATTATAGATGGAAATCTCATAACAGATCTTAGATATGAAAAGCTCTCAATGATAAATTCTGGTCAACAGGTGTTTTTTTGTGAACTGGCATTAACATCAAAGTGATCATCATATATAATTCCTGTGCCATACTGATTAATGTAACTCCCTTAGAAAAAAAACAAGAGACAAGGTCAATGAGGATGAAAGAAGAGCTGCAAATACTTATGTATCTTGGAAACAAATAGTTTGGAATTGTTCCACTACCAAGCTCAACTGAACTGATCATAATTGGTAATTTCTGATTCAAAGACTAATGTCATCATTTTGTCAACCTTTGCTTGTATTGATGATTCCAAATTTAGATACTCCTGTAAACAAGGAACATAAAAACATTTATCAGTCTCAGAGCTTTTTTTTTTTAATGTTTCATGCATGTATTTTAGATTACAGTTCACATTTTCTATTCAGCAGCAAAATGGATATGTTTCTATATACACGTATAAATGTACAAAACAGATGCAAAGGCTTGCAGAAGAAATACGGTACTGTGTAACTTAGCACTGATTCTATACCCGGTGTTTCAGTCAGCAACCAAATACCAAAAATTTGTCTGACAAAGGAGGAATCACAACATTTTCCTGGGGTTAAGTGGGCCAAGACCCATCTGGTTTTAAATACAGCAAGGCAATAAAATTTGCTACTTATATTGTCATGGAAGTAAAAGCAGCTGCAGTGGAAAATACAGGTAGAATATTTGAGACAGAGAGATTAATCTGGGTGTACAGTGTTGGAGTGTTGCTGATGAGTCTTCTGAGAATAAAATCAACATTCATGCAGAAGCAATTTCTGACTCTGTCAGTCAGTTTCACCCTGGATAAAGCTAAGCAATGTTCAGAATACTTGCTACTTCTTCTGTGAAAAGAAAAAAAAGCCCCAACACTGAAACTCAGAATTCATTCTTGCGTTTTGTGAAATACTACATGAGTACAGCCACCAGCAGCAATAAGAAAAGATATCAGCTTTGGTTTCTTTCACTATTGGCATTTTTGTCACATCTCATCAAAAGGAGCACAATGTCTTTGCTCCCCTGTCCTTCTGTTATAGCTATCGTGCTGGCTCTCCATGATGAGGGTCATAGTCTGATCAATCAATATCTGTTACTGCTGCTCCTAACTGCAGAAATAGTATATTGTCTTCCTGGTAATTAAAGTGTATCCTGCTTGTGTCATTTATACAACAGATTTAAAGATAATGTAAGAAGAAAAAACTTCTGTTAACCTTCTTTTAGCTCTTCAGCATTGGAATTATCCCTAATTCAACCGTTTTACATACAATATAGCAAGAGTAATTAGGCTTTAAGGAAACTAAGAGTCAACCAGTATGACAACTGGTGGACCACATACTTAACAGGGAGTCTCCCTAGAGCTGGCCAAATGGAAAGAGAACCAGCACAGTATCTCTTTTCCCAGATATCTCTGACTTAAGCCCCAGAATTAAGCAACTTTGACCACTGAGGCTGTTGCCTATATAAGCAAATGTCCAGGGCTGTTCTCTGGCATTTAACTAACTAACACAGAATAGCCCACATCATGCTAGTAAAAGTTTAAAACCTTCGAAATAAGATGACCTCAGTAAACAGGCTATTTCAAATGGCCCCTAGTCTTTTTGAATACTGGAAACTGGTACAGTTAACAGTATACACAGTAGAGATTTAAGTGTACAGGAACATTACCTGGCATTTCTTCACTGATACAGTTAATTACAATAAGAACTATTGATTACTTTCAGAAGACAGGTACCTAACTGAGCTGATTGGGTGTAACACAATAACCCAGGGTTTAGAGCAGGAAAGCTGAGCCCTAAACTGCCTGAAGGTTTTTGCTATTTCAGAGGGAATAGCCTTTCCTCTTTCTCTTGATGGTAGCCCCTAACACCATAAAGAATACAAAATCTGAGGCTAGAGGAACTTAGCTTTAGCCTGCACTTTTCACATTGGTGAAAAGTGATGAACTCATATGTGCCAAGTTGTCTATTTCATACAGATAGCACAGAAACCCATCGGTTTTGACCCTTTTAAGAGTTGTGTAAGAAATAACATGAATTATAAGAAAGATTTGCAGTTTTTCACCTTAACTTGGAGAATCTCAGATTTGTTTAGAGCCAGTGAAAAGCAGTAATTGAAACTGAAAAGTTGACTTCAAATTTCTATTATCATGTAATGAGACTGCACTGTAATATTAGGTAGGCTACAGCTTCTAGATATGTACATTGTGAACCACACACTTTCAGACATGTGGGGTGAGTAAATCTGAACTGAATGTTTTTGCAAGTTCTTCTTGCATGCTTGGTGCCCAAGTGCTTTCTGAACATAAAGACCATCAAGAGATGAATTGCTTTTTCCTCCCTTCCTAATCCTTCCTATAAGCTTATTGAGCTCAACACATCAAAAAAATAGCTGGACTAAAATATAACAACAAACAAACCAAAAACCCCACAGATCCATAAACTGTTTACACTTTGCACCTTCCATGGCTAATGTCCCTGATGATACTTTTCAAGTTCTGTCACTGAAGCACCTACCCCTTTTCATCTCACCCCAGATTCTCAAAATGTTAGCAAATACTCAAGGTCTTAGATCAGTTACCAACCTATGCTGAAAGCTTTTGCCATAGCATTTCTTCAGATAACTAAACTCTCCATTTGGAGCACTCTGAGAACTACCTATATCATGACAGGAATTAAACAAGATTCCTCCCCATGTAAAGTGATCACTGTAATCACTGAACTCATGAAAAAAAAGGACATACACTCCTCACAGGGACATTTTATGAGCATACATTGGTACAATCCTCAAGTCTCTAGCCTTCCTTTAAAAGGGATTCAAAGTGGTAAGTCCCAGTTGGAAACAGGCCACTCTGGCAGTCTCAGAAAATGTGTTTAGTTTCTTGGAAATGAGGAAAATTATTTCAACCACAAGCATTTCTTCTCCACTTTCCCATGGCTAATTAGGAAGTCTCTCATTAGGTGAAGTAAGGCTCCCACACTTATGCATCCAATTCCTGAGATCTTCTCAGGCAGGGGTGCAATGTACCTAAAAGCCAGGTTTTGCTAACATAAATTCCTCTGGGGATCTTAACCTTAAGATCTGCAACTGCCTGCTTCATGAAATGTCTTCGCGGAGACTCTCTGGATGTCAGTAGATCTTGCCCCTGGACAGCCTGGCAAAACACGGCTTCAGAGAGAAGCTCCATCCTGTGCTTCCTCAGGTTTGCAGTATCAAGTTCATAACAAACGTTCCCAGAATAAAAAGTAGTGATTCTTATTATACACTGCTTATTACAAACTGAAAACAAAAATTAAAATATCAAACAATTTTTAGTAGAGTGGAGTACAAGTTATGGCCTGCTTCAGTTTAGTGGACTTCCACTTGAACTGGAAGTCCACTTGAAGTGGACAAATTGCAAATTTCTGATGTAGTATTGACTGATATAATTAAGAAGGTTCTGTAGCACTTTCCAATATTTCATTCACAGCTGAGCTTTACTGAGTTTTCTTAAGTGTTCAAAAAAATTAATGAAAGCCTGAATGAACGCAAAAAACACAAGCATTCCCTATCAGATGATTACTAACACTGTGACAGATATATTAAGCAGAGATAATTACTGCTTCTAATTCAAGAGACAGGATTTTTTTTGTGCATATGTTTCTACATATAATGATTACCATGTATACGAAAGAGGATACAAGGGAATAACAGATTTCTTCCCTTTGGGAACGTTTGTGAGTCATATTACAACAAAAAGGAGTTCTTTTTGCACATGTACATAAAAGCACCACTTAGTATGTAAATTCAGTCTGCCCGGTATTAACTTATGTCTGTTATTCAAAAACACTTCAACAGAAGCCCCCCAGGTACATGCTGCAGGGATGCAGTTGTATGACTTTCCTATCACTCATACAAAAATAAGTAATTAATTAAAATGGGAGTGATCATGAACTAGAAAAATCAAGTCTATGAACAAATTATTATCTGCATAAACTGTCTTAATATAGCCTTATTTATGCAGAAAGTCTACCTAATTACCATAGTAAATTGAGAATTCTGAGTTGGCACAAACATTCAAAATAAAACAGGGTGAATATCTAATTAATGTTTAATTGTAGCTACCAGTTACTGCCCATCGTTCCCAAGTGTCCCCTCGCATAAACCTCCCTTTTTCTTGCCCAAGCATAAAGTTCCAAAGTCTTACAAAAGACTTTTTTTTTTTTTCATGAACACAAAGGAAGTCAAGCTCAGAGAAAAAGAAAAACCTTCTTTGTTCTGCTAATCCACAATTCAGGGACTTCCCAGATGTTTGGTTTTATCTTGTCTTTGGAGAGGAGCTGTGCTTTAAAATTTTTAAGTCCCCTTCCACAGGAATAATCTGTTCCTTCACTAAGAATTTCAAACTAAATTTTAACCTTTTATATTTATTTGTAGATCATGATGTACTTGTTAACTCTAATTAAAGCAACTTTATACAGTAATATTTAATTTTGCTGCTTTTAAAAATTCTGGTTTTAGCTGTAATTCTATTTCAGAATCCGGATCTCTGTTAGAAGTAATGTTATTAACCTCCATCATTCAAAAATAACCACCTGGAAAACACAGACCTCAGATCCCCTAGGAAAAAAGACACAAGACTTAAAAAGTAAAAAAAATAAAATTGCTTTCTTTACAACTATCCTTAAGATTCCAGTGTGATTATATTTTGGATGTTTCTCTGCAACTGTAAGGAATACCAAAAATTCCACAAATTTACTTTTATAAACTGAGAGCATTATAACTCCTGAAGCTAGGACTTCATAAAAAACCAAACATCATTAAACAATAACTTAAGCAACTAAGACCATTTAAAAAAATATTAAATTTCACTGACTTTATTAATTAAGGGGTTTTTAATTTTAATTATTGTCAAATATTTTATAAAGTAGGACTTAAAAAAATTTTGGCTTAGTATATTATAAAATACATTTAGGTTGGTTTTATTTAATTAATTAATTTAATTAACTCATTATAATTAATTACATCAATGGTTAAGCCAAAACACTTGAGACTAGTAGACAAAAAAGTAGAATTCAAGGTTCTATTCCTAGCAAGATCTTGGCTGGTTAGTATTAATACTTCCCAAGTGCACAAAGTCCAATTTCTTATAAATGTCTAGATACAACTGAGCTGCTGAACAGTTATCTCAGGCCTGTACTTTAGGAGGGTTCAAAAACTGCATTTTTCCTCCAGCCTGATCACACAGATCAGTTACCCTCTGCACAGATTTGCAGTTAGTACCATGCTAAGGACATGGTGGCCACCACTTCATTTTAAAATAGTGCCAAGAGTGCACACACCAGTTGAAGGAGGTAAAGGCTGAACCCCCTTCTTTTAGAGAAGATTCATATCCATAACTCCATTCCACCAGAAGGAAAGCCTGATGCATAAGCCCATGAGCTGTTCTGAGTTACGGCATTTTCCATACCCCTCTCATTATGTTCCACTCAGGTACAGCGTTCAGTTGATTTCTGGGGCACCTGTCCTAAGTGATCTCATGCTCCCCATGCTCATTCCAATGGCTGCATTAGGTAGATAGAAAGTCCCTCTAGCACAGGAGCCGGCTTTCCACGGTAGCCACAAACCGATACCTGGGAAAAGTAGTAACATGAAAAAAGCAAATACTTCTTTCTAATGCTTTCCCCGCTCCAACTATTTTTGACATCATAAAACGAATGTGGGCATTTACCATCTTTTAGTTCATAACCAGAGCATTCACTCTTGTGGCTCTAGATCTCCTTAAGACAAAACTATATGATTTTTGAAAAAGTGTCTTAACAGAAATAAGCTATTGAGATGCTTGAAAATAAAAACCCAAGAGCTCATTGGACACTTCTTTGCTATTCCAATGTGTACATTTCCACGCTGCAATGCAAAATGATTGAAGAATCGAAGCAAGCAGTAATTATTCTTCTCATTAAATGAGTAGCATGAAGTACATTAATAATTACTGATCCATTTCATATTTTACCTACAGCAGGTAAATTACGGGAAAGGCAAATTACTAGAATGCCTCCAATATAATCAAGAAGAATATTATTTGTTGGCAGTGTTTATTATTAACAAAACCGCCTTCAATGAACAACTACAGCACTAGTAACAAACTATAATTATATAGGTATTTATCACATTTATTATTAACCATGACAACAGTAATATCATTAGTGTTAATCACAGCTATTGTTATACATTTACATGGTGCTTTACAAACACATACTTAAATACCTTGGACCAGTTTTATTCCCTTCATAAATCCAGTAATAGTCAACATAATCAGTCCAGTGTCTATTCAAAAGAATTCACCATCAGATGAAGTAAGACAAAAACTAGGCACAGAATGATAATTCAGGAAAAAAATGATCTGAGGAATTAATGCAGAGAATGGAAATTTAAAGAGAAGTCCTGAAACAATTGTGAGATTTAGTGGAGAACTGGGTGAAAAGAGAGAGGAGCTCACAAAAAAAAAGACAACCCACACTATAAAAAAACAAACGAAAAAAAGGATGGAGGAAAGAGAACGGTAAAAGCAACAATGCCAAAACAGGTAGAAAAGAAAAAAAAAAAAAA